>JAPKLY010000205.1:484334-598520 GCA_026898435.1 Prunella vulgaris
GACCATCCCAACTTTGTACATGGTTTTTCCATAATCATTATTGAACTGATCGTCGTGCAGACTTTCTACAAAAGTCTTCAATACGCCAGAGACAACCAGTACAATATTGATAAATGGATAGAAAAATATAGAATGCATCTTTTGACCCGGACAGTCACTTTTACTCACACATGGCCTACGTAAAGAGATGAATTCGTTCATCTCTAAAATGATCAATCTCTGCATGACATATTAATGATTTACAATTATCATTTTGTATTAAGTATTAATTATTCTTACAAGTAGATTCAATAGATTATTTCAGATGAACTATAAAAATTGGGGGTAGGGGGATTGTAGCATATTTTAAGATTTATTTATGTTTCTTATTCACCAATATAATTATATTATAAATAGTCTATATTTTTATCACCGAATTGAATTGCTTAATAAAAAGTGAATTTTAACTCATATATCTCATTCACAATTTGTAATCAACGAAGTAAAGTATTTGAGCTTTATTTTTAGATAATGGTTGTTCTAGGCATTATTGATGAGAATCATTTCGAAGAGAAAGAGAATTATGAAGACGAGATCGCAATAACGAAATGAATTTATTATTTGAAAATTTAGACGATCTAAGAAAATAAAAAATATTATATTTTCTTTTATTATTGTATTTTATTAGATTATATTAGATTTATTTAAATTTATTTATTATATTTCTGACACTCTAAGTTGTTCAGATTTATAGATAGAAGTGTTAAAGATTATTATAATTCGATAGTTGATTATTGAATTTAAGAATTGTTGAGTTTATCCCACATTACAAGAAAATGTATATTTTGTAACAAATTTGTTTGTAACCAACAAGCCAATGGTTATAAAAAAAAATGAATTATTTTAACAATGATATTATCTTCGTAATATTATGGATTTATTGTAACAACTATCAAACATCTCAAATACATATATATTTATAATTCTTAAATAAAATATACATGGCTTTACGAGAATAAACTAATACTCTAATAAAAAATACTATATTATTTTAAACTTTTATTCATTTAGAATTTTTTTTACATATCTAGAAAAATAAAAAATATTCTAACTAAAAATAATATCATACATGACAAAAGTTTTAATTTTAGCTTTTAAATTTTTGTGTGTATTTTTTTATTATTAAAATAATATTTTATATCATTTGTAAGAAAAGAGTCAACTCTAAGAAATAGTGGTACGTATAATATTTTAAATTCTTATTAATTTAAGTAAACTTTTATATATCTAGAGAAAATAGAAAAATATCCTGACTAAAAATAATACAATACATGACAAAAATATTAATTGTATCTTATAAGTGTGTACTTTTTATCATTAAAATAATATTTTATATCATAAATAAGAAAGAGTCAAATTCTTCAAATAATAAAGACACGTATAGGAATAAAATATCATATATTTTTGTATAAAAATATTCTAATATATTATTTATAATTATAAAGAAAATAATTTGGAGAAAGGCCTCAATTAACAAACAGTTAGTGAAATCAATTTTTTTCAATAACCTGCTTAGATGTTGATTTTTTTGAACTTAAGGAGTTCTTGAGACACTTTTGATTTAATTTGTTGGAATTCTATATGAATTTTGTTTGCTATTTTTAATTTCATTGTATAGGCTACTACAATATTATTAGCGTCAAATTGAAATTATAATTATCAATAGTTTTTATCCAAAATTCTATTTGCAGCGCAATTACATCAATACCACATTTCTTCACTCATCTAGCTAGTTTAAAAAAAAAATGAGTGAAATGTAATTAATGTTGGAAATATCAATATGAAGACAAAAAATTAAAGTGAGAAGTTCAGTGTTTAGGGAAGAATTATTAATGGAGGTGAAATATATAAGCCTTTATTTTGTGAAGTTTTGTTAATTAATAACTCTTAGATATATATTACATATTTCATATTTAAGTGAAATCAATTTTTTTCCAATTTGAAAGTCCATGATTGAGATTTTACATGAGTTAGTATACCCATTTATCGTGTTTTAATTGTCAATCTTCGGTATTCAAGTGTGAATTAATGAATTACCATATTAATTATGTTTACGTCTAATATTTGTGTATTACGAATATTTATATTTGTGCTTTCTCCTACGTCACATTTGATATGTTTTAATTAATTATAAGTAATTTTCTTAAATTCTCTACTGTTGTATATACTTCTTGTGAGGTGTTTATTATACGTACTCTTTTCATTAATGAAAATTCTTGCTAATAAAAAAATTTAAAAGAATTTATATATGAATAAATATTTACCAGTAAATTGACCGACGATAACACCATGATGATGGTGAATCGTCGATCTTTGAAGGCATAAGCTGCAATCATTATTGCTATGGCGCATCCCCAGACGTAACTCAGTTGTGTAGTACTTTTGAGTGTGCGTGATTTTTCGTCCATGAGGTACGAACTCATATTTGTAACAATTGAGTAGCTGATTGTTTTCTCAGGTAACTCAATGGCTACATAAAAATAAATATACGATTTTTTATTAAAAAAATATTAACTTTTAATTATACCTGCGGGATAGAGCATGACTCGTGTGGGAAATATGCGCTGGGTTACTGCCGCACCAAAGTCCATCTGTGTAAGGTTAGGAGATCAGTGTAGGAAATAACATGGCTCGATTATGCCATGTTCTTTAGTAAATTTGGAATTGCCCTCTATTATATTTTACTATAATTGAATGAATTTTTTTGACAAGTTTCTTCATAATCAATGAAATTTTGTGTGAGGTCTTGTTTGTGGTTTTATTTTTATGTTTTGAATTGTAGATATAGGTTGTTTCCAATAACTTTTTCAACAGAGTAATTGCTGGTAACGAAATCAAATCTTTTTGGGTTTAACTAATACCCTTTAAGAAAATAACAATTATCTTTCACAATTAATATCTTATAATACAAACTATTAATATTTTTTATTGAAGCAACAAATGTTTTATAGTAAAATCTTTAGTGAACAACTAATATGAATGCACTCAAAATAAGTTTTACGGTTTAAATTAAATAAATAAATTACTCATACATCTTTTTTCCTTTCATTTTTATATATGATAGCCAAAATAATTAAATAGATTACTTATACATCCTATTCCAGGAAAAAAGAAAAATTATAAAAGCATTTAATATTATTCAACATATATATTCCTTTCATTTAATATATTAATTAATATAAGAAAATTAATAAATATGAAAATAGATTTGTTGGGGGTGCAAGAAATCTTCAAATTGCAACGTAAATCCAAGCACATTTGTTTTGTTTCAAAAGTCTAAATCTCTATTTTTAATTTTAAAGGAAAAATTCACGACCAAGTGATGTTGGGAATTGCTGACTTCCTCTACGTTTTTTTACCAAAACTCAGGTTAAAAATAGTACACCAACCCCTAACTT
Source organism: Prunella vulgaris (assembly GCA_026898435.1). Taxonomy (NCBI): domain Eukaryota; kingdom Viridiplantae; phylum Streptophyta; class Magnoliopsida; order Lamiales; family Lamiaceae; genus Prunella; species Prunella vulgaris. The sequence continues at coordinate 487,772 of JAPKLY010000205.1, forward strand.
TTACCTTTACCCCCTAAACCCTAATTTCTCTCTCTCTCTCTCTCTCTCTCTCTCTCTCTCTCTCTCTCTCTCTTCTTTTGTTCTTTTTCTCCTTTCAGCCAATCCCACCCCAGCACCTCTTCTCCATGTCGAACTCTCATTTATGTGGTCGATTTAGTACATGTTTGCTCTTTTTTTTTTTTTATTGATTCTGGATTTATAAAAAACAATATTTGTTATTTGTTTTTTTCCTTCTTTGTTTTCTCATCTACTTTTTTTGAATTTTTTATGATTTTTTTTTTTTGTGTATTTCGGAAAAAGTTTTTGATTTTTTTTCAAATATTTGGATTGTCTCCAGATTATTTTTTCCCTAAAGTTCATGGTTTTTCAACAAGCAGAAGTTGGAAATAGATATTTGATTTTCAAAAAAATTACACTATGGCATTTTTTCAGAATTTATTGGGAATTATTTGTTCTTTCAACTAATTTTTTTTAAAAATATTTAAATTTTGATAGTTTTTGAAAATTTTGTTGCAAGAGTAATTTTCTCGAATGTATAGGGTGGGTGCATATGGTGTAAGGGAGGGGGTTAGGTTTGTTATTTAATATATTAATAAAATGAATATTATTTTAAAGTGGATTTACTAGTAACAAGTGTGGGTGCATATAACCTGGCCTTCTATCAAATATTTTAGATTATATGCACCCACTTTTATTTGTAGTATACACATTAAATAAATACACACATTTTTTTTTTTTCGATTGCTCTATTTTCCAACCCCTCTTTCTTTCACTTTTTCTCCCCTCTTCACCCATATATAAATCTTTATTTTATTTTTTTTCTCTAACTCCGACTGAGATGAATTTGGGAATTTTTTTTATTAGAAATTTGAAAATTATAGAGGAATAATGATTGTTGTAAACTGTTAAATTTAATTTGTATTGAACAGGTATGATTTTGAATTTTCGTAGATTTTTTTCTCATTTTTATTTTATCTTATTTAAAATTTCAGATATTTTCTTTCAAAATTAAAAGAAATTTGAATTATTTTATCTAATTTCCAAAATACTTGGTAATTTTTTTAATTAATAGAAAAAAGTTATTTTTCAAAAAGTTGCTCATGTTTCTTTACGACTTTTTTTCCATTTATTTTAGTTTTATAGTTTTGGATGATGAGAGTGATAATGGTGGAAGACTTTTAATTTTTTTTTTAATCAAATATTTTTTTGGGAATTGAAAGTTTTTAATTTTTTAATCAGATTTTTTTGCTCACGGAAGTTTTTTTTGGAAATTATGTGATGGGTGTTGTTTTTTTTTTTTTTATTATTGAGAATGATGAGGGTATTTTTGTTGGCCCAATTTAAATGAACCCACAAAATATGTACACACATTAAAAGATCAGTACACCACTTTTTAAATATCATATTTACCCTTCTTAAAAACCCTAATTTCTTTCATTTCCATTTCCTTTTCTTATCCATTTCGGCCAGTCGAAGTACAGGTGGATTTTTTATTTTTTATTTGTTCGAATTTGATTTGATAATAAAATGCAAGATTTCAAAATTTTTGTTTTATTTTGAAAATTGTAGAATAATCTGTTTAATCTTTTTAATGATTATGCCCTTTTTTGAAATTATTTTTCAAAATTATATATTGTTTGAAAAAAACTATTTTCAGGAACTGATTTTTCCAGAATAATTATAGTTTTTTTCTAGAAGTAAGTTTTTTTACAAAATTTATTTTCAAATTGAAAATTTTCGTTTTTTTTAGATGACAATTAATGGCCGTTATCTTTACTAGTTGATAGAGTGAAAATATTAAAAGAAAATGAAAACGAGTGGGGTGCATGCAGTTTTTTTCTTAATTAAGTCATTTTATATATTTTTTTAATGAATAAAATTGCAATGTGTGTGTACTGTTAATAAAAGTGGATGGACCATTTACGTTATTTCATATATTATTAAAAGTAAGTAATATTTTATATGTGTGTATTACAAATAAAAGTGGGTGCAACTTTTATATTGAAATTAAGATTTAATTTGGGCTAAACATACACATAACATGGCTAAACATACACATAACATGGCTAAACATACACACACACACACCAGTTTGTGTCCTTCTTCCTCACCCTGCAATAGTTATAAATCATTTTTCTCAATCCCACCACCTTATCACCCATCATCTTCATAGATCAATAATTATAGATTTTTTTTCTCTTTTCTCATCTTCAAACGTTCAATTTAATCTCGAATTTTATTTTTTAATTTTTGAAAATTTATCTCATCTCAAAGTTATTGTTCTTTTAACAAATTATATTAATGTTCCAAAAAATTAATTATTTTTGACATAGACTGATCGATGCATGGTATTGGTATCAACAAATAAAAAGAGTGGGTGCATGAATGTTATAGAAAAAGGGTAACAAGGATATAATATTCAACCCACCTAGCTAGGCGCGCGGCGGTGGAGGAGGCGGAGGCGGAGGGAGGGCCGGGGACCAACCCGATCAAGAAATTAGCAGCAGCCACCACCTTCGGAGCTCAACCCCGATCGAGAGTTGGTTTTTGTACCGAAATGAGGAGAAATAAATTAATTAGATATAAAAAAAATTAATGAAAGCAGTGTTAATTATGAAAGCAGTTGGTTTTTGTACCGAAATGAGGGGTTTCCACTCCAGAGAAGGCCCGCCGGAGTTCCTCTCTCTCTCTCTCTCTCTCTCTCTCTCTCTCTCTCTCTCTCTCTCTTAAAAGGATTTGTGAATCGATCCCTTTAAGTAATTGAACAATACTAACCTCACGAATCCAAAATGCCGAGATGACTCTCTCTCTCTCTCTCTCTCTCAAACCCCTCTTCTTTACAGTCAAGATTGCAACTTTGGTCTCATTAACGGTTATGCTAAAATAGCAGCTGCACTTCAAGAATGCTCTCTCTCTCTTAAAAGGATATCTGGAGCCTCTCTCTCTCGGATGGAACCCCTCTCTCTCTTAAAAGGATGAAACCCTTCTCTCTCTCTAAGATGGAACCTCTCTCTCTCGTAAAAAGGATGGAACAAGCTGTCTCTCTCTAGGATGGAACCTCTCTCTCTTAAAAGGATGGAACAAGTTGTCTCTCTCTGCATGCCTATTTGGGTGTAGTTTCATTTATCATCTTGCATAGCTTCTTAAACTTTATTTTTCTTATAATAGTAAGTGAAATCTTTGACTGACTCTAATATATACTCCCTCCATTTCAAAATTTGTTATTACTGAAAGTTACGCATGTTAATAATAAATTTTTTTTTTATAAAATCATTTTTCAATAAAAATATGTGTAATTTTTCAATAATAATTGATATAACTATTTAAAGATATATTTGAATGACACAGTATACTTGGTGCATACAAAATTAAAATTTTAATTAAATATATATTAGTTCACCTATCCACTAATCTTTTACTCATTTTTTTCTAATACATGAATTTTATGTAACGTATATCACAATTGTGAAACTCATATTTTAAAAATAAAAATCTTGAATACAACTCATATAATTAATATCAATAAAATTTATTTTAATTTTTTTAATATCATGATCATATTTGAGATTTGAATTTTATCTATGTCTTTCAACCAATTGGGACTTCAAGATATATAAGAAATATGAATTTAAATTAAAAATAATTAATTTAATATATAATGTAATAAATAATTAAATATAAATTTGGGGGAAAAATCGAGCTTCAAAATGTGGACGGAAGACACCACATATGTTGATTGTACAAGTATTAAAGTCATTTTCACATTTTATATGCAAATAGTAAATAATTTTAAATTCAATGTATAATCATTTTTATTTGTATTATGGTTCATTTTTATTTGTATATTGGAAATTAACACAATATCATCAAATAATTTTTTTAGACTTTCAAATAAGTTTGTGTGAGGGAAATAAAAATAGAACTAGGACAAAAAAAATTGGAGAAAGTTATAGCTTCGTTTTTATAATAATTTGAAATAATATTTTTGAATAATAAAATTTTGAAAACAAATGACATTTTTAAGGATTAGTTTTGTAGGCACCAGTTACACGGTGCGACTCAAGTTTATTTTTTAAAAGTTACACAAAATACTACTGAAAAATTACACATGTTATTACTGGAAAAATGTATCTTTTATAATGTAACTTTTCAATAATAATTTGTGCAACTTTTTAATAATAAACTGTGTAACTTTTTAAAATACACTTGAATTGCACGGTGTAACTGATGCACATGAGACTTACTCCATTTTTAATGCTAAAATACACATTTCCCTTTGTACAATTTATGAACAATATTTTATGGTTTAAAATAATTATTTAACAATCACAAAAATTTGTGTTCACTTGGATGCATACCATGCACTGGGTTTTAATTTCATTTTTTACTTTAATTTTTAATTTAAAAAAACACACAATAGACGACGTACTATATGTTTTTTGACAATTTAGGTATTAGTGATTTATTCTTCGGGTATTAGTGAATTGTTTTTCGGGTATTTACTTAGACTTGTTCTTGGGTATTACTTAGAGTTTTTTTAGGGTATTGGTGAGATGTTCTTGGGGTATTGATGAGTTGTTTTTTTTTTGGGTATATATGGTTTTTCATTCAATAAAAATTGTTATTTGGGTATTTCTTATTTCTTAAAGTATTAGTAAGTTATTCTTGAGATATTACTCAATTACTTTTTGGATATTATAAATTGTTATTTGGGTATTACTTATTTATTAAATATGGGAAAGTTCTGATGATAAATATGGGAAAGTCTTGGGATGGTGAGATTTCAAAAGCATTTCATTTTGTTTTTCGTTTCAAAAACCCAAAAAAGATTTCCTTTCTCAGCTCATTTGGGTTTTGGGTTTTTTTTTTTTTTTTGGAAAGAGTTGGTGAAGCATGTTACTGTATATATGGTTATATATACATGTTACTGTATTAAAGCTGTACCTTTAAAAAAAAAAAACTGTGGAAAAGGAACAGTCACTCTCTCTCCTCATTCTAACTCTCGCTCTCTCTCTCTCTCCTCATTCTAACTTTCAAAAAAGGAAAATACACATAGATCTTTTTTTTTTTAATAAATAAATAAATAAATTGCAAACAATAAATTTTTAAAAATAAATATCCTGACCTGGCGGCACAGGCACTGCCAGACCCTGCTATACTATTTCCACTTTTCATCAGAAAACGTGGTACCTCAGAAAAAGGGAAATTAATGTTTTTTTTTTTAATTTAATTAATTTAGATTAAAAAAAAATGATGGTATGTGATTATAGTTAACAAAAAAAAAAAAATTTAATTTTTTGTAGCAAGCGTTTGAAACACGTTCGATGATGTCAGGTAGGTGTCACACCTCCATCATTCAACCCTTTTGTAAAAGTGAAATTTCTTATTTGAGATATGAATCGAAATTAATAAAAAATCCATATTTTCCAAATATTTTTGTGGGGTTGGTATTAGATATTCTCTTGTAAATATAATTGTGATTATTATTATATATTCATAATCGTTGGAAGATAAATATTATGTCCACTAATTCTCAGTCTTCAAGATCTTAACAAACTTTCCCATTTTTTCTCTCCTATTAACTTGTTCAAGATCTTTATGAGATTTAATTCCATTTCTAAAATGACTAAAAGCACCCCACCTTTCCTTTTATGTGTTAATTTTAATAAATTTGAGATGGTTTTTTTTTAATATTTATTTCGTTGTTATTAGAATATGTTCTGAATTATTTTTACAATGGAGTAATTAAGAATACGCAAGTTTTCAGGTTTTTTTTTTTTATAATTATTGTACTTTTTTATTTTAGTTTATGAAATTAATATGAAATGTAGTTGTTTTACAATTTTACGTAAAATCGTGATCGAAGTTCACGTTTTCCCCAAAAACGTGATCTATAGTCACGATTTGCAAAACGTGAGACAACTCCGTTAACGGGCCGTTAGTCATGCAATTATTAAAGCTCCATCAGTCATTTTCTTTTGCTTTATTATATGGTAATCTTGACCTCTAGCTGATCTCATCTTATGTGCTTTAATTTAGACTTTTTTTTTTTCTTATTTCTTAGTTTAAAATGAAAATGCAATGATTAAATTGTGATATTGAGCTCTAATTTTTTTTTTAAATGAGCAAAAAACATTTTTTTCTGAATCTGGACACCAAAATCATTTTTAAAATAAGATAGTATACATTTTTATTCAAAAATCAATTTTTTTGCTTTCTAAGATGAAATTAATTATTTTTAGTTTTAGTCATGACATTAAATCTGAGAAGGAGCATCACATCCACAAAATGCGTTCTAAATCTGGATTAGTAAATACAATAAATGATAGTAAGTTGGGCTTTTCTACGGTCAGGAAAGGGTTTCGCCCTTCCTGACGTCAGTAAACCAATATAATTTTGACAAATAATATTACATCGACCTATACGATATAGTTTCGCCCTAAGCCAAAAAAATAACTTTTAAAAATTAAAAAATAAAAATTACTGAAATAACCTTTTATAATTTTTTAAAAGTTATTTTTTTTCTAATTTTTAAAAGTTATTTTAATTAAAATATTATTATATCTTAATATATTTTAATCAAATTAAAATTTATATTTTCAGAAACCGGGCCGGCCCCGCCCGAGCCCAAGTGGCCCAACGGGCCTAGCTGGCCAGGCCAAATAGGCCCGGTTCTTTTCGGGTCTGTATTTTTTGGGCCCGGGTCTATTTAGCCCGGCCCGCTAGGCTTGTCGGGTCACTCGGGCTCGGGCCGGGCCGGGCCCGATCGTAATGGGTGTAAGAATTAATTTTGAAAATATAAATTTTCATTTGATTATAATATTTTAATTAAAAGGATACTTTGGTAATTTTAATTTTATTTAATAGTATTAATTAATTTTTTTAACAGTGCGATCGCCTTATGCATAGTGCAATCGCCCTAGTGCAAAGTGCAATCACTTCAAAATAATATTGTACGTTAGATAATGAATCTAACGGTATTTAGGGGGTTTACTGATCTCAGGAAGGGCGAAATCTTCCTGACCATAGAAAGACCCTAGTAAGTTTTCTTATTCTTTAAACACATATACTCCCTTCGTCCCAACTCTTTCTTCCTATTTTTCCATTTCGGGACGTCCCAACTCTTTCTTCATACAGGAAATAATTTACACTCACAAAAGTCAATAAAGTACACTTTTTTTATTTTATTAATTAACTTCACACTCACATACTCTATTTTTTTCTTAATTCGCGTGCCCGGGTCTTTAAAAAGACCCGGAACGGAGGTAGTAAAAAAAAATACAAATATACATATGAATCGAAGACACGATTGATTTTAAGCTGAAACCAATGTTTCATTTAAGTGTAGTAAAAACCACTTCAGTAATTAAAGGTTACTCTCCCTTCCCTCAATTTATTTTTTATTTGGTTATTTTTTAACTAAAGGAGTGTATTCGTTTAGAATTTTGAATTTTAAAAGATTTTAATTTTTAAGTCCGCTGGTATTCAATCAGTATATAATGACACTTAAAAATAATTAACTAAGTATTCAATCTGAATTTTCAAATTTTTTTATAAAGTTCATTCAAATCAAATTCATTGGTGCTCATTAACTTGTACTGTTTAAAAATAATTTATTGGTATTAAAAAATATAAGAATTTAAAAGGATTAATTATTGTATTAAATGAATTTTGAAGGATTTTTTAATGACATTTATAAATAACCAACAATTTCATAATATTCTAGATAAGTAATTAAGCATGCATCAATTTACAAGAGCATCTGTATTCAATGATTTGGTTTATTTCTGCTTTGATGAATGGTTGTTGGTGGTACTAAAAACAAGAAATCCAGCGAGAAAAGTTATGTTCAAAAATTGAACCATTGAGGTCCTTTGTAAATTGTAAGAGCATCAATTTGGAATACCTTTTCTTTTAAAAAAAAAATTATATATATAATCCCTTCCATTCGTTTCATGAGAATTTACATTCTATGGGATGATATATTTAAAAAAAAAAAATAATGACATATATGTAAAGATTTAATTTGTGAGTGTGCATGAAAATTAATGTATCTTTTTTATTAGCATGTAAATTTATGTGGGATATCAAGGAAAATGTGTATTCCTATAGGACCGAGAGAACAAAGAAGATTGAATTTTTTTTTATTTAATCATTTTTCTATTTATAAGGTGTGTGAAAACAATTACAGAACGAACAAAAAAAAAAGTGAAAATAATTATGTGACAAAGGGAATAACATATAGATAAATATATGTATATTTTGTGAATATTCTTTAGAGTGCGTAAATAATATTGAGACGTTTCAATAAAGCAAGCGTGCACATAACTCAGGACTCATGGAGTAATTTATAGTGATCAAGATCATCTATACAATTTTTTGTGTATTGTATATCAGCTAAATATATGTATTTGTATTCCCTTTTGCACATGGGAGGACCACAAACTAATTTCAGCTTATCAACACATTTCCCAGCAGAAGAATAAATTGAGTAAAAATAGAAACTCCATCTTTGATTGGACCACAACAAAGACAAATTCATTTCCTCAGTCACACAACACAAAATTTTGGGAAAAATATTTTTTTTGTCCCGTAAGTTTGCCTCTTTTTTATTTTGGTCCTACTAACTTTCAAATTTTGATTTTCGTCCTGTAACTTTATCTCCTTTTGATTTTGGTCCTATTAACATTCAATTTTTTGATTTTGGTCCTATAACTTTACCCCTTTTTGATTTTGGTCCTATAACTTTACCTCTTTTATACATGAATGGGGTGTCATAGGACCAAAATCAAAATGAGGTAAAGTTACAGGACGAAAATCAAAATTTGAAAGTTAATAGGACCAAAATAAAAAAAAGGTAAAATTACAGGACAAAAATAATAATTTTCCCCAAAATTTTTGAGCGTGGCATCTTTTTTGAATATTTTTAGAAAAATGGAATCAATGTACTCCCTCCGTCCACGATAAATGGTCCACGTTGCCTTAAACGGCTGTCCACAATAAATAGTCCACTTACCTAAAATAGAAATATTACAATCATTATTTTCATTTTAAATACATATACATTCACTTTTACACATCACATCAAATACTTTTTCAATAAACAAATATTTTTTAATACTAATACTCTCACTTTTACACATCACATCTACTTTTTTCTTAATAACCGTGCACAACAAAAATGGTCCAATTTTCATGGACGGAGGGAGTATTTGTTATGTTCTTTGTACTTATTTATTTTATATTCAGACCACGTGGATTGTATAATGTTCTAATTTGGTATTAGTGTTATAAATATTATACTATTATTGTTGTTATTATTATATACTTATTATTATTGTTATTTTTATTTTGTTTAAATAGATTTGTGTTCAGAAATATATGATATACTCCCTCCGTCTCAAACCAATTTGCACACTTTCCATTTTGGATTGTCTCAAATCAATTTGCACACTACTTAAAAAGGAAACATCGATTTGCGTGCACACTCACAAAATTTTCCACACATTTACCCATACACCACTACTTTATTTAAAAAATACATTTTCTTTAAATCGTGTGCCATCCCAGGGGTGCAAATACCTCTGGGACGGAGGTTGTAATATATAGTATGATATTTATTTTTTTAAGATTAACATGTATATATATATATGTGTATGTGTAATTTTTTATCTATGTTTATACAACTTATAAATATATTTTAAATATATGTATATCTGTATTATATATATGTATATATTCCTAGAGTGTGGAAAAAAAAAAAAAAAAAAAAAACAGCTTTGTCTATCTGTAAAATATAAGCTCCTGGTTGCAGTCAATTTTTTATTTTTTTTTAAATATCTCTTTCTATTATCTATGTATTTTGGTCTGTCTTCTCCTCCATTTAATTTAATTTTGTATTGAAAGAAATCTTTATCTTCAAGGGCTTTTTTTTTTAAGATATTGTATTTATTTTTTTAATTTAACAAAATATGGTAGTTTTTTAAGGTATTACGATTTTAAGCATGGACGCCATCTGAAATGACGCCCTTACCCTGGCCCACGAAAGGGCGCCAACTCCAACGGCGCCCTTACCCCACATGCTTACAATCGTAACACCTAAAAAAATTATCATATTTTGTTAAATCAAAAAAATAAATACAATATTAAAAAAAAAAAAAAAAAGCCTATCTTCAAGCCGGCACACAAATTTAGCATCACTAATTCCCTATCAATTTAAGAAAATAATTTAATACATTGGTTCATGTGCACGTGCACTAAATTTGGAAGTTAGATAGCTGCGGTGATGGAGATGTTCTCGTGAAAGAAAATTTCATGAATAAATGTCAAGAGCTAGATATGCACTTTCAATAAAATAATAATAAAATCTTAATAAAAAAATAAGATTTTTATTAAAAATAATTATTACTTTATATTATCTCTTTTTAAAAATTAATATTTTTGTATTATTAAACAATGACCTCATCATACAGATTTTTTTCAAAGCACATATATACGCACACATAAATAAATTAAATGGCGACCAATTTGGCGGACACTAAATTTTTTAGCCAATTAATTATTTTTAAATGTATAATTTAGTGACCGCAATTTTTTACAACTATATTCCACGCTTTCATTGCAAATATAATTTAATCATTTGTTGTTAATCATTTTAAAAAAAAAATTGGTAGACATATAATTTTCATAATTATTTATATACGTAAATTATTTATATTTAATTTTTAAGTGGATAATAATAAAATAAAGGCAATAATTTAGAAAAAAAATAGAAAATTTATTATTTTTATTTTCTTTGATCATTTTCAAATTTTATTCATCATTTAAATTTTAAAAAAACTATAATTATAATATATAAGTATAGTCTTATTATTTTAATTGTAAGGAAATTATGTTAATTAATAATTGAATAATTAAATTTGAAAAAACTTTAATGAATATGATAATATATTGTGAAAGTAGAATAAATCTGTTAATTAAATTTATTGAACCAATATTTTGATAGGTCACTAAAGTGAACTGTGAATTGGGTCAATAATCGGTAACTATGACATTTGAGTTGTTATATAATATTATACTTTATTAGTTGTGTATTAAAATTAAGCACAATTATTTTTTCTAAAAAAAATAAAATATTAACCGATAGAAGTCTAATATTATAAAAATAGTTATTTCTAATAAATATGTTTAAATAAATGAGAAAGTTGGGCCAAGATTTCATTAATGGGCCATAAGACCTATATCTAAACCTAAAATTTCAGAAACTCACTTATCCTACCATCTATTATACTCTTGTTCTCTTCCTCTGTCATTACCACGGATTTTCAGCGGCCAGGCATCGCTGTTTCCTCCACCTCAACCGCCGCCTCCTCCCACGCCGGCGCCGCCCACGCCGGTGCTCTACATCAGACACAGTCGCCTCCGCGCTGCCACACGCGACGCACCCCCTGCCGTCGCTGTCAACTGAAGGTATAATTGAATCTGATTATGTTTTATTAGGATTTCAAAATTATTTTTGCAAGTGTGGGCTCAACATTTTTTGCAAACGGTTTGCGATTTGTGACTAAAAATTAGGCGAATGGACAAAAAAATTAGGCGATTTGTGACTAAAGATGTCACAAGCCAAAAGATTAGGTTTCTGTGTGTTTTTTTTTTTTTTTGTGCTAAAATTAAAAATTAAAAACTCCAGAAAGTAAAGAAAATTTTGACGAAATTGGAAGAAATTGAATAACCAGCATTTAAAAAAAAAAATCATTTTGGGAACAAATATTGACCCATTCCACCGAGTGTTGATGTTTGTTTCTTTAATTGTCTGTCTTTCCTTTTGGGTAGTTGAATCCGCCGTCATGGTGATCGGAATTTTGGTAGGGTAGTAGCTGAGGGGCAATGGATTTAGAGAGAGGATATTTTTTTATATTTTTAATTGAGAGAAAAGGAAAGGCAACTTAATATTTTTAGATCAGGAGGAGAAGGCAACTTAATATTCATTTATTCTATTTTTTATTTTTTTTAGATTTTAGCTTCATAAAAGTTGATTTTTTTTTTTATTTTTTTTTTGTAGATTTTAAGTATTTGTCATTGCTTTTTATGAAATTCTGAGTTAGAGTGATGTTTATTTTTTATTTTTTATATTTTAGATGATGATTGATTTTTATATATATATATTTTTTTGAGGATACAAAGGCGGTGATAAAGAGGGATTCTTAGGGACATTGAATTTTATTATATATTTTTTATTTAGTTATTTATTTATTAGAAAAATACTTAAAAATGAAGTTTTTGATTATGATCATATTTCTCTTTTTCGGTGGAGTCATCTCTCAAGCATTATCTCTTTCAAATAGATACATTGTCCATATAGTTAGGGCTCATTTGATTCGTAAGATAAAACTATCTATCCGTAAAAAATATGCATGTTTTCGACGGATAGATAATTTTATCTTACGAACCAAATGAGCCCTTGATAGTCTGCCTCAAGGCATGACTGTGCATTGTAAGTCTTCATTTTTCATTCTCTCTCTCTTTTTTTTTTTTAATAATAATGTTGTTGCAATTTATGTGCATTGTAAAAAATTGCATATGATATCGTATCATTAATAAAATTTTCAATTTATGATCATTGGTTTTATTGTCCATTTTTTAATAGCCTATATGTATCTCTTTTCTTTTAACAAAAACATATTTTTAGTCATTGCTTATGAAAATATGTTTTTAACTATATCAAAATACTCTCTCAATCTCATATCTTTTTAAGTGGGAAGAAAAAGTTGGGACAAATGTAGTGTTAAATAAATATACATGAGTGTGAAATTAATAATATCTTTATTAAGTAAGTAATGATTGGAAAGTGATGATAAAATATAAAAGAAACTAGAGATGTTAAACGGGCTAGCCGAGCCTTAGCGATTCATTTTTTGTGGGCCACTAATATTCATGACCTAATGCAAGCTAAACAAGCCATTAGCAGGTTCTTGATAAAAAAATTTAAAAAAATTCAATATAAAACACATAATTATAATATGAAATTATTCAAATATTGTTAATAATTTTTTTAATATTACATTAGAAAATATTATTCACAAAATTCTAACATTAACAATTAATTTAAACTTTAATAAATATCTAAAAACTCTTTAATTTTCGGTATTAGATTCTTATTGGACAATGATAAAACATCTTCTTCCATTTCAGTACATCATCATTTGAAACATCTGAAATATGTAAAGAGTATAAGTTAGTAATTATTTTAATAAAAATAATTATCTATAAAATAAAAAAATATCAAAAATAAATTTAATGTTAACTTCTGTTCATAAATTTTAGTTAGGATAATAATTAATAATAGTGTAAGTTGATAATAAATATTTTAATAAGCATGTTTACTTTTTTTTAGGGTTAAGTGGGCCGATCCACTATCCATTTAATATTTCTAAAGTGCCCGACTATATACCCCTCTAATTTTATGAGATACACCTACGTACATAATCAAATATCTATTTTATCTATTTTTATAAAAAAATTAATTAATGTATCAAATATCTAATTTATTAATTTTTATAAAATAAATTTTAAATTAAATATACATTAATTTTAATACATTCATAAAAAAATAGTTGTTAAATACATTTTTTTTTATTTGCCGCCACTGACTTCCATCAATTCATTATTATACATTACAAAATGAAAAAAAAAAAAGAACATTGATAGAGACTATAAAATTATTACAGTGACTTAGAGATTGATCCACATAATTTAAGAAATTTTTTGATGGATTAAAAGAGATATATTAAAATAATTTTTATATAAATAAAATTAGCAAAATAAGTGTATCTTATTATAATATTAGAGGGGTATATAATTGGAACCATTTCTAAAAAACTAGTGTAATACCTGCATAATACTAATGGCCCGGACTATATGCACACACATCTCTTTGTAGTGTACCCACTTCTTACTTTCTAAAAAAACTATCAAAAGAAGGCAAATAAAAAAAGAAGAAAAAAATGTGTAGACAAATAAAAATAATAAAAGATTTTTAAATAACTTAGTTTATTGAAGAAAAAAATTTATAATTTTGAAATAATATTCCAAGAATTCTTTTTCAATTATATTTTTCGAAAGAGAAAAAATCGAAAAGAAGGCATATTTTGTTAAGATAAATGTAAAAAAAAAATCGCTAAATCAGTTAAAAAAATAAAAATGCATAGGGTTTGAAGAAAGAGAAGAATAGGAGAAATGATATTAAGAAATGAAAAGAAAATAAATTTAGTGTTTCTTTTACCTTTTTATATTTTTGATTTTACAAGTTCATGGTGCCAAATAGGAGCCTGCTGAAGATTGCACAGGAAAAAAAAAAGGAAAGGAAAGGGATGAGTGTGTGTAAGTAATGTGTATGTATGGTTACTTATGTAATAAAGTAATTGAAATTTGAGTTTATATTTTGAAATAAGTTTGTATCCACGAATATGATATGTATTAACAATTGAACTTCTTTACTTTTGATTTCATATTTGTTCAGATTGTATGTAAAGAAAAAAGTATTTTATATATAAAACAGTGGCATATAGGTAAATATATGTATAAGATTATGAGTTTGTATGCAAATTAATATTTTTTTTATTAGTAGTATGCAAATTTGTGAGGACGAATAGAAAGAAAAGCTAAATCAAGTACTCACCATTTAGGTCGAGCAGGTTTAGAACGTTGTTGACAACAGGACGTGTTGGTCATTGATTCGGGTGAAAATTGCATGATTTTAGTGTGCTTTTATTGCTTATTTTTATTGTGATTTCATGTTTTTATTTACTCAAATTTCATCAATTGCACTTGATAGAGAAAAATGTATATTTTGTTATCTTTGTAGGCAAGGTTGAAAATATCGGTATCGATGGAAATATCGATGTCTTAAATTTATGGAAATATCGATGGATATATTCGTATCGAATATCAATATCGGTAAATTTAAAAATTATAAAAAATTTAAGAGCAAACATTTAATACATAAATTTAACAAAAGAATTTAAAAAAATTTACAGTTGCGACAAATTTATATACATACACTATTTTTTTGGATCCGAAATTCATCGATATTTTCTCGATATCTTTCGATATTTCCTCGATATCTTTCGATATTTACTCGATATCTAACGATATTTGGTTTAATTTGTGGAAAAAATAAGCGATATCGATATTATAGGTCGATATTTACTGATATTTTTTATTTTTTTAATGAATATTATAAAAATATCGTTTCTACCCAATATCAATATCGGTGACTATAAAAAATGAATATATAGGGGAAATATCGGGATATTTTCATAGTTGTTTGTAGGTGCATTATGAGTTTTGGAAGCAAAAATTATTTGGGTCATTTAATTAAAATTAGTTGGCCCAAGTAATAAAATGAAGGAAGAAGCATAAATAGAGGCCCAAGTCAAATTAATCAAAGTTGCATTATTCAACTGCCATCTTCATCCTCAGCAGCCACCATTCATTGAACTCACATCTCACTACCAGAAATTGAAGAGCCGACGCTGCAATTACGCCGGGGGAGATGAAGAAGAAGCCACTGCCCTGCCGCCTCGCCTCGCATCAACGCCGGAAGTTCTCCCCCACTGCCCAATTACCGGAATTACGTCGGAAATTGCAGTCCCAACGCGCACAGCCATTCGCCGGAAGAGCTGCTCAACTCCCTCACCGTCGCAGGAATCGAGCCCAGCAGCCCAAATTGAAATTTTCCGTCCTCACAGAAACTCGCCAGAATCTGCAAACCCTTCCACCAACAGCCTTGTCGCCGCTTGAAGACGCTGCCGCCGGAATTAACCGTCCGCGTCCCTATTCCATGTCGCCGGAATTTCAGAGCATTACCGGAGAAGATGATGTTTGAAGCTCTCAACGCTGCCGTCCCCTGTTCTCGCCGTGACCCGATGCACGCGCGCCACCACTGCTCAGCCTCAATGTCGTCATCTCTCAAATTACTCGTTGCTTCGCCGGAAATTCTGTATGAAGAAGATGAAAGTGTTGAAAATTTGACTAAGTCGCAAAAAGGGAAAAAACGTTTCTTTTCAATTCTTGCAAGACCATGACACTTTGCCTTGGCCCGTGCCACTCTTTGAAAATTTTGATGCCTAGACTCTTAGGTAAAAGTACACATTTTTCAGATTCTCGAAAGAAGGAACTACTGTAGCAGCCGAAAATTACACACACTTGAAGGTGTTTTCACCTTATTTCTTCATTTTCCACTATTTTGGAGCATTTAATGAGGCTTTAAGCTTGGAATTTGATCCTCCATCATCTACAAGAGCCTAAGCTTTCTTTTTCTCTTTCTTTTAATTTTAGTTTAATTATTTAAATTTTGTAATTGTTGACACTATATTAATTGTTGGCTAGAACATTTTTTATTTTATGACTTTGTAAATATTTAAATTGAAGTTTATGAGTTAATTTCTTATTTATTTGGTATTTGTGTGGTTATTCCTATTTTTTTGTGTTCAATCTTAATTTGAAAGCATGTTGTTAGTTGCAAATGATGATGTGTTATTTATTGTTAGTTGATTTAGATTGAAAAATTTGATTAACTAATAGAACTTGAGTGCATGACCCAATTTATTATGAGCTTGATGATTTAGTACCTCTTCAAAAGCTTTAATCTGTACATAAGGTTTCTTTTTTCCCCCTTTCTTCTCCCCTGTTTCAGGATTTCATTGAAATCCCCCCCAGAAGTCAAGCTTCATCCCCCGCAAAGTTATCAGATTTAAGCTTCCTCATTAATTCCCAAGTAAATTTTCTCAGGCTTGGATTTGGGTTTCCATACATACCAGTAAATCTCCACTTTTAATCATTCATTTGTATCAAAGTGTCAATATGCGCCAAGGAATAAGAAAAACATTTAACATTGATGTCATTGTTCCAGTACAACAAAAGCCCACCAGAAGAACCCTGGGGGTTAACACCTTTACAGTGATGAAAGCATAACACATTTTTCCAGCGTATTCCATCTTCTACACAAATCTTAGATTTCATGACAAACAAAAGCACGAGCTTATTCTCAACGACAAGTCGTTGAAGAGCACGAAACGCACGGTTGCTGCCCAATCCCCGTGCGTTCCAAACTACAAGATTCATTCTTCCTGGCGGGGTTGGGCTATGCCAGCCTCCGCCTTTACAACAGTTTGAGAGTTTACCCCAGCGTCTTTGTTGTCACCATTCTTTGCTTTCTTCCTCCCACCCTCATCTCCTGCAATCAGCGGTTTCCGGTCCTGTTTTCCCCCAGTTTTTCCAGTTGTAGTGCTAGCCTTAGATTCCTTCTTAGCCTTTGTTGCCTGTCTCCCTCTCTTGTTTTGTCCCGTAGCTTCTATTTTTTCAATCCCTTGTTGGAACACTTGCACATGTGTTGGAGCCATTAAGTACGGCATTGGCATCATCAAGTGATTCATTTGCGGCATAAGAAAATTTTCGCCAAACGTCGGGGGTGCATTGATATAGCTGGAGCCTCAATTATTTGGATCCCACCTCCTGTCTTATTTTGTTCCTCCTTCCATATTTCTTTCCCTTTATCCATCCTTGCCGGCATTATCTCTTGCATGTTGTAGCTGAGTTGGTTAGGTACCCCTTTTCTCCCTTGCTCTGCCCACAGAACCATCCCATTGTTTGGTGCTGCCATGAGCTCTTCAAAAGATTGCACTTTCCCCCCGCCAATCTCCAACTGTGGAAAGTCCGCAATTGTTAAAGGTGTCATTTCTTTGCTCATTACCTTCCTTGTTTGCTGTGAGCTGCTCCCTCCAGATGTTTCAGGAGCCATCCAGATATGGTCTGCTTCCATTACCATGAGCGCCTCCTCTATTTCAATTTCGTCTAACCCCTTAAATCCTTCCGCCCTCAACCATGTAGGGAACAATTTAGGGGGTGTTTGTCCTTTTTCATTTTCCATGAAAAGTAGAGGGCAGTGCTCAAGTCTTCCACAGAGGTAGCAAAAAGCTGAAAGTTTCTCATACCTGAAGAAGACTCTGGTTTTTTTATCTCTCACCACCAGTGTAGTCCACCTATTTATTGGCTTCGACACATCAAGACGAACACGGATCCTCAGGCAGTTCGCCCAACCTTTTGCCTCATTGGGGCACTCCACTTTCATCACTTCTCCTACCATTGAGCAGAACTGAAAGCCATGCACTTGTACCCAAAAGGGTACTGTCATCAGTTTCAGATCCGTAGGCCTATCTCCTTCATTTAGTCTTTGAAGCGCCATTGAGGTTCCATGGAGAACTCTGGCCATGTCTATCTCCTCGCTGAACACAATCCTGAAGAGGCCCTCACCAATTGCCATGGCCTTCAGGGTTTTTTCGACCCGCCAGATCTTCTTCAAAGCCATCGTCAATTCCTGGGCTTGAATTGCCTTCCTCGCCACAAATCGCAGCACCATAGTATTTTTTCCTGTCTCAAGCTCTCCTTCTTCAATAGTTATCTCCGCACTTTCGGTCTTAGATAGGGATAGTTTTCCCCATAGCTCATTTAGAGAATCAGCCATATCCTCGTATTGCCAATATCTTCTATTAAGAGTGAGAAAGGAATTGATGAATTGTGGTTGAAAAAATTATAGCAACATCGCTAATATAGCCATTTTTTCCCTCCGAGGAATGCAATCGACGCGTAGCCTCCCTCACAGGCCAGTCTAGCATAGACTAATCATCACCTGGAGTAGATAACCTCAAGCCAGCATTGGCTGAGCGGATCTCCAGTGATGATGATGATGATGATATTTCTCGGAAACCCCCTTGTTTGTATCGAAATTAGAGAGAAGAGATATGGTTTCTTGGCATGCATGTAAATCACCATGTTGATACAAGCGTTGTTATTGAAGTGCAAAGGTACGGTCGATGGTTTCTATATAAGTGAATTTCCAGATGCAGTCTTCGTCAAAACTGAGTTGTGGGATTTATAAGTCTTCAGTTTTCATTCTGTCTTTTTTTTTTTAATAATAATGTTATTGCAATTTATGTGCATTTTTAGCGGAGCCACTAATATTCGGGACTTAATCCTTACTCTAATTGTCCGCAAGCTAAATATGTCATTAACAAGTTCAAAATATAAAAAAATTAAAAAACCAATATAAAATACATAGTCATAATTATAATGCGAAATTTGTTCATAAGTTTTTTTTTTTAAATTACATCAAAAAATATTATTCACAAAGTCCAAACATTAATAATTAATTTAAAATTTAATAAATATCTCTAAACTCTTCAATCTTCGATATTAGATCCTTTATTGGATAATGATAAAACATTTTTTTCCAATTCAATATTATTATCATTTGAAACATCTGGAATATGTAAAAAATATAAATTAATAATTATTTTAATAAAAATAATTATCTATAAAATAAAAGAAATATAAAAAATAAATTCATTGTTAACTTTTGTTCATAAGTTTTAGTTAGACCTTTTTATGCCCTATCTGAGCAAATGTACACACATAATGAAATGTGTAAATGAGTAAGTTACAGCGCATACATTGAATACTCTTACACAGTGATGCAGAAATCAGCCTAGGCGCTAGGCGACCCCTTGCCGACCCGATTTTTGCAAAATTGGTCATTCTAGGCGTTTACGGGTTTAGGTGTCCTCTAGGCGGCCCTAGGCGGGCTCTAGGCGGCCAAAATTTTGTTTTTTTATTTTTTAAAAAAAATTAAAAAAATTAGGCGGCCGTCTAGGCGGCCAAAAAATGTCTGATTACCGATTTTTGACTTCTACGACCTTGCTCTTACATAGTGATCATTATGCAGGAGTATAGAGATAGGTGAATAAGCGTAATACCATGAAAATATAATAGGACACATGATGTATACACTTAGGTAAAAGTTAAGTTATATATAACATTTAGGTGGTGATTGGTAGGCAATATTAGGAGTTATAAATTTTGTAAGTAAAATTCATATAATGTTATTTGGTAGGGTGTAATAGAAAAGTTACATAAAATTAGTTCTAAAAAGTAATCTCAATTGGTAGGGCATAATATAGAGATAGAAAAAGTAATTTCACTTGGTAGAGTGTAATATGTAGATATATAAGAATAAAAGTTACTATTCAAGTCATACAAAAATTGTAAGGTAGAAAAGATGAGATAATTTGTTATATTGTGAACAGTGAAAATAGTGTAATATGACATCTGCTTTTACAGGGTCGGCCGTATAAAAAATGGGTCAGCATAAAATTTGTACCCCCTACCAAACAAGATAAGTCAGTACAAGAATTCATATTATATCTCTTATATCCTCTACCAAACACCACCTTATATTGTTGAAAATATATGTTCATTTTATTACAAGATTTCAGGCCATAATGTAAATCTCAAGTATTTTTTTTTTGTGGAAAATTTGGTGTAGACTTGGTTATAATGTTGACAAAAAATGCAATTGTATTTTCTAACATAAGGGCTTTTTTTGCTTGAAATTAGCAAAGTTTCAAGGGTTTATTTAAATTAGAAATAGATTTACGTGTGCCTTGAGTGATAGTTTAAGGTCTTGGATGTTCTTTTAAAGCATTTAAAGCAGCAACTTCAGTTTAAAACAATGTTCGAGGTTCCTTCTTTTCTAATTAAGAAAATAGACAAGAAATGCAATGGCATAGAAGGGGGAAAACAAGGGGCCGAATTACATGCTCAAAAACCCAATATTAAGTTTAGTGCTCAAAAATCTACAAACTCCAATCATACCCGCATAAAATGGGACATGTGATCCATGAAGTGATCAATAATTTCCTCCAACATCAGCCCATCAGCTACTATAGATAGTGCACTCATGGAACAAACCAAATGACACTGACGATAGGCTCTTTCATTCTATCATTAGATCAACGTGTGTGATGGGAATCTATAGACTCAACTACTACACTAGTCTGATGTCGTCATCCCGATAACTAAAATTATTATCCCCGACTCTTGTCCTTTATATGATATCGGTTAGTTGTTCTCGTCTCATAATTCTTTTCGACAACCGAATAAAAGACTCCAAAATGCTGAAATATAAAAAAATGATAATTAGTGGCATTTTTTTTACTGTCAACTATTAAATATATTTTTCTGCTTTGTAGCACAAAAGAACTCAGCATTTAAGGCTTGTACAATTCAAATGCGAAGCATGTTATCCATGAAAAGATTAACACACGTCGACGTAGTTCATACATAAAATTAGTATTCCGTGTAGACATATTTACTCTGTTAATACTCCTTCTAAAGTAGAATACTTGAATTCCCATGAAACATATAAGAGCTAGGACAAAAAACATGATACCATATAGTTTTGAAAGATCAAGCAAGTAGTTTGTCGTTGTTGACAAATTAAAAACACGCAAATTGTAAAATAACTCTACCTACTCTTAAGTGTATCCTGATGATCGTCAAACTGATCATCAATATAACTCTCTAAGCAACTTTATAATACGCCTAAAAACTGTTAATACTACAATTGTTGTGGCATGAATATTCTGTAATTTATTGGGTCGAGCCCAGGTCAAAGAAAGCTCCATCAGGCCTTGATCCAACAGGCCAAAGCAAAGGCAAATAACGAGCTTCAGGATGCACTGAGTATCAGACAAGCCTGAGTCAAGGTCATCGGACAGCCCTGAAGGAAAGAGCACTGATCCTAAAGGAGACTCGGGATCAGGGCCAAGATCGTCAGGAAATCAGAAAGTCAGACAAACTATTAGAGGCGTAAGAACCTTGACCTGAGCAGTTAAACTATCATAAGGAAATAAAATACAGCCCTGATCTCGTATCTCCACTCTAATTCAATTACCATAACAGGTGGGACTGTTGTCCTATATTTAAAGGATGAAGTTAAACATGAAAAGTTTCTTTGCCACCCATGATCTTTAAGTCATTATCTAACGAGGCGTGAAAAATATATGATATGCAAACACGTGTACACTCTAGAGTTTAATTTTAGTCATTATAAATAGGTTCTCTCTCTATAGTTGAATGGACCGCCATTATTATTCTCTTAAACTTACAGCATGCTTTTGTTTATAATATATATTAGATGAAGCACATTAAAGTCCTAGCCCAAACACAAAAAACTAAGCAAATCGGCGATTATTTACATTCAAATTCAATTACAAATACTATTATTCCTAAAAGCCCACTAAAAAATCTAAGACCAAACATACATCAAACATAATTAACAAAATATTAAAAAAAAGTGATAGTATGTGAGCACAAATACACACATAAAAGCTAATCTATTTTATTCTTTTTAATTTCTAAATCAAAACTTACTCTATAAGTTATGATAATTACATACTCTCCCGACACACTAATTTTCCCTTTTTTATTAGTTTATTTAAAAAATATATTTTATTTATTAATATATGATGAGTTATATATTAATTGCTATATAAAATAATAGAAATTTGTAAGTAAGGATAATTATTTAAAAAAATATTTATTTATTTATTTATATATAAAGTGTTGTTTTTAATTTTTATAAAATAAAAAAATTTATGATGACCAATTGCATATCATTCGGTCTAGAAATATTGTTAACTTTATTAATGTCAGAGTGGTAATATGGCATTGCCTTCAATCCATGTTGCAGGTTCAAGCTCCAAGTCTTTTTAAGTTTAATTAATTAAAAATATGATTTTTAATTAATATTTTAATGAACAATTCTAAAATATGTATTCAAAATTTAATCTAGAGAATATATTAAAACACCAAACTAATGAAAATGGAACGTCTGAAATGAGTAAAAGAGAATTATTAGAATTTATTTTTTTTAATTTGAGACTAAAAAATATTTATAGATATAGGAACATTATTGATCGAGTCTTAGAATTTTAGCCGGAATAGTCCTGTGTTTGAGAGAGTGACTATTTAGTCCCCTGAACCAAATATACCCTCAAAAGATATGACCCAATCTTTTAACATCTAGACAATTTAATCTTCCCCAAATCTGAAAAATAATTATCAAAATTTGTTGTATTATCAAAATTTGTTTTGGATTTCTCTTCTTTATTTTCGGATGGCCCATATTTTGAGCTCTCGAATTTTAATTGACTCAATTTTTTTTTATCTAATTTTTTTAAATTATTTCATATAATTCAAATCTTATCACCATTAAGCTTTTGTAGCCGATCAAATAATTTTTCCACTCTGACTCAAAATGTTCCATAACATGAATTTATATAAAATATACAATTAAAGTGTCGAGATCGGTAACATAAATCGCATAATTAAAAGAAAATTATGAAATTATTGTTATAGAAAACCATTTAAAACATACAAATTATACACAAATTCTGACCTATCAAGATCTTTCCTTATTTTTAGGTAATGAATTAGTCTTATATGCACCAGTTACACGGTGCAACTCAAGTGCATTTTTAAAAAGTTAAACAGTTTATTACTGAAAAGTTAAATTATGAAAGATACACTTTTCAGTAATAAACTGTTTAACTTTTCAATTATAAACTGTTTAACTTTTTAAAAATAAACTGGAGTTGCACCGTGTAACTGGTGCACAAGAGACTTACTATTACTATTAGATAATTATAGTTTTCTTTTAATATAGTTTTCTTTTAATTGGAGTAGTAAATTTTGGCAAGTGGTAATCTTAATACAAGGTGACTTATCTAATAAACTCCACTTATAACTTGTTAATGACATTATTAATAATTGTTTAATGAACCTTTTCTCCAAAGTTAAGGTTTTCTGGTCACGTGTACGATAATGCAACTCTCTTTTCTTCGCCGCCACGTGCTTCTCTTCATTAGCATACCTCATAAGTGTGTCTCTTTTTCCTTTTTTTTTTTCTTTTTCATTTATCTTTCCATTAACCTTTAAATTTCATACTTTATAGATTTCGTATTTTTAGAAAATTTTGTTTTTTAAATTAATAATAAAAATATTTTTAAATAAAATAATATTTTTTTAATAAAGTGTAAAATTCATTGGTGGCGTCTATGTGATTGGTGGGAGTATTTTAATTTTAGCATGTGATTGGTGGGGTTACCACTTACTAATTTATTTCAAAATTCTTTGTTTTTCTTTTGCATTTTGAAATCTAAAATTGTGTTTGTTTTACGGGTCACTTACATATTAGTTTAAAAAAATTAATGTATTTATAAATTGGTTCAAAAAATTTATACGGTAATATTTTTTTTTTCACGAAAGCGTCTTTCTTTTTTTGCACGAGACCAATATATATTTTTTGTCAATTTGTTGAATTATATTGTACTTTTCCCTTATTTTATTAGTTAATAAATTCTTAGGTCATATATTATCTCATTCCTTTTAATTTAAATACTAGTCCTGTCACTAGACTCCCTTCATACGTTCTGTTAATTTCATAATAAATTTCAAACTTTTAAAATAATATTTTTTTTCATAAATTCTATTTCACAATATTAATAATATTTTACGAAATGCCCAACTCAATTTTACATTGTATGTAAATATTTATGAAATTCTTCCTCAGCTCTTTACTCGTCTCTCCATTTTTTTTTAGACATTCTCTTATAAATTTTGTTCGTATAATTAAAATTGATATCATTACACGCGTCATTCATATCATAATTTTGCATAATAATTTAAAAATATATATATATATATATCTAATGATATCAATAAATATATATAATAATATAGATTTTATATTTTAACTAAGATTTACACGAGAGTTTGCAGCTTTTATTTTTTTCATGAAGTTTGTCTCCCTCTTCGGAAGAACTCCGAGAGTCCAATATAATTTTGGGTGATTTACATATAGGTTAAAAAAGGATCACTATATTTATAAATAGGTTCACAATACTTGCACAAAAGTATATTTTTTTCTGCACAGAAATACATTTTTTTTCTGCACAGCAATATATTTATAAATATAGTGACTTTTTTTAACTTATACGTAAGTCACCCTATAATTTTCTATAGTACATTGGAGAGAGGAGTGTGATGAGAAAACATAACAAATCAGGCGGGGAAGAATTCAGATGCCACCATTTGGAATGAACGGATTCTTTCATATAGGGATGACAAAATGACCCGCCCCGTAGCCGGCCCGCCCTGACCTGCTCCATTTGGGGCAGCCCCGCCCCGCCCTGCGCATGGGGCAGGGCAGACATGGGTTTGCATTTTTACTGCCCCACCCCGCCCCCATCCCTGCCCCATAATATATATTAAA
This sequence comes from Prunella vulgaris, assembly GCA_026898435.1. Taxonomy (NCBI): domain Eukaryota; kingdom Viridiplantae; phylum Streptophyta; class Magnoliopsida; order Lamiales; family Lamiaceae; genus Prunella; species Prunella vulgaris. Next base: position 512,943 of record JAPKLY010000205.1, read on the forward strand.
TAAATATATACTATTTTATAACATATAAAATAAAACTAATATCCTACATTTATAATATATTAAATAAATTTAAAATTATATTATTTATTTATTTATTATAACTTTAATGTAGAATTATTTTAAAAATTATATAAAATAAAATTATTTTTTTGAATATAATTTGATAAATTTATTGCATTAATTTTATTTTAAAATAATTTTTTATTTATCTAAAATACATATTATATTATATTTTTGTATAACACTATATGTAACATGGGGCAGGATGGGGCAGGGCGATCTGCCCCGCTATGGGGCAGGCATGGGGCGCAATGTTCTGCCCCGCAGTGGGGCATGGGGCAGGGCGGGGCGGCGGGGCAGAGGCGCAGGGCAGGCATGGGTTCTTAGATACCCGTCCTGTCCTGCCCCATTGTCATCCCTACTTTCATATGAAGGGGTAAACGAAAGGAAAAAATAGGCTACCATTAGTGACGCAAATGAATTGACGACCGAGTAGCACTAAGCTCGAATTAATTCAATTTGATCAGATAATTTGAAGCTTGAAATTTAACTCGAACTCAATCTTACTTAATTCTTTTAATTTGAGAGAATGCATATTTATTACCATAGTCTATATGTCGAAAAATCAAATGTCATTGTAAGTTATCCACTTTCGTGTTACATGATTATGATGATTGAGTGGACATATTTGAAATATAATTAAAGAATAAAAAGTTTATGAAAAATATTTGTTTGAGATCAATAAAAGCTAATTAATAAATTTTAATAAAATATAACAATAATTTTAAGAAAAGTAATAATTATTTTTTATAAAATTATTAATATTTTTTATAAAAAATTAGTGATAATTTTTTAATATTATTATATAAAGTATTAAATATTTTTTAAATAATTATGATTAATATATGAAATAATCACAGATTAATACAAAAATAATGCATTATTTTCAAATAAATACAAATTTTTTGCATAATAGTGTAAATATAAATTGAATAATGAATTTATTTTTTTGCATATTGTATCAATCTGAAAATAGTGTTTATTTTTGTACCACTTCGTAATTGGTCCTTAATATATTATTGTAGCAAAATTATTCAAACCCATTAAGGTTTCCCCAGACCTAAAGCTTCAACCCATCAACTCAGGGCAAGACTGTTAGATCAACTTATAATAGAGTAAATTTTATAAAATAAGCGGCCTTGAACTCACTCCAAGGAATGTTTGTCTTACTTATAAAAGATCAAGTACAAATGCTTAATTGTATATCTCTCATTGCGCCAAAGTCACTTTTTAGTGAAGATTTGGTTTAAATCTTATATTTGTCATAATCCATGCAATTAATGCAAAAATTTAGGCAAGATACTAGGGCAACACAAAGAACAAACTCTTAACTATATATACAGCCTTCCAGACACATAATAAAAGATCAAAAAAATCATAAAACTCAAGTCTACAACAGCTATACTTGACAAATCTTGATATCTTTATTGCTTATAAATAGTGTTCTTGAGCAACCATCGTGTCTTCAGCAACATTAATAATCTTTATTTATTAGCTGTTAGAATCTTTCGGCAACCACCCCATTAAATATTTCACATAAATATTGAATTTCTAACAACATATATACTTCTTCCCTTCTAATTTTTTTATTTATTTATTTATATTTTAGATATTTTTATATTTGCTTGCTCTTATTTAATGTGTGTTGTTACTTATTTTTGTTGGTATATGAGTAGTTATATGAATTAAATGAAATATAAAATAAAATTTTAATATTCTAACTATAATAGTTTGCATTTTTTACACTGTATTTAAACAATATGCAAAATTTTACTTTATGAAATACATAGAATGCATAATAATTATTGAAAAATCGAATTTACTTTGTATGGTTTATAGCTTCGGATAAGGAAAAATATTTTGTGAAGTACTCCCTCCGTTCCACTATAAGTTTCTCACTTTCCTTTTTTGGATGTCCCACAATAAATTTCTCATTCCATAAAAAACAACAACACTATTTCATATATTAATAAACAAATACCACTTTTCACAACTCTCCATTACTTTTTCATAACTTCTCATTACTTTTTCACAACTTTTTATTACTTTATACAAAAGTCAACATGTGGCCCACCATATAATAATAAATAATACACTTTCTTAAACAAAACAACAAAAAGAAACAAAAAGTTTATAGAGGGACAGAGGGAGTAGAATAATATAAATTAGGTAAAGTATTATTATATTGATCATTTTTATAATAAGACTTATGATGAGTCACTATTCATTTTTTATTTTACTCCCTCCATTTCAATTTTTTTTCCCTTTTCCCATTTTGGGACGTCCCATCTCTTTTTTTCTATCTTAAAAAGGGAATAATTTACACTCACAAAAATTAATAAAATATATTTTTTATATTTTATTAATTAACTTCACACTCGCATACTTTATTTTTTTTCTTAATCTGTGTGTCTAGGTCTTTTGAAAAAAAAAGACCCGAGATAGAGGGAGTATAAATTTATTTTTATAGACTTAATTTTGTAGACTTACTGAAAATTGATTTATATTATAAATTATTTTTATACAAAACCTGTATTTTTATACAAAAGTTTCCACGAAATAATTAAGAATGCATTGCCTTTTCATGAAAAGGACAGGGGCCCACTCACGCACTTTTCTTCATCTACACTACTTTCTCTCTCTTGCACTTTTTATCACTTTTACATTAAATTATTGTTTTATTGAACCCCTCTGTCAAACAACTCAGCTCCAAAATCCCAATCTTCAGCTGCTAGAGAGAGAAACATAGAGAGAGAGTATTTCTGGAAAGGTCAGATCTCTGTTCTCTGTTGTTTGTTAAGGGTTTAACTGAGATTCGAGCTGTAGAAATGTTCTTGTGCCTTTTCTTCTTCTATGTGATGATAGATGATAGTTCTCGTGGATGTTTTTATTGCAAATTTAGGTAAATACATCAATTTTTGGAATATGTTAGCTTTTCTTGCCGTCTTACTATTTTTCTAGTATTATCTCCAGCTTATATTCGATTGACAAAGGAATTTCTGTGTAATTTTAGAGAGGAATCTGGAAATCTGAGAATTTAATTTTCTGGATTTGTGATGCGAAAGTTCTTTTTCCTTGGGAGAGGGTTGCGTTTTTGTTCGTAAGTTACTGAATTATCTTTCTTTTTCCAGTTGGAAAAACGAGATTTATTTATATTTGGATAATGGCTATAGTTGGTGTGAATTTGAAACAAGTTGATTTCATTTCTCTACAATTATTGATCTTTTTTTTTTTTTTTTTTGGATTCTTGATTCCCGTCACGTTGGAGATTTGGAGTACCGCACACTCTCTCTCTCTATATCTCTATCTCTTAATTTTGCTTTATCTGAAATTGTTTACTCTTTCTGTTGGCATCTCTCAATTTATTTCCTTGTGATGCATTATTCAATACATGTCTCTGGCAAGAATTTGTTCTCTCATTTTAATGTTATTAATAATCTGTCTTTCAGAATGTTGGTGCTGATATTTGTACTAGTTGAAGACTTACTATTTTGGTTGCCTAAACTCATTTATCGTTACTTGTTAGATGGTGATAATTTTGAACTGTACATGTGTACCCACTCTGGATCATTGGCAGATGATTTGAACTGATGAATTATCTTTTATTGGCAGATGATAATTGCATTTTAATGCAGATAGTCCTATATAAATTCTGGATCATTGTCCACTACGAACTCCTCTAGAAAGCGTCACACCCCTTATATTATCTGGTTAGCATAAATTGGCTGGGTGAGATTGCCGATTAACTATTTGAGACGTCACTAGTGGAAATATCAAGTATGGGTTATCTTTGTGATTTCTGTGGGGAACAAAGATCCACAGTATACTGTCGTTCTGATGCAGCTAGTTTATGTTTGTCATGTGACTGCAACGTCCATTCTGCAAACGCCCTTTCAAGGCGTCACCCGAGGACTCTCGTTTGTGAAAGATGTAATTCTCAGCCAGCATTTGTTCGATGCTTTGAGGAAAAGATATCCCTTTGCCAGAATTGTGATTGGTTGGCCCATGTTGGTTCTAATATTAGTCCTTCACATAAGAGACAAGCTATTAATTGTTACTCTGGCTGTCCTTCAGCTTCAGAACTTTCTGCGATTTGGCCGTTTCTCCTAGATTCTCCTTCCGTTGGAGATTCCACATGTGAGCAGGGCATGAGTTCCATGAGTATTACTGATAATACAATGGACCACCAAGGCCCCAAAGAGAAAGACAACAATCAAGATGAATCAACGCATAGGGACACCAGTGACCAGTATAATGTGAATGTCAAGAAATCAACTGCTTGGATGGAGTCACCAACTCGTTATCTTGAATCCAGGCTGCAAAATGTGGATCAGATGGATGGCTCAACCCGCTCTGCTACGCCCAAGGTATATGCATTTGCATAACCGTTTCTTTGATCAGTTAAAGGGTTTTATGTGATTCTTATCTGAGACCATCTTGCACCTATTTTATCTAATTTCTTCTAATTTATTATAAGAACACAAGAAATTCATTTCCTTGCATGTGCAGGCTTTCGTCTCTGAAGCAAATGAGCTTGCTGTTCATGAGGTTGATGGTTTCTATGATAATCTCAATATGGAAGAGGTGGACTTGGGTATTGAAAACTATGATGAACTTTTCTGTGATAATCCAGAAAATCTCTTTGGCAATGGTGGAATATTTGGGATGAAACATATGTCTACATCAGACTGTCAGGTTTTTGCTGCTGAGGTACTTCCTTTACTGAGAATTCTCAGTCCATATGCTTATTGCCATTTGATTTCTTACCATCAATTGTTTATAGTGGGTTTTCTTGATTCATTACAGCCACTTGTTATTCTCAATATCAGATGAGCTAATAGTGTCATAGAAATGCTAATGCACTTAAATCTGTTGATGCTTGCTAGGGGTCATCGATTGTGGGGGCAAATGTGATGCAACCAGCATGCAGCAATGCAGCATCTGCAGATTCTGTTATAAGCTGTAAGACTGAACCTAACTTATGCTTTGCAAGGCAGACAAATTCGAACCTCTCGTTTTCTGGTATTACTGGGGAAAGCAGTGCTGGAGATTATCAAGATTGTGGAGTTTCATCAATCCCAATTACGGGAGAGCCACCATGGTACCCTCCAGGTGCTGAAACTTCCTGGCCTTCTACTAGTAGGACGGATGCTGTCATGCGCTACAAGGAGAAGAAGAAGGCACGGAAGTAAGATATCTCATCCAATGTTTTTTTTTTTTTTCTGATTTTTTTTAAAATTAAGAACAAACGAGCAGATTCTAAAAGTTGACTCCATTTTTAGCAAATGTCTCATTCTTGGGGATAAGGTGTTAAGGGGCATTAGGCAATGAAATTGGCCAATGTGGCACTACTTCTCCATCTCTTGTATGTGATGTATTCACTATTAGTCCCTTGTTTTAACATTTCCTTTACATCTTTTTAATATAAAGATTCGAGAAGAAAGTAAGGTATGAGTCTCGCAAGGCAAGAGCAGATGTAAGAAGGCGTGTTAAGGGACGTTTTGTGAAGGTCGGGGAAGCTTATGATTACGATCCATTAACACCAACCAAAAGCTGCTAAGCCATTAAGGGAGCACCATATATCTGGAGATCCTAAATGGGATGAATCTTACAGTGACAAATTGTTTGTTGTTTATTCAAGTAATGGCTGTGAACAGAGAAGTCTGGACAAAAATATTGACTGGTTTCTCCATTGCCTCTAGAAGCCTCCGAGAAGTGCATATCATAATGGAAAGTGAGAATGGTTTCCAAGTATTGTCTACTTGGAAAAGGGAAAGCATCTTTGGTCTCTTTGGACCTTCTTGCAAGGTGTCAATTACTCGAGGCTGATCTGTTTCTTCCTTCTTCCTCGGCATCACTAACTGGATTGCTAAAACACGATGGAACGGCGAAGATTTGCTCATCCATAGACTCATTGATTTCGACTAAATCTAGCAGGTCAGGTAATTGCAAGGTTGGTAATAATGGATCGGAAGACAAGCACGAATCACAAGACGAGCACTATCGAGTCGAAGAAAGTAAGTTTGGAGCATAAGCTTTTGTTCTGTATTGTAGACAGATATTAATTATTTGGTGGACTACATGTATATATTATGCACTGCTGTAATGTTTGTACAAAGGTTTACATTTGTTGATTCCAATAATGGTTTAGACATGAAGTTAACCTTCATTCTGAAAGTTGAAAATGCTCATTTTGCCATCCATGTGTATTTTGATAATGAATGAGATGGGGATTTTCCTTTCTCATGCAACACACTTCTTAATTCTCCTTTGTTTATATATCCCAAGTATAAATCTCTATTTTCTGGCATAAATAAATAGACAACAAAATTCTTGAAATACAAAACTGAATGGCGTTGGTGCTACATAATCACAAAACATGGAACTGAATGGTAGCCAATGAGCTTGGGCATGCGATGCCATGTAAATCAGCTCGGAATCATCTCAAGTGCAGCTATGATTTTCGTCTCTTCGGTAAGTGTTGAAAGCAAATTGTCGATAAGCTCGAAGCTCATACCAAGTAGCTTCTTCCAACTAAAATAAGTTCTTCAATTGACTAAACAAAATTTGTCTTGGCCTTCAAGAGGGAAAATGAAGGATTCAATCATCATCCGATGAAGAATCTGCTCCTGATGTCCTCCCAAAATCATCCTCAGCATTTGTATCCTATAAAAGCACAAAAGAATTGAGTTCGCACAAGACAGTCCATAACCAGTAGAAACAATTCTTGTGTACATTCCGCAGGGTTGAACAGTTACACATTCAATTTTGTATGTTGAAGTCAATTCTCACAAGGCAAAATTCAAGTATTTTTACATAAATACCCCTAAAGACGTAACACTTATGTTTCCGGGCATGCCCATATTCGCCCACCTATTTTACGTACAACTAGCATTTAGGAGTTAAGTTGAACTTCAGGGACATGAAGAAGTTTTAATTTATAAAGATGCAGGGAGTGACTGAGTAGAATAAGAATATTACCTCCTGCATCTTATCCCAATCTTTCAACTTCGGGTTTGTAAGCATGTAATTGTCACGCAGCGCAGCCCATGCTGGACCTTCACCATCAGCAGAGACACCAGACGTGCCAGACTGCAAGTAGACAAACCATAGATAAAATTAAGCTGGAGCCAACAGTCCACCGCATAAAATTGGTTAAACAGAAAATGAATGAATTTCAGAGAGAGCAGAAGAAACAACCTTGATGGCAGCCCCAGCTGACTGTGTCGATGTCCTGCCCAGCTCTGAGAAGAAGGCTTCTTTCCTTTTTTGCTTTATTACTGGTATATTTCATGAAATATTCACCAAAGCAGATTAATACTCAAGAAAAACAGACCAAAATATCGTAAATATGTATGTTCAAATTTCCTTCAGTAACTCACTCACCACCATACAACAGTAATTCAAACATATACATCCAACATAGATATAGAATCTCACAGCATTCTCATATACATCATCCATCACACATACTGATCAGTAATCATTTGTTTTTTCAATTCGATATAGCATTAAGTTTGAGCCAAACATGAAAAAGCCAATCTTAGCCGCCATAGAGATTGATTCCAATGCTCAAGAGCATTATTTCTTACTGTTGGCAAAATAATGTCCACACCCAAAGTAAAATCCTTTTAGCATATTAAAGGTAAAAGGCATTTTAGGGAAAAGCTTAACATAGATAATAACTACCAAGAAGGAAATGACTGGAACCAAATACACAGCCGTTGTATGCTTACCCTTCTCATCCTTTAATCTTGAAGGATTTAAACCTTTCTGAGCATTTTGAGCCTTGTTCACCTGCATAAAACGAGCAGCTTCAAACACGACGCCATGTCTACATTAACAACAGGCAAAAACAAAAAATGAAAAGGTACAACTTACAGCATTAAACAACTTGACCACTGATCGTTGAGCATTACAATGACCACAGTAAGAGCACACAGTCAGTTCTCAACAAATAGTATGTCTATAAAATCACAACAAACAAATCAATGAGTACCTCCTTTAGTTGCCACTCCCAGCAGAAACTTTTCATGGGCATCCAAATAATTTGCAGGTTTCACATGACCCTTCTCTGCTATCTTTTCATAAAAAAATTGCCAAAGAAACAACCAAAATAAATTTTTTAAAAATCACACAAATAATGAATCAAAAAGCCAAAAGGTCAAAAAATCCAATACCAAGTGCTTCTCCTTCTTCACCTCCCCCTTCACTTTCCTTTCTGTTTCTTCCTCAGCAAGCTTCTCAGCTATTAGCTTCTTATGGGCGGACAACACAGGGCCCTGCAACAACATTGATCATCATAATTACGCTTTCTTCTCTCAAAAAACATTTTTCAAAAATTAAATTCCTACAGAAATTCAGCGTACCAATACATCCTTATCATCGCCACTCTTCTTGACAATCTTCTTAAATGCCAACTTAAAAGCCTTTATTCCATCCGTAAATTTTGTAATCCCGGGCTGAATTTCGCTGTCTTCGTCTTCAGACGCTTCTCCTCCTGCCTCAAACCCTTGATTCTCCTCCTCGCCGTCATCATCCAAAAATCCAGCTTCAAATTGATCATTATTCTTCTTAAACCTTTCAACAACACCAACAGCAACCGACTGCTGGAACGCCTCCTCCTCTTCACCTTCCTCATCCTCGTCTGAATTGTAATCCCTAGCCCTTTTCTGAAATAACTTCTTCATTTTCATATCAACTTTCTTCACCCTATTTTCAGGGCCCTTAGGCATCATTCTTTGCCTCTTCTTTGCCATCTTCCCCTTCTTATTCCCTGGTTTCCTTTTCTTTACGGCACTAATAACATCAACCGACTGTGCTACTTCCGCCATTACCGTCGTCCCACAATTTTCCGGCCAAATTTTTTCGCAAACTTCCCAATTCAGGTGCAAGTAAATAGCAAGGTCTTAACGTTAGGGTTTGGGGGTTTTACTTTCTGCGATAATATGCTAATGTTAGGCCCAGGTTAACTGCACCCACAAATGTTTAGAGTACACACACTTAAATATATAAGTATATGAAATGACAAATAAATCCCCCATAATTTGATAAAACTACACCCACCATCTTTCTTCTCCGATTATATGTTGCACCAACAGTAATTCAGATTGAATTCGCCAAAGATAATTACATTCCTCCATTGAGAAAGAATTCAAAAAAAAAAAAAAGAATTATGAACGAACTTCAGAAAGAAACAGAACATTAGAAAGAATTCTAAAAAACAATACTAAACCCTAGATCCTAAACTAATTAAATTCGAAAATAATCTAGAGGATTGAAAACACAAACCTGCCGTATGATTTGATATATTCGTGGTGGCGACGGCGATGGAAGCGTGGCGCCGGCGGCTGTGGCGTTGGTGGTGGTGCGAAAAGAGACGCGAGGCGACAATATTGTTTTGATAGAAGCTCTCGTATTTCTTATTAATATGTTGAAGTGGGTACAGGATTTTGATTGTATATCTTACTACCTCCGTCTCGAACCAAGAAAAAATAAATATGTGAGTGTAAAGTTAAATAATAAAATAAAAAAAAGTGTATTTTGTTAACTTTTGTGAGAGAGAAAAGTTTCCTTTTTTGGTGTGTGAAAGAAGAGTTGGGACGTCCAAATAAGGAAAGTGCGAAAGTAGTTTTGGGACGGAGGGAGTATTTGTAATACTGAAGTTGGTGCGGATTCAGGGGTGTATTCGTTTGAGATTTTGTAAAAAAAATTGTTGGTATTCAATCAGAATTTTAAAAGACTTAAAAATAATCCACTAGTATTCATTCAGAATTTTAAAAGACTTAAAAACAATCCACTTGTATTAAAAAATATAAGGATTTTAAAGGATTGTTGGATTTGGATGGACTTTTTAGTGTATTTTATAGATACAAACAATTCCATCAAAACCCCTAGGATTTCGATGAACTTTTTTAATTAGTGACTTTATTTATCCCCAAATTGATTTATATATGATTTTTATTTTTAAGACCTAAAATATTTTTAACATTATAATTTATCCCTGCATTTATATTTAATTCTATGGTTACTTTTATTAATCATGACTCATAATACTAACATCAACGATAAAGTAATTACAGGAACGAGAGCTAATATAATATTTTATATATATACATATATATTAGAATAAATAAAAATAATTATTATAATTAATTCATTAAATATATATATATACATATTGGTTCATTTAAAAAATTTAATATCAGTAAAACGATATTGTTCATCATAACATATACACAATGTTGATGGGCGAGCTACTCGAGGCAAATTAGAGAATCAAGATATCACCTAGGAGGTCGCATGTGAGCTCGCCAGAGTGCCAAGCGCACCTCCGGGCACCAAGGCGTCGGAGCTCGCCTGAGTGTTCATCTCTGAGCTCGCCCGGGTGCTCATCTCTGAGCTCGCCCGAGTGCTCACCTAGGAGCTCGCCCATGAGCTCGCATGTTAGTCGATAGGACCCCGATGGTGCGCTCTTTTTCCCTCAGTCCGGTTTATCCACAAGGGTGGTTTACGGCGAGATTTTTAATGAGGCCCATCTAGTCTAAGGCATTATAGTAGGATGAGGCACGATGTAGGGAGCAGTGTAAGGGACCAGGACGAAGGACCTTCGCCAACACCGGAAGCCAAATAGGCTCGTAAGGTGCCGTCTCACACCCGCATACCTATAAATAAGACCTCTCTTGTAACTACTACACAATTCTCTTATATTTCACATAATTAATACAATCCCTACTGCAATATTTCTCTCTCAAAACTCTCTTCTCTCCCTCCCTAAGAACATTAATTCAAAGATTATTGTTTGATAGGATTGATATGTTATAAGGCCACATAACGAACAACGATTAAGAAATTCTATCAACAATTTGGCGCTAGAAGGAGGGTTCGAGTCTGAAAAATTAAAAAATTTCAAGAACAAAAAATTAGGGTTTGCTTGAAGATTTGAAGATTTGAAGGTGTTCTTGATAAAACTCAAGAACACTTGAAGATATACATACACATACTCATTCCTTCGAACAAAAACCCAGATTTCCGGATAAAAATCCAGATTTTCGGATTTACAAATTCTGCATGGAAAAAGTTTTCAAACGCGCGCGTGTACACGAATAAATTGAATTCTGGATAATTCGTCACACGCGAGGCTAGACGAAAACTTGCACAGCTCCACCCAAGCTGGACGACCTCCATCCCGGCGACCTCCCTCCACCTCGGTGACCTGCAGCAAGTTACCCCCTCCGAAATCCAAAAATGGCTAATTCTCGAGCCGCCAAAGGACATACCTCCGCAGCTGCCGGAAGGTCCAAAGGAGGTGACCAAAACCAGGCCGAGGCGGAGACCTCACGCCAGGTGGTGGAGACCTCACAACCACCTCCCCAGAAGAGCACCACAGCTCCGCGACCTCCGCGAGTTGTGGTGACCCAGGAAGACTTGGCCCCCGCCCTGAGGGACCTGACCAGCAACCCCGACGAGCTCCAACGCACTATCGTTACCTTACAGAGGTTGCAGCAGAGGCAGCAGGACGAGCTCGCCCTGGTACCCAGGCGAACTCCAGCTGCCGAGGCCCGGGAGCAGACCAGGCCCACCCAGGGCACCCAGACCAGGGGGGATTACAGCGCCCTCCCACCGAGCAGGAGGCGAGCTCGGCACAAGCTCGCCAGTGTAGGGAGAGGACCGGTAAGGCCAGAATGGTGGAGGAGGATCCCGCTCCTTACACCGGAAGGGAGTCGGCCTACACCGGGGCATCTAGCACCCACCACTCACAGAGGAGAGAAGTCCTCCAAGGCCGCCTGGGCCTGAGATACGGGGAAAATGAGTGGACGGCAGCCCCAGCTGCGTCCCACGGGGACTCCGACCAGCAGCCGCGCAGGTCCACCCACGAAAGGTTGAGGAGGCCCGCCACTGACCGGCTAGGCCCCCATGGCGGACGTCAATTCCAGCCCGCCACTGAGAGGTCACCCCAGAGTGAGGCACCTCGGTGACGTGCATCCGCGAGACGCACGACCTTTGAGCAACCTCCACCGGAGGTGACCCGTGATGACGAGCTGGCCTCACTAAAAAAGGTCGTCGAAATGCTACAAGCTCAAGTAGCAGCCAAGTCTGGCGGACCTGACGCCACGACTCTCCCCGCATCTCCATTGGCATCTGCCAACCTCCGCGCACCGGTCCAGAAGAAAATCCAATTCCCGGTGATGTCCCCGTACGAGGGCGAATCTGACCCGAAAGTCCACCTGGCCAAGTACGCGGACTTCATGATTTCGGTTGGCGCCACCGACTCCACCCAGTGCCGAAACTTCCCGCTGACCCTAGGGGATCGAGCTCACTGCTGGTTCTCTTCACTCGCCCCGGGGTCAATCTGCTCATTTGGCCAACTCTCGCGGGAGTTCCTGGCCCACTTCTCTGGGTTCGGATCCTACCTTACCCAAAAGCACCGACTCGCCAACATCCATCAAGGCGAGAGCGAGACCGACCAGCAGTACCTGGAAAGGTTCGACAAAATCTTGCTAGAAGGCGAGCCGGTGAGCGAGGACACCAAGGTCGTCGCAGCGATGGCCGGACTCAAGAGGGGCACCGACCTCTGGAAGGAGATGCACCTCTCATGTCCCAACACTTACAGCGAATTCCGTCATAAGGCGGGGGTGTTCGTGGCCATGCAGGAAGCACTGCTCAAAGAAGTTGGTGCCCACGAAGAAAGGAAAAACCCTACGGGAAGAAGTCCGGGGGCACCTACAAAGCCCCCCGGAACTTAAAGGCCTTTGGCGAGGGAGACGAGCTCAAAGAAAAGCTCAATCAGGTCCTCACTGTCTCCGTTGACCACGTCTTCACTGCCGTCAAAGGCAAGGCCATGCTGGAGGAGCCGAGGCGGATCCGCCAGGACCGCACAAAGCTCAACCCTAACAAATTATGCGCCTAACACCAAGCCATCGGCCACTTCACCAGTGAGTGCCGAGACCTCCTCAAACAACTATGGAAATTTTACGAGGACGGAAAGCTGGCCGAGTTCGTGAAGAAGGCCCCAGCTAAAAGGCTAAGGTTCGAGAGGAGGGCTACCTCCGATGATGAGGAGGAGGAAGCGGACCAACCTGGTCCCCACAACAGACGGAGGGCACCTCCCCAGCCTCAGCAAAACATGGAGCCTACCCGGGAACTCTTAGTTCTCGAGGAGGAGATCGGAGCTGCCGGAGGTCTCCAGGACGGAGGATCCTCCATGTCCAAGAGAAAGAGGAAGGTCGAAATCCGGGCCATAAACCAAGTCCAGGAGGGCAGCTCCGGCCCCAGGTCCGTCTCACAGCTTACTGATGGACTGACATTTTCCTCAGCGGACCTGGAGGGGGTACTAATGCCCCACAACGACTCGTTGGTGATAACCACCAACATCATGAACGTTTGAGTTCACAGGCTACTTGTGGACACCGGTGCGTTCACCAAAATTCTCTTTAAATCCACCTTAGATGCCTTAGGTGATTTTGAGTCGTATTTGGAGCCTAGCAATGCTAGGATAGTGGGGTTCGGAGAAGCTGTAATCGTCCCCCTAGGCAGTGTTAGGTTGAGCGTCCAGCTTGTATCGGCTGAGGATCCCGAAAGGAGACTGACTAGGCTCATAGATTTCCTAGTTGTCGACCAGCAGTCCTCCTACAACGGGTTCCTTGGCTGCCCGTTTATTAATGAATTCAAAGTGGCGTGTTCGACCTACTACTACTGTTTAAAATTCCCAACTCCAAAAGGTGCCGGAACTATAAAAGGTGACCAGAAAAAGGCCCGAGAGTGTTTACTCCAAATCAAAGACAGCCGGGTCAAGAAGTCTGTTACACAGGTCCACATCCTCGAAGAGAACGTACAGATTCCTGCAGACGAGCCAAACATCCTAGACGTTATCTCGGTCGAAACTGAGATGATGGAGGTAGGCGATTTGTCAGAAATCAACCAAGGCACTGGACCTGTGCAAGACACACAACCGACACCAATGGAGAATTTGGAAGAAACCCAAGTGTTGAGACCTGCGCAGGGATCAGTACCTGCGAAGGAGCAGCAACGTGCTCCCATGGAGGTGGTTGATGAAGCCCAAGATGGGGGACCTGCGGGAGGTCAAGAACCAATACCAATGGACGTTGACCCAACACCCCAAGTCACCGCACCATCCCAAGTTGACAAACCACCGGAGGTGCTCACAGCTGATGAGCCCGCCCAAGCTGAAAGCCAACCCGATGACCTCGAACCGCGCATAGGTCACGAACCTGCGCAGATGTCATAAGAGGAGTGGGACGAGTTCATCAGCGACCCGAGGTGGAAAAGTCAAAAGAGAAAAGCCACCCCCATGGAAGAATTGACGGCACTCTCGGTGGACCTGGAAAGGGACTTAGAACTTTTCATTGGTTCTGAGTTACCTGAACCGTACCGGTCGAGGATGGAGCTATTCTTAATGACCAACCTGGACGTGTTTGCCTGGTCCCACGAAGACATGACGGGGATTCCATTGGAACATGCCTGCCACAGACTTAACATAGATCCGACGAGGAGACCCGTACGCCAAAAGCGGAGGAAGTATGGACTAGACAAGTACGCAGCTCTAACTGTTGAGGTGGAGAAGTTGTTAGATAACAAGCTCATCAAAGAAGCATTGTGTCCACAGTGGGTCGCGAGCCCCGTCTTGGTAAAGAAACACAATGGGACGTGGAGACTCTGCATTGACTTCACGGACCTGAACAAAGCATGCCCGAAGGACAACTTCCCACTGCCTCACATCGACCAGCTGGTCGATAGCACCGCAGGCCATGAGATGATGACATTCATGGACGCTTTTGCAGGCTATCACCAGATAGCTCTACACCCAGATGACCAGGAACATACGGCGTTCTACACCAACAAGAATATGTATTGCTGGGAAAGGATGCCATTCGGACTCATCAACGCCGGAGCCACCTACCAAAGATTGGTAAACAAAATGTTTGACCAACACATTGGCGAATCCATGGAGGTGTACGTGGATGACATAGTTGTCAAGAGTCTGAGAAAGGAGGACCACCTGGACCACCTAAAACAGACCTTCTACATACTGAGCCACTACAACATGAAGTTAAACCCCAAAAAGACCAGCTTCGGCGTACACTCTGGAAAGTTCCTGGGACACCTAGTTAGCCAGCGTGGAATTGAGGTCAACCCAACACAGGTCCAATGCATAATCGAGATGGGTATACCCGATTCCGTCTAGAAAATTCAAAGGCTGACTGGGTGCATGGCAGCCCTGAACAGATTCATCTCCAGGTCCGGCAACCGAAATCGTCCGTTCTTCGAGGCAATTAAGGCAAACACACGGAGGTACAAAGAGGCGGCCAAAGCCAACAAGCTCCACCTCAAAAACCACTTCGTTTGGACAAGTGAATGCCAATGAGCCTTCGAGGACATCAAAATGTACTTGGCAGATACGCAGATCCTGTCAAAGCCGATACCTGGAGAGAAGCTGTATCTATACCTAGCCGCGTCGGAGGTGGCCATCAGTTCCGTCCTGGTCCGAGAAGAGGCGAAAACACACCTACCAGTGTACTACGTGAGCCAAGTCCTACACGAAGCTGAGTTACGGTACACCCCAACAGAGAAGCTGGCTTATGCACTGGTAATGAGTGTTAGAAAATTGAGGCCTTACTTCTTTGACCACCCGGTAGAGGTACTGACAACGTTCCCACTACGTCAAATACTACAACGTCCAGACACCGCCGGACGCCTGCTGAAATGGTCACTAGAGATCAGTCAATACGGTATAACCTACGCACCCTGAACAGCGATCAAGGGACAAGCACTTGCCGACTTCATCGTTGAGCTAACTTTCCCACAAGATCCGACGAGGGGGCGTATAGCTCCGTGGCATCTCTACGTGGACGGATCATCAACTAGAGGTAACAGCAGGCGCCGGCGTGGTCCTGATCAGCCCAGACAGACAAGTCTTCACCTCCACAATCCGGTTCGACTTTCGAGCAACCAACAACGAGGCGGAGTATGAAGCGTTGATAGCAGGATTTAGACTATCATTAGCTGTGGGGGCAACCAATCTTCAAGTTTTCGGAGATTCCCAGCTAATAATATCCCAAGTTCGGGGGGAATACGAGGCAAAAGATCAGCAGATGATGACCTACCAGAAGATAGCCGCGCATCTGATCTCGATGTTTACACAGGTTTACATCAATCAGATACCGCGGCTAGAAAACACACAAGCAGATGCTCTAGCCCGGCTAGCTACTAGCAACGGCGAAGCCAAATTCACGGAGGTTGTGATCACCACACTGAAAAACCCCTCGACGTCCTATTACAAGGTAAATCAAACCTCGAGTGGGGGGCAGGAGGATAGCGAAGATGGTGAAGATTGGTGCACTCCAATCCAAAAATATTTGACAGACGGAACAACCCCCGTAGACACCTGGGAAGCCAGCCGGCTAGCAAAGCAAGCTGCCAGATATACGCTGCTGGATGGCCAACTCTACAAACGTGGATTCTCTCTACCCCTACTCAAGTGCCTAACTAAGAAGCAGGGGTCCGAAGTGTTAGAAGAAATTCACGAAGGGATTTGTGGGAGTCACGCTGGGGGGCAAGCATTGGCATACAAGACGATCAGGCAGGGCTACTACTGGCCCACTCTTCGCAAAGATGCCATCAGCTTCGCTCAAAGGTACCGAAAGTGCCAACTTTTTGCACCTAACATCCACTCCCCAGCTAACTAATTAAAGTCAGTTTTCAGCCCGTGGCCTTTCGCGAAATGGGGAATCGACTTGATTGGCCCATTTCCACTTGGTAGAGGCAGTGTAAAGTTTGCTGTTGTAGTAGTAGACTACTACACTTAGTGGGCTGAGGCCGAAGCTCTCACAACAATAACCCAAGAGAGGATGATCGGCTTCATATGGAAGAACCTGATCTGCAGATTCGGGCTTCCGCAGTCGGTCATCACTGATAATGGAAGGCAGTTCGACGGACAGAAGTTGAGGGACTTCTGCAGTTCATGGAACATCAAGAAGCACTACTCAACTCCATATCATCCCCAGTCGAACGGTCAGGTCGAGGCGGTGAACAAGATTCTGAAACACATATTGAAGCTTCGCCTCGAAGAAAAGAAAGGGAGTTGGGCAGACGAACTCCCGGAGGTCCTATGGTCTTATAGAACTTCCTATAGGGCCAGCACCGGGGAGACCCAGTTTTCCCTAGCCTTCGGGACTGAAGCCGTAGTCCCGGTTGAAGTCCAGAACAAGACTTGGAAGGTGGTGGGGTATGATGAAGAAAAGAATGATGAAGCCCTGGCAGTAGAGAAGGATCTGATCGAAGAAACCAGAGCTTCGTCAGAAGTTAAGAACGCCACCTACAAGGGAAGAGCAGAAAAGTATTACAACTCTCAGGTTCGAGACCGAAAATTCAAGGTCGGAGACCTGGTGTTAAAAAAGAAATTGATGGCCCCACCAAGTGTATTCGGTTCAAACTGGGAAGGACCGTTCCGGGTCACCGCAGCCTGGCTAAACGGTACTTATGACCTAGAAGACGCGGAAGGCAAAGCTTCGTCATACACCTGGAGCGCAGCACATCTAAAAAAGTTCTACCAATAGACTAGAATCCTGTAATAGACTAGTCGAAGGTTAGCATCAGAAATGTCGATGGCAACTGATGTAAATCACGTTGCTATAAAAAGCCAGAAAAATTCCCAAGTGTTTAGACCTGTGCAGCTCTCCAACCAGGCGAGCTGCACCAGGTCGCCCACTGCTCCAGGGAGCTCGCCAAGCTCAGCTCGCCCACGTACTCGAAAGTCCGCAGTGCGCAAGGACCAAGGTCCCAAGCGTTGTAATTAAATAGCTCGAAGGCAAAGGTCAAAGTACCCAAGGTCGCGAAGGTACCCTTCTTAAAGGGTTGCTAAGCACCTACTGCCATAAGTAAAAAAAATTCGTGAAAAAGAAGAAAAAACGTCTAAGGCAAGGTTCGTGAAACCCAATGGCCCAACGTGAATCAATCGAAGTGCAGTTCACTGCCCTAAGTGGCCTAAGACGAGTAATTCGCGACCCTAAGCGGCGTAAGACGAAGAATACGCACTCTAAAAACAGAGGTACAATTCTTAGTCGAAAGTGACGTAAAATGAACGATTCGCTTCTCAAAGTAGAATAAGACGAACAATTATGTACCAGGAAAATAAACAAGAACGAGCTATTTCAAAAAATTACAATGTAAAAGCGCAAAGGCGTAAATGAAAAGAGTTGGACAAAAAATGCTCGACTTATATTCAAAAGATACTTAAGAAATTTTCAAGTAAAAAATATACTTGAAAAAATCCTAAGTATGAGTAGCAATGCTGACCACAAAGGCCGATCAGCTGGCCATCTTTGAACTACAAAAAGCTCCTTCTGGGCGAGCTGCAAGTGCCCGGCGAGCTGGATCTACTTAAAACAAAAATCAAAAGCTACAAAAATGGAGCTCCTTCTGGGCGAGCTCCACAACCCGGCGATCTATCATAACTCGGAAAAAAAAAAACTAAACTAGGAAGGCAACAGAAAAGCAAGCCTAAGCCTCGGGGTCGGCGACCTCTTGAGCAGGGGCGACCTGGCGGATGGGAAGGGCAAGCTCGACATCCGAAGTGATGTTCCCAGAGAGTCCGCCAGTGTCGAGCTCACTAATGTTGATCATCGCGTCCCCGAAGACCTCTTGCATCTGCTCCATCGTCGGCGGGACCTCGCCTCCAACATCCCTCTCGGCACCCTCAGTCTCCTGGGTAAGGTCGGCAGTCAAGACCTGCTTCGTCTGAATAATGTTGAATTTTTTACGAGCAGCGTCAAGATTGATCCCATAGCCCGCGAGGTCTCCGATGTTTAGCTCCGTGCCGGGGGGGATCGTAGACTTCTCCAAACAATCTTCGAACTCGCTGACAAGGGCTTCCCACTCACTATCATTGTTGATCCGCGCCCATTGGAAGGAGCGGATAACCTCAGCAAAACAAAGCACATAGCCCTTGTCAGTGGCGACCACCTCGGCGAACTCCAATGCCTCAGGTGTGATGGCGGCATCGGAGCGACTCTTAAGCTCGGTGATCTCTAGGGCCTTGGCGGCGACCTCGTCCCACAACCTCTGACACTCCTCTGAATTTCCCCGGCTCTGGTCCCGAAGGAGCCCTACCTCAACCCGGGTCAGGGCGAGCTCCTCGTCCCGGGTAGCAAGTGTTCGGCGAGCTTCCTCGAGCTCGGCTTGTTGCTGGTGGAGGTCGGCTTGAAGCTTCTCTGCCTTCCTGACTGCGAGCTGCTCCGCCTCCAGTGAAGCCTTCGCCTTGGTCTCTGCCCTCGCGAGCTCCTCGAGAGCCTTTTTCCGCTCGTCGCCCACCTTATTGAGAGCTTTCTTCGTGTCATGGCGAGCTATGTCCGTGGCGGCGATCTCATTGGTGACGAGCTGGGCCGCCGCCATTGCTGCACAAGCATAGTGCATCGCCAACCTCGCCTTGTCGGCGGGCTTTTGCCTCTCGATCATGGCAAGCTCCGAGGCGGAGAGGTACTTGGGGGCCTCAGTGAATATCCGGCGAGCTGACCCCTCCGGAAGATCCCTCGACGAGCTCAGGGCCTTGCACCGCTCGGCGGTGTGAAGAGATTCAGGTCACTGCGGGAGCTCGGCGGGAGTATACCTGCACATGCTCGAATCAGTTAGCAAAAATCATGAAAATCACAACGGCTTCCAACTTCAAAAGAGATCGCCCACTTACCAGAACCTATCAGGGTTGAGCCCGAGGAGGGTATCATCCCGGATAGGGACCCCGTAGGGAGACGGCGGGGGCGCACTCTGAGGAGTTGGAGGCGCTTGAGAAGGTTGAGTAACGAGAGCTCGCCCCGACCCCGCTTGGGTTGATCCAGAGCCCCCTCGGCCGCTATGCTCGATGGAGCCGCCCTCAGTCCTAACCCGCTTGACGAGGCGAGCTTCTTCTTCACTCACTCGCGAGCCATCTCCCCGGTGGAGAGCTCGCTTAGTCTGGTGGGGCGGAGGGGGCTGGGTGCCCAGTTCAGGGTTTGAACCTCGGCCTACCCCTTTTTTGGTGCCGGCGACCTTCTCCTTTGTTGTGGGAGGCGCCGAGGTCCTCTGGGAGCCAGAGCCCCCAGCCTTATCAGCGGCTTGGGCGAGCTCTAACTTCTTCGTTGCGTCCAGAACAGCTCCCTAGGGGATGCCTTCCCTTCCCGGACGAGGTTTACCCATGCTCAGCTACCGAGCTAAGAAGTGGTAGGCTTCAGGAATTTCAACGGGCGGGAGCTCGGCAGCGGGACTTGCACCTGCAAGACAAGTGATAAGCAATCCGACGATCTCAACGTATGGGACGGCGAGCTATGAGAACTTCAAAATGGAAAAGATTAAAACCTTGAGCAGCGAGGTGGTGTGGCGAGGTGATGAGGCCGGCGAGCCTGCGACAGTGATGTTGGCACAAATGTTCGATCTCGCGATCTTTATTTTCTCGCAAACAACACACTGTCCGCACAAACTCGAAGCCAATTGAAATCTCCGGCTTCCTGCGGCTCGACCTGTGGCGCTTCAAACCTGCAAAAAGATAGATTAGGTCAGTAATCTAATCTGACGCACACACACTAAGGTACGCTACCTACAGCTCGCCTCCCCGTAAGTCTCGGGAGTAGGGATGCGCCCTCCACGACCATTAGAAGCCCGCCAATCTCCCCCGATAAAGAAGAACTGCTCCTTTCAGTCCCAGATTTTATTGGGGAGGTCGCCCAAGAATTTACCCCCCGGGCGAGCTTGGAAAGAGTAATATCATTTCCCCTCCCTAACCTGCCGGATCACATTGAAAAGCTCGCTAATCTCCACTGTACTTAGTCGATTTTCATAGCCCTCGAGGCCGAGAACGGTCAAAGCTGCCAACAGGTTGCTCCATGCGTTCGGAGTAAGCTGCGTAATGGCGAGGCCCGTGTCCGCCAGAAACTGCCCGATGATGG
Source organism: Prunella vulgaris (assembly GCA_026898435.1). NCBI lineage: Eukaryota > Viridiplantae > Streptophyta > Magnoliopsida > Lamiales > Lamiaceae > Prunella > Prunella vulgaris. Next base: position 533,936 of record JAPKLY010000205.1, read on the forward strand.
GGTGAAGGGGCAGGGTGAGCCCGGCCTTCAGAGTGTGATAGTTGATAGTTGTAAGTCCGGCAGGGGGGAGGTCGGCTCGCTCCTTCTCCTCGGCGGCATACATAAATATATCCAACTGAATACGGAACCGCCTCCGAATATCCGGAAGGGCAAACTCGCTGACGATGCTCTCCACCCCGTTTGCTTTGAGGTCGGATTTGCCAGCGGCCTTTCGGACTGGAGCTCGCCGAGGCAGGGGGAAGCTCGCCCCATAGGCCCTCACATATTCATTCCAGTCGAAGTCATGCACCCGCATACCTATAAATAAGACATCTCTTGTAACTACTACACAATTCTCTCATATTTCACATAATTAATACAATCCCTACTGCAATATTTCTCTCTCAAAACTCTCTTCTCTCCCTCCCTAAGAACATTAATTCAAAGATTATTGTTTGATAGGATTGATATGTTATAAGGCCACATAACGAACAACGATTAAGAAATTCTATCAACACACAAGATAAATATTTATTTTTTATATTAGTATTACCATAATACTAATATTATATATTGCATATGTCATTAGGTAATATTTTTCCGTTGACAATATTTTTTCGCGGAATTTGAGTTTTGTTATCTTTTACTTTGGTTGTTTTGATTATTCAATTTCGATATTATTTAACATACACATCTATATACGTGTATATCATAAATATATATATATATATATATAAGTAGAAATTAATATATGATAATACAATTCTAATAAATTTACGCATTAACTAAGGTAGAATTTTTTTTATTACAATGGTTTGGGCCAAATTTTTGACTATATGCTGTGCCAAAAAGCCATGTAATAAAATAAAAAAAGTTCATGCTATCATTGGTAAAATGAAAATATAATAGAAAAAAAGAAAAAAAAAAAGAAAACAATAAAAATGTAATTTTCATGCATGTAAAATTGCAAACCCTACTCTTTAAATTTTGATTTGTAGTTCATGTATGTTCTTAGTGGGTGAGAGGGTTCGGTTAATGATTCCAAACTACTAAATGATGCTATAACAAAAGCATGAACGACATGACGATAATGCTTAGTGGACTAATGTAGCTATAAATATGTGGTGGAATGCTATTTAGGAGGACATGATATTATGATTCTTTTTTTGTTTGTCTTTGATTTTTTTTTAAAAATTCGAAGATATGAAAAAATCTTGAATTCATATCATATGACACAAATCCATGAAATTCTGCAAAGTCTACAAAGTCCTACAGAATCCATTAAAATCCTGATTTTAAAAGTCTTACAAAATCCTGCAAAATTTTAAAAGTCATCAAAATCCTACAAAATCTTTAAAATCTGCAGGATTTTTTTCAGCTAAAAAAGTCTTTTAAAATCATAATCCAATACACCCCCTTATTGATTTTAGGAGGGTAATGGGTGGAATTTTTTACGTGGGTGAACTCAACATTATATGTGTGTACTCAACTAGTGTGTACTTTAAATAGTTGTGGTTGCATTTAACATGAATCGTAATGTTATGTATTGCGTCTTAACGTGTCTGCTTTCAACCTCTACTAAAAGTGTAGAAGCACTTATTTTTTAAGTTGGTAAGACTCAACTTTTTTAAAAAATAAGTGTTTCTACACTTTTAGTATAGGTTGAAAACAGACACAACATTCTGAAACATGCTTATGGCTTATGATAGTGTAAATGGGCCTTAAAAGCCCATTATTATAGTGTAATTGGGCCTACTATACTAACTGGGCCTTAAAAGCACATTAAGTATTTTACATCGGGCCCAACTATATACCCCTCCATATTTATTAGATACCTCCAATTATTTAATTAATCTATTTTATTTCAAATAATTATTTAATGTACTCCCTAATATACCAACACTATCTTTGTCATTTAAAAAAAATTGATACACCTATTAAAAACCCTTCGTTTTATAGACAAGATCCTACATAAAAAAAATAGATACACCAATTTTTTTAAACGTTATTCTGCGAACAATTCACCAGCGATGGCGAGCCACTGGACACGGAGAACAACCAGCGCCACCCCATCAATGAGCATGACATTGACTCTTAAAGCACTAATGAATCAATGAAAAATGATAGAGGTTAGTGCAGATATTTTTTATTCGTGTGGAAGTTGTTTATCATTAACGAATCGATTGAATATTCATCATGATAAATAAGATTAGATTGGATAAGGATTAACATCATGGGGAGGTTGTTTGTGATAGATTTGGAAGGATATGAGTTGTAAACTATATGATTTCCGTTTGAGCAGTAATAAGAATATTTCTCCCTCTTTTCGACAAATCAGGTCCGAAAATTAACAAATATTTTGACAACTTAGTTTCAAAATATAAATTATATTTTGACAAGTTTTAGTCAAAATCCTAATCATTTTTCGACATGTTCGAAAATAAGTGTCGCTAATCTTTTCAAAAAAATGTGAGATAACAATAATATATCATCGAATTTATAGGCTAATAAGTATAAATACTTGGTATATATAAATAAATAACAATATTCAAAGTAAAAATTAAGTTATACATCATTAAATGAATATTCAACTATATACACTTATAAAATTCAAGACTCCTGCGTGTTCACCATTTTTTGTTACAAAATATACGAACTAAAGTTGCATTGCCGCCGCTTTAAGAATGATAAAATGATGATACAACGTACTACAAGAAGAATGATATTTTGTTGCTCCCTCTCCTGCGCTCAGACTTCCAGCTTTTTGCGTATAATCATGACTTTTGAATTTTCAAGTGAGTATCAATTGAGTATTACTTTTATTTTTAATATTAAAGGGTATGTAACTCATTTAATAAATAAATTAATATAATACATAATTTGATTGGGGGTATATAGTCGAGCCCTTTTACCTCGGTTTAGGTTATATTCCCCTAAAATTTAATCGACACATTCGTTTAATATTTCTATAATTTTAATAAGCTATAAAATATTATATTACCCTCAATCAATTTGACCCTAATGTATTTGAGTTTTCAACTTTTTTTCTTTGTCTAAACTAAATATTAGAAAAAAATAAAAAATCATTTTAATTATATTAAAATTTTACTTAATGTAATCCAAAGCTTCATATATATTATATTATGGTCGTGTTTAGTAGTCAAGATGGAAAAAGAGCCCAGGATGGGTCCTATAAAATATTTTAGCAATGTGATCAAGAAAAAGAGCCCAACATGGGTCCTAAGGGGATGTTTGGTAGACAATATTAGGAGTTATAAATTTTGTAAGTAAAATTCATATAATGTTATTTGGTAGGGTGTAATAGAAAAGTTACATAAAATTAGTCCTAAAAAGTAATCTCATTTGGTAGGGCATAATATAGAGATAGAAAAAATAATTTCAATTGGTAGAGTGTTATATGTAGATATATAAGAACAAAAGTTACTATTCAAGTCATACAAAAATTGTAAGGTGGAAATGGTGAGATAATTTATTACATTGTGAACAGTGAAAATAGTGTAATATGACCTCTTCTCTTACAGGATCAGCCGTATAAAAAACGGGTCAGCATAAAATTTGTAACCCCTACCAAACAAGATAAGCCAATACAAAAATTCATATTATATCGATAATATACTCTACCAAACACCACCTTATATTTGATACTACCTCCGTTCACGAAATTTATGCTTACATTTTTGCACGTGGTTTAATGCAATATGTCGGAGGGTATTACGGGATATTGTGAGGTCCATTTTGAATAAAGAGAATATTTATGAAAAGTATATCATATGTACTTTTCATAAATACTTTCTTTACTCAAAACAGACCTCACAATATCTCATAATACTTTCCGACATATTGCATTAAACCACGTGCAAAAATGTGAACATAAATTTCATGGACGGAGGGAGTATTTTGTAAACAAACAAATACATATGTTTGGTAGCCTATCAATTTCCGTCGTATCTACGTCAAATGTGGCCGAAATAAATAGAATCCGATCAAATTCAAGCTCCACCATTGAAACCGAATCCAAGTTCCACCATTGTAATCGAATCCAAGCTCCACCATTGAATCGGAAAATTGGCCTTACCAAGCTTCTCTTTCTTCATGGTTGCTGCTTACAAATTAATTTTCTTTTTTGAACGACGACAATCCAATTTGACACTGAAGTAGGAAAATATTTTGGGAAAAAACAGAGAGATCAAAACCTACGGGGAGGGTAAACTGGATCTTCGTCAGTGAACGATTCCATTACCGGGTTGGGTCTTCATCAATGGGCTGGGAAAATAGAGCTGAACTATTAGGGTATGTTTGGTTTAGGGGGCTAAATAGCCAATCCCCTAGACACAGGACTATTCCGGTAAAAAACATACCCTTACTGGAATTCATTATCGAAATTTCCACCTAGAAGCTTTCGCTGAGATTGTCGAAGTGAAGCTATTTGTGGTCAATGAATTTTCGTTTGCTCATTTTCATCGAGAAAGGATATTGAAGGGGGAGGAGGGGCTCAAATGTAAAATTAACACTGTAGATATCATGTACTCCCTCTGTCCCACAGGAATTTACACATTTTCTTTATTGGGACGTCCCACACAAATTTGCACACTATCAAAAAAGAAAACATTGATTTACATGCACACTCACAAACCTTTACACATATTTATCCATATTCCACTACTTTATATATAAAACAATTTTCCTTAAAAAATGTGCCGTCCCTTAGGGTGCAAATTCCTACGGGACGGAGGGAGTATATCACAATAAGAATATCATACTCCCTCGGCCCACTAAATATCATTGTCCAAGGATAAATGTAATGCCAAAAATTGAAGATTTTATAGATATTTATTAAATTTTAAATTACTTAATGTTTGAATTTTGTGAATTATATTTTCATGTAATTTTCATGAATTTATTAACAACGTTTGAATAATTTCACATGTATAGTTATAATTTTGTATTTTATATTGAAATATAATTTTTTTTTTTAAATATCTCAAACCCATTAGTGTCCCGTTTATCCCCGTAGACCGCTAGGATTAAGGTTAAGTCCCAAATATTAGTGGTTCGTTTAAGAACAAGCCCTAAAAGTCCGGGACCATTGACCCGCAGCCCTATATGACTGACCCTAATGGATTAGAACTAGCTCATTTTAACATCTCTATGTACACCATTATGTTTGAACGGATTTTAAAGAAAAATAAATAAAATATAAGTATTGTAAAATCCACTCATAAATATAATAAGTACATTACATTATCCCTCCGTCCCAACTCTTTCTTCTTGTTTTTCTATTTCTGGACGTCTCGACTATTTCTTCACACGTTAAAAAGAAAATAATTTACACTCACAAAAGCCAATAAAGTATACTTTTTATATTTTATTATTTAACTTCACACTCACATACTTCTAACTTTTCCTTAATATGTGTGTCATGTTATTTGTGAAGAAAGACCAGGGACAGACGGAGTACAAGGTATAATAGTATAACTGTATATAGGAATATTAAAATATTCATGTTACAAATACAATAAGAAAATGAGACTCACTCCCCGCATGCACCTTCCATCCCACGGCGTATACACCCTATTTTCCACCTCATTTGAATTATTTCCTCTCTAAATGTCGCCGGAAAAATTCTACAGACCCCGCCCGCCCTAGCGTCAAGGCCACACCAGACGACGGAGCAAAATCCATATTCGGAAATATCAGCAGGCAGTCCGCTGAATCGGAGCAAAGCCACACCAGATCGGAGCAAAATGGCGTTAGATCAGAACAAGCCATACCAAATCGACGCAAGGGGTTCAAACTACTCGGAATTCAATTGGTCGTTCCACCACCACCAAGGCAACATTTTTGTGCTGCAACATCATTTATAAAAAAATCCATGAGCTGAAAGCGTGGGAAAGCAGAAACAAGAAACCATTCACAATACCCAAAATATCGATTCGCAATGGTTCATTATGTTGGAATTTGTGTTCCTCACGAGCCTCGATTTTCCTTTTATTTTTTATTATTATTTTCAGTCATCCTACACTTTATCCCTACACATTATTCCAACACTTAATATGTATATATATTGAACAAATGGTAGCAATATTCGACTTCACAACGGATCTATACATGTTTAAGCTGGGTGTCAATCAATTGTTAGCTATGAGTATATAGTTATACGCATACACACACTGTAGACACTGCTAGTAAAAGTTGGTGTTGTAAGAGCTTTTACCTGCATATCCAAACAAATAAACCTGCATGAAAGCCCTCTTCTTAAAGTGTTTGATAACAAGAGCAATTGTATCACCAATGCTATGGTTTAGCTTTCATCTTACACCATGTTTGAAAGGTTCTCGACAAGTTCAAATTTTCTATCCAAAACTTGTAATCCTGCCTTGTTGCAGTCAATTTATCATGCCAAACCTGGGGCATAACTCCACTGTTAAGCATCACAAATACGTTTGACCTCTGCTAGCGAGCCAACGTGCCTTCCAGCACATTGATCGATATGACATGTGGAACACATTAGCAAATAGGAAAGTAGAAAAACAGGCAACAAATAAGAAGCCACTACTCAGAGTCAATTAGCAAATAAAACATATCATCATTTCATTGAAACTTGTTTCACAATATATATTACAAAAAAATGACTTAGAAACAAATGGAGAATGATAAAAGGCTTATCATTAAGTTCATTAGTGGATCCAAAAAGCAAATTCTTTATATCCTCAGTGAAGTTAGAATATGCCTGCAACTTAAAATTCAACCTATAGGTGAGACAAAAATGTAACATACGTTAACTGGAAAATATAAAACCTGAATGAAACATACGTCAGTCAAACTCTGGTAATTAACAGGCCAGTCCGTACAATAGACTTCTCCCCAATATGGTGGTTTTAGTCTCGTTTTGCTCTTTCTAGGAATAAAAAAAAAATTCATACCAAAATCATGTGAATATCCTCATGGCAATCCAATGGTGTTCTACGCTCCAAAGATCGTAGTATCAACAGCATCAGGCGTATTTAAAGATTGCTTAGAGAGCTTGACTGATGATGAGTTTAACTATCATCAAGATACAAATAAGAGCTAGTGGACATATTTTCCAATTTGCATATTATTCATTCGTCAAGTAGCAGTAAACTACTTGCTCATACCTTTTAAAAAATCTGAAAATCATGTTATTTGTCTTAACTCTAGTATGTCTTATAAACATTTCACTATTTTATTCATAAGAAATGTCTTATAAATATACCAATTTAATTTCGCATCTCACAGAATCGAGATTATTTGGGGTGAAGATTGATTTAAAGAACACTGTGTATCTTTGCAACTACTTGGGAGACGTAAATGTCTTGATGGTTGATTATGTGACTGATGCGCCGGATGACTCTATTGAGGGTTTTGATACTTCTTCTTTAGTTGAGTCGACTAACTCAGGCGATGACTCTGAGGATGCCTCTTCTGCGTGTTCTGAGACGGGGATGTACAGTGTGTTATTAGTCGTGCTCAGCATGACCTTTCCGTTGATACATTTGGGTCTCGGGCTCTAGTCCCTCTGGAGCGTGCTGGGGTTGGGGGTAGTGTTACCTCCCAACTGGGCCAGATATTTCAGATTACCGAGGTGACAGAGGCTGCTACTGCTTCTCTTATCCCCGCTGGGTGGGAGTTAGGGAAGAAGTCTCGGTCCTCATCCTCGTTTCCTATGTTTGCTGGGCGTCTGCTTGTTCGGGGAGTTTCTTCCCGAGGATCAGCTCGAGGTGCTCCGTCCTGGGTTCTACTCGTAGTAGAGGACGTGGGCGGCTGGGTTTGTAGTCGGTATCCCTTTCCTGAATTTTGATGTGTAGTTTTTTGTACTACTTGTTTGACTTTCGCTCACCTTGAATGGTGCAACTTGTAGTTCTTGATTCATTCCTATGTCCGGGCTTGTCGGCATAGGTTAGGACCACTAGTTACTGTAGTTCCTCTTGATTCCTCCCTATGTCCGGATGTATCGGCTTAGGTTAGGACCACCTGTGTACTTTTGATTAGATGCTATATATTTTATTTTCTGTTTAAAAAAAAATTGGGTGGGGGCGGCCTGGATAAACATAAGCGGGCTTATTCATTTCTAAGGCCCACCTGGCCCAACCAAATGGGCTAATCAAATGCAGCCTACGAGGTTTTATTTTGTTATTGGAATAATGCCTTTTAACTCGATATTATAATACCTTTTTAAAGATATTATTTATTTTATCCCTCTCATGATATTATTTAGACTTAATTGCAATTTAAATCATAATTTTTTTCAAGATTACACTTTAAACTAAACTTTTGAATTTTATTAAAAAAAACAATTTAAGTTTTTTTTTTTCAATTAAGATTTACGGACAGATTTGCATATGTTCAAAGCTTATGTGACGCCTACGTGAAATTTACCCATAAAAACTTAAATTGCATGACAAAAAGTTAAAGTCTTAATTGCAATTTAAATCAAGACATTTTCTATTAGTGCATTTTAAGCTAAATTTTTTAATTTTGTTAAAAAAAATCAATCTAGTTTTTTTTTTCGATCAAGAGTTACAGACACATTTATCTCTATATGTTGCTTATGTGGCATCTACGAGTATGACAACGAATTATAATAAAAATTAAATTGTGCGGTAAATTTTAATTTTGAATTTTTAAATACCAAGTAGTTTTTCAAAGTCTTACATTCCATTTTCATTAAACTCAATTTTTATAAGAATTATTCTTACTTTATTCGTTTCTTAAATTAGTTATTTGAAAATATTTGAGAATTTGATACTCACTTTTCACTTTTTTTAAAAAAAAAAACACAATTTTCAAAGCTTTACTGATAAACTCCTTTGGGATTTGATTTTTTTAAGAGTATCAGACCCAAAAAAAAAAAAAAAAAAATTAATAACTAATTCAGTAAATGAATAAAGTAAAACAATTCTTATAAAAGTAGTCTTAAATAAAACTCGGACATAAAACTTTGAAAATTTATTTGGAATTTAAAATTTTAAGTTTTGCCGCAAAATTTAATTTTTATTGTAGGTAGTTGTCACATCCGTAGACGCCACATAAGCAGCGTGGAGAGACAAATGTGTCTTTAATTCTTAATAGAAAAAATTATTGAAGTATATTTTAAGTTAACAAAGTCAAAAAAATTGAGCTTAAAACACAATTTCAGAAAATGATCGTTATTTAAATTGCAGTTAAAACTTCAAGTTTTTTGTCATGTAATATAATTTTTGTGGGTAAATGGCACATAACCGTCACATAAGCTTCAGACATAGGCAAATCTGTTTATAAGTTTTAATTGCCAAAATAAGTAAATGTAAATCTTTTTTTAATAAGATTTAAAAGTTTGGCTTAAAATACAATTTCAAAAAAAAATATGATTTAAATTGCAATTAAGTCTATTATTTAATACCTCTTGCTTTTCTTACTCTAATTTATTATTTATTATGTTACACTTTAAATAATGCACATAACTTGAGTTACTATTACTGAAATAGCATATAACCAATATAGCAAACATGAAATAGCATATAACTTGAGTTGCTATTACTGAAGAGATATTAAAAGGGTTCACTATAATCAATTTTTTTTTTCAAAATTAATTTTATATATACTATATACAATTTTTTTACAAATAATGAATGACTTCTCTATAAAATAAGTCAAATATCTTTTTTTTAACGTGACAACATACAATTATTGACAAATATGATCGACCTCTTAAAAAAACTTCTATTTTCAATTTTTGTGACAATATTGTTGCACAAATTCAATCAATTATTTTATGTTATTTAACATATGATAATATGATAATTATTTATTGAAAAGTAATAGACCTCACAATACCTCATAATATGTGTGGTGTGGGTCCATTTTTAACTCACTTTGTAACATGAGGTTTTCTTACATTAAAAGTTATCATATTTTGAATTATTTCTAAAATAATTGATTATGAGAATGATGATAAAATGTGATAATTTTTATAAAAAGAAAAATACATATTTTCGGTGAACAGATGAAAAAAAATGCATAATTTAATAAATAGAGAAAATATATATAAAATCACATTACATACCAGAATATCTATTTCTATACAAATTAAAATATATAGTGCACAAAAATTATTTTCTGTGAATGTTATTCACATAAATGTGCACATGACTTTTGTGTACACGAAGAAATCTCGATTCAATTTCATGGAAGTATCATCTCCTTTTTCAATTAAAAAAAAAAAAAACATTTGCATATTAATTAAAAAATATTATATTTATAAATTGGTTCACAATATTTATTATTAAATATAATTTTTTATACAAAAATATATTTTTTTATACAAAACTAATTTACAATTAATATTAATTTTGCGAGTTATTTTATTAATTTTTTTATACTAAAAATTGTCAAGCGGATGAGCACTTTGTTGACGAATACTCCCTGCGCCTCAGGGGTGTTTTTTCACCTCTGGGATGACACAATAATTAAGAAACATAGAGTGTTGTATAAAATTATATTATTAAAATAATGAAATTAATTGAATTGTGAGGATAAAATTAAAGTAATAATTTTCATTCATAAGGTGTGAAAATAATTGTGGAACGAACGAAAAAGAAAAATGTGAAAATAATTATGGGACTGAGGGAGTATTTACCAACAAATATTATTGCAGCAAGACATAAAATTGGCCAACATCAAATATTTAATTGGTTCCCAAATCTTCTCAAAGATTTAGGTGTTCCACTTCCTCACATTAAATTAACATAGTACCTAAGTATGAGTGCTGATCATAAAAAGTGCATGTGACATGCCAAGTCCTTAGCGTGTTTCGAGGCATCCCACATGGAAAACACACATGCCATAGTCCACCCCCAAGAAATATTTTAGTAAGCAATTCAAATATATTTTAAAAAAATTATATTTATCATTATTAAAAAACAATTATTTTTATTAAAGAATTATTTTCGTTATGAATTAAAAAGAGATCATCGTTCAGTAAAGTGAATTTTTAATAATAATATGTACTCCCTCTGTTCCTTATAAATCGTTTATACCTTTTGGGCACAAGTATTAAAAAATGTATAAAATTATTAATGTAATATAAGTGATGTTATGAAAAAAAGTGAAAAACTAATGAGAATAGTGTAAAAAGTAAAAAAGCAAATGAGCAACTTATAGTGAGACGGACAAAAATGACAAAATGAGCAACTTATAATGAGACGGAGGGAGTATAATTTTTAAAAATATATTTAAATTATATAGTATATTTAGTACATATAAAATTAAGATATTTTAATTATAGTCATGGATATATAGTTTTGAGCTAAGTATAATATCTACATGTGATTTACCGTGTAATTCAAATATTTTAAATAGTTGTATATTTTGTTACTGAAAAGTCATATGTATTTTTATTGAAAAGTAACACTTTATTAAATCATAATATGGATGATTTTTTCAGTAATAGCTGGATAAATGTTTTAAAAATGTATTTGCATTGTACAGTGAATTTGATACATATAAGATCTGACATTATTATTTACTCATATTTTTGTATTAATTAATAAGTAAATTTCTCGTTTTACATAGGACGATTTTACAATGAATATATTTCTTAAAAGTAATCAATTACAATTATTTTATAAGACCATTGTTTACTATAGATAATTCTACTATAATTATAAGAGAAGAACCACCAAAAACTGCAACTCAAAATCGTATCATAGTTAGAATCGCAATTTTTATAAGAGCGAAATTATTACCCCCACACTATAAAGAGGATCACCACACGAAATTATTACCCCCGCCCTTAGGTATGTTTGTTTTGGGATTTAAGGAATTGTAGCAAGTCATGACTTTGAAATCCTGAGATGTGAAAATCTTGATGAATAGTAAAAATGTGTGTTTGTTTTGGGATTTTAGTAGGGTAGGATGTTATTTTATGTCAAATCAAAATGCGATAATGATTGATTTTATAGGTATAATAGGTATTTTATGAGTGTTGTGTTGAAAAGAGTAATAATAGGTTTAATAGATATTTTTAGGTGTGGATTGAGTTTGGGATGTGGAATCCGGATGTTAAATCCCAAACTCGTGTGGAGCGTGATCGCAAAGTCCTACGTCCATCCGAGCTAGTCCCAAAACAAACATACACTTTTACTATTCATCAAAATTTTTACATCTCAAGATTTCATCAAAGTCATGAGTCATGACCTGCTACCATCCCTTAAATCTCATATCAAACATAACTCTAATATTTCAAGATCTTGGGTTGGTGAGCTTTATCCACTTAAACAATATTAATTACATACACTTTGTAGTATTTACGTGTTTTAATGTTTCTATTTTATCTGGTTAAATATAATATTATTAATCAACATTTTATGTATACTGTTGAAACAAAATTTAAAAATCAATACCTGAAATCATTAAAAAAAACTGAGGGCATCTTGAGTCTATAATAGTTTTTTTTTTTTATCGGTAAATGTTAATTGTTAGTAGTTAAGTTAGTTCACCAAATCTCCTTACACCTCATATCTCCAAATTCAACCTTATATCTCTCATCTCCCAATTCATTCCCAGAGGGAATCGAATCCCTGTCACTCACTCTTGAGTCTATAATAGTTGACTGAAATGCACATGGATTAATTTGAAATTGTAGGTAGTGTTCTCCTGGATTATTGATTTGGTGCATTGCACATATTGATCTCTTGACAAAATTAAAGATTCTCTTGGTATACACACAATCAGTAATTAAAAAGAAAAAAAACGATCGTCATTTTATTTTATCGGTTTCCACTCACAGACACAGAATGAGATTTATTTAAATTTAAAAATTATTTATAAAAAATATTTCAGTGTGTATTATTTATTTAAATCAATAATATTTCAAATGATAATTAATAATACTTTAAATAATAATCAATAATACACTAAACATTAATTAACAATATTTCAACTTTTAATATGCTTAAAAATACATAATATACATTAATATTATTTATTGATGGAAAGCTAAGTTTATGCAAAATATACACACACACGTAATAGTAGATTTCTTCACAACTTCGCCCAAGATACATATAAATATATATATATATATATATTAATATGAATTCTAACTATTGTCATGTAACATATTACTCCACCATTAATACTTTATACTTTTAATATAAATACATTATATTCTATTTTTCTACAATATATCTCAAGTTCAACTACATGTCAAATTAAAACTTTGTGTATTTATGCAAAAAAGAACACATTGAAGGTTCAATTGTTCCAATCTATTATCAAATTATTTATTATTTATTTTTTATTCAGATTTATATTCCATATAAAAAAAATTAATTTAAATATTAATTTTATTATTTTAAAAATATTTATTTATTAATTTCGATATATAATTGAATACTTGAATTTAAGAAAATTCTTATTAATATTTTAAACACAAATATCATTTTTTAAATTTTAGTATTTTATTAGTTTAAAGGATAGTTCAAATATATACAATTAATTAAATAATTGTGAGACACTTAGATCATATATTAATAAAAAAATTAAAGAAACAAATAAATAACAATTAATTACATAACAAAAACCTTAACTTAGATTTATAATATATTAATTTTATCTCATATTAATTAGTAAATTAAAAATTATCAATTACACACGTACTCTATAATTATAAATTATGAACTTATAATATGAAAAATTAAAAAATGGTTCACAAATTTGACAATAATTACAAATATGCTCATTGTAAAAAAAAAAAAAAACTTTTATACAAAAAATTTATATTTTTATATAAATATTATGAATTGATTTATGAGTGTTCTACATATTAGTTAAAAAAATAACTATATTTATAAATTGGTTCAAAATATTTGCACGGCAGTATTTTTTATCTTTTTTTTTGCACGGAAATATTTTTTTTTTTTGCACAAAATCAATATATAATTTGAGCAACACTTGTGTAGAAATTTCTACCGTAGAAATATTCATTTTTTAAAAATTCGCGGATCTAAACCGGGTCGGGTCAGATTTGGACATTTTTTTTAAATTCGCGCAACTTGTAGTTCCAAGTTTTTTCGCTCCCAGGTATGTTACAATTTGCGCAAATGTGTGTTACAATTAGGCAAAATCTGTGTTACTAATTCTTAAAAAATTATTTTTTTGTAATTTTCAAGTAACTATAAAGAAAATATGTATTTCTGCAAGTATAAATATGTGTTACTTAATTTATTTTTTATTCTCTTTGTTGATTTATGTTAATAATATGTTTTTTCGCTCCCAGGTATGTTACAATTTGGGCAAATGCGTGTTACAATTAGGCAAAATATGTGTTACTAATTCTTAAAAAAATTAATTTTTTGTACTTTTCAAGTAACTATAAAGAAAATATGTATTTTTGCAAGTATAAATATGTGTTACTTAATTTATTTTTTATTCTCTTTGTTGATTTATGTTAATAATATGTTATTCATGTACTTAATATATTTAATACCTTATATATGTTATATAAAATATAATATATATTTTTATAAGGATAAATAAATGTTTGTGTATACAGTAACACACATTTGATCTAGCAGTAACAAACATTTACTCTAATTGTAACACACATTTGCAGTAACACACATTTACTCTAATTGTAACATACATTTGCAGTAACACACATTTACTCTAATTGTAACACACATTTACTCTAGATGTAACACACATTTGCAGTAACACAAATTTACTTCAATTGTAACATAAATTTGCAGTAATACATATTTAAGCTAATTGTAACACATATTTGTTCCTCAATTTGTATTATTATATGAGCATATATGTGTTACTATAGGATAAAATGTATTTTTATTAAGAATAAATACGTGTTACACATACAATTTAACATATACATGTGTTACATTGCATGAAAAATATTTACTTCTGCAAAAATAAATGAATATATGTAGAAAACAACATTTAATCTAGTTGTAACACACGTTTTGCCTTAAAGTAACATGCATTTGCCCAAACTGTAACATACCTGGGAGCGAAATCACAAGCTGCACGAATTTAAAAAAAAAATACTCAAATTCGACCTGACCCGATTTAGACCCGCGAATTTTAAAAAATTGATATTTCTACTAATCTTAGATCCGCAGAAATTTGTATATAAGTTTTTGTCATATAATTTGTGTCAATTTATTAAATCATCTTGTAATTTTTCCTTGATTTATAAGCATTTCTTTAACCAATATACAAATCTCCATAACATACATGATGTAGTAACTTATGCATAAGAAATCAACTCATCACCGACAAATGTAGATAAAACAAAACAAAAGGATATATAACTAGTTTACAAAAAAAGTAAAATTAAAGCACACACATACAATATTTTAATTTTTTAAAATAAACTTTTAATAGTGCAGTCAGCAGTGGATGGTATCCACACACATAGGACTCCAAATGCAAGTGGTAGTTTGAAATACCAAAGAATTATGCAATTTATTTAATATAAAAGTGAGACGCTCCTTTATTTCTCTCACATTCACATTGCAATTGCGCAAATTTTCCCATGAATAAATTATATAATATAAAAATAATTTATTTAAATATACTAACTAATACTATACATGTTTTCTCTACTATTAAATTTGTAAATTGATAGTAAATTGTATATAAAAACGATTAGTAATAAGTTTATCATTAAAAAAACTATTTTAAAGTAGAGTAGATTTGTATGAACAAGTCGAAAAGATAAACTCATAAATATATATTTTATATTATAAAATAATTCATATCATGAAAATGGTTTATATAATATTTTATTTTTAAAATATTAAATATTTGGTCAAGTGCACCAAAATATTTATCATGAGTATCAAAAGATTATGGTCAATAAAATCCATAAGAATTACACAATATCACAATCCCAAATTTTTTATATTTCTCATCAAATATTTGATACTTTAAAACTTGTTCAAGATAAATTTATCAT
Organism: Prunella vulgaris; assembly: GCA_026898435.1. Classification (NCBI taxonomy): domain Eukaryota; kingdom Viridiplantae; phylum Streptophyta; class Magnoliopsida; order Lamiales; family Lamiaceae; genus Prunella; species Prunella vulgaris. The sequence goes on from JAPKLY010000205.1 coordinate 549,912, forward strand.
AAACAATCTTCATACAAAATTTTACCTAAATGAGTAAATCTCTTGTGCACCAAGTGCATCGTGCAACTCATAATTATGTATATTATTATTGACAAACATATTTTAAAAAATTCACTTTTCATTAATAATAATATGACTTTTCAATAATAAATACTCCCTCCGTCCCGTAGGAATTTGCACCCTACGGGACGACACATTTTTTAAGGAAAATGTGTTTTATATATAAAGTAGTGACATATGGGTAAATATGTGTATAGGTTTGTGAGTGTGCACGTAAATTAATATTTCATTTTTTAGTAGTGTACAAATTTGTGTGGGACGTTCGAATAAGAAAAGTGTGCAAATTCATGTGGGACATAGGAAGTAGTATATTTTTAAAAAATACACTTAAATTACTTAGAATCTTAATCAAATATACATAATTTTCCATGAAATATTTTCATAATATGCAGTGATATAAAATAACAATGTAACATGGAGAAGTGAGAGGAAAAGTGAAAATTAAGGTGGGTCAAACATCTTTTTTAGTAGCAGTATAAATTGGGACTCCTCTTCATAAAGAAATTGACAGAATAGGATTATAGGAAGACCAATTTTTCTGCGTTTTGTCAAACCCCAACTCAATTTTTTGGCTCAATAATATAAGCTAATCTGCACAATCTTGTGATAAGAAGATAGTTTGTTACCCCAATTTTCAGCAGCTGTAAATTGTAAGCGCATCTATGGTTTCTTGTTCTTGTGTTTCATGTGGAAAGATGGTCTTTTTTTTTTTTTTTTTTTTAATGGGGGTTTTAGGGTATATGTTGTGCTCTTTTCCTTGCATTTCTTGGTGGGTTTTATCTGGGGAGTTAAAGGGATCTTTTGGGAATCTCAAGTTTCTAATTTTTGAGTGGATTTCTTACTATTTTGGGTTTTTTTGCTGTGTTCAATTGATGTTTAGTTTTATCCTTTGCTGGTTATGTTCTGTTACTGATTCTGGAATATGGGTTGTTATCACAATCTGCTTAAAGGGCTGAGAATTGTTTTAAGGGAATTAATATAAATGGATTTAGTTCACATCTCTAGGTAATAAGTTCATATTTTTAGATGAAATGAAATTATTTCAATTCTGAATTGTAATTTCCGGAACATTTTTTGATGAAATGAAATTATTTCGATTCTGAATTGTAATTTCCGGAACAGTAAATGGTGCTGTGATCTTGTCTTGTGACTTAAATTTACATCTCATATTATCCTTTGTTTTCTTGCTTTGATTGATTGGTTTGTCTGTGGTGGTGGTGTGGGGGTATAGGGCCAAACAAATTGAAGAAAGAACTCATGATTTGTACAAGTGTTGCTCCACCATATATGTAATTGGGTGTTTGATCTTTTAAAACTGGTTGTTTCTTGTTCATTTGCAGTCTTTTCTTTTTCTCTAATTTGTTAGAAGCATTATCTTGGTAAAGTTTCTGTAGTTGAACTACAATTAATTCGGAAAGATCTTAGAAATCGTTGCAAATCACTGCACAAACGTCCTGTATCGTGCGATCAGTGTGCAATCTGTAAACTTTGTGTGCTAAACGAGCCTTGATACGAAACACATTATCTGATTTCTCAGTGCATTTCTTGGGAGAATTTAATCTTATTAGTAAGATGAGAAGAAAAGGGAGCCGGGGCTTTGCTACTTTTATTGCTATTACCTTTAAAAGAGCACACGGGACCTCCATTTATTTGCTCCTTCTTTGTAGTCTTTATCTGCTTACATTCGTCTAACTGAAAACTCCCGATTTTGCTCAGGTTCAGACCTTCAAATGGCAATCTCTTCTTACCCAACTCCAGCTGATGCTGGAGTTCTGTGCATAATTCTTGCCAATACAGCAATATCAATCTCCATCTTCAAGGAGATCTTTCGCTCTATCCTCCAGGTTATCGGGATCCACATGTCATCATCAGATGAATTTTTGGTGGAGCCCTCACACTCACCAGAATATCACAGAAGCCCCTCAGACTTGTACATGGAGGAATTCAGAACCCGAACTCCCTCAATGCCATACGAATCAGTCTTCGTTTGTGGTTGCCCCAAACAAGAGTGCTCCATCTGTTTGACCGAATTCAATCCAAAGGCCGAGATTAACCAGCTCTCGTGTGGCCACGTTTTCCACAAGTTGTGCCTGGAGAAGTGGTTGAACTACTGGAACACAACTTGCCCTCTTTGTCGGAATTACATGATGCCTCAAGAATTCGAAGAAGACACTTGTCCTATGTGAGTAGAACTACAGTTTCCTGTGTGTATATATCATGTTACATTTTCTGTAGCATCTCGAAAATCGGGTCGTATAGTTTAGCTGCCAGTATTCCGCGTCCTCTTGTAGCGACGGGTCAGCATGAATGAATGTGTTGTATATATATACTATGAAATCCTTCTGAAAATCTATTGACATGAGTTTTTAATCATGTTGAAACTGATCGATTTCAGACTTGCAAAAACTTCGTGCAATTCAAGTGTATTTTAAAATGGTATTAGTTGTTTTCACTACGAGCGTGTTTTTCATTCTCAGACTCGCTAATTGAGCAATGGTGATCAGGAAAAGTAGGGTGGTAAAATTTAAAAAAAAAAAAAAAAAAAACTGAGATTTTCTGTTACATATTAGTTTAACTGAGGTAAAAAAAAAGAGCAATTTCTGTTACTGAGATGAACAATGAATGATATTACATCAAGTTATTAAGATATTGTAGATGATGTAAGATAGATATAGAAGAGGTCATATCACACATACAAAGGATAATTGATCATCAAGAACTTGGGACATTGATGGTTATTCAGTTCAAACAAATGAATAAAATCTGCTGAAGCAGAAAGAACATGCGATTTGATCATATAATTTGCATGCATCGAGAATGAGGATCCTAGTCGGATGATTTCTCGCCAAGCTCGAAGAGCTTGGAGCCGACGGACATGCTAGCACGGGTGAGACCAGTGTTGCGGTGGTATCGGCATCTGAAGGAGCCGACGTGTGTAGTTGGGGAGCACAAGCAGTTGGCTCTTACACTTGTTGTCTTTCTTAAAGAAACCGGGGACGACGGATGCGAGGATGATGGCCGTGTCACGGCTTTGATGTCGTCGAGGTTCAAAGTCTGGACGGTGATCTTCGGCGTCTCCGGCTTATCGGAAGAGTTGAAGATCGGCGTCTCCGGCTTATTGCATTTCTTCGACTCTTCCGACATTCTTGTCATTGTCTCTCTCACAGGGAGAAGAAACCTACCAATAAAAATTCAAGTTTTGATCAAGCCAGTTCCCGAGCTACTAGTAGTAGCAGAATTTTATAGAGAAATGAGTATATTACTAGTTGTTAATTGTTATTCACACCAATATTTTTCCAAATCGAGCTTTGAACTTGTTACCGTCTATTTTGAAACACTAAAAACTGCTTTTAGAATTATTTTTTTCAAAGCTATCTCTCACACCTTTAGAATAAAAATTATTTTAAAAGTTATTTTGTAGAGTTTCAAAACAGTTTGTTAATGCATCGAGACAAAAACATTCAAAGAATACTTGGAATTCAAATAATATTTGAATATCTCAAAGGTTTATATATAGAGAAAACTCTCCTAATCTAAGATACAAATAACACCATTATCAATAGGAACATGGGAAAAACTGTGATACATCTATTGTTTATAACAAATAAAACATGAAAAATGAAATACAACAAAACATATGATGGAATCTCTCTCTCTCTCTCTCTCTCTCACTTTATGTTCATATAAACAACAAAGGTATAAAACAACATATTACCTGGGTAGTGTTCCAAAATCTTGCAATAAATCTGTGCTTTCTTATGAAGAAAGAAAGAATTGTTTGGGCATCATGTGGGAGATGATGACAAGCCTAGAAAACAGGGGCTTTCTTTTTTTATTTTTTCTTGACTTTTTCTCCTTTACGGTTTATGTAAATCTTAATTTATTAGCCACACAAATTTGGTTTGTTTTTCTTTCCTATTATAAGAAGATTGTAATGGAAATAGTCAAGAGTCGCACTTTAGAAAACTAGATACTAAAAAATTTATTACACAAACCCTTTTTATACGTCTCATTCTATCCATTCGGATAAATAATAATTTCTTATTTATTAGGATATAAAAAATATATATACTCTTATTTATTACAAAATTATTATTAGTGCTATTATTTATTAGGGATATTGATGAAATATAATTTTCATTACTTTTAGGTACTACTTAGATATAAAATATAGATATAGTACAGATAATGTGATGGACAAAGAAAATAATATATGACTATTAAGTATTAGGAGTATGGACAATATTAAGTATATGGACAGAAAAAATTAATTTGCATTGCATCCCACATTGACATCTTGGCATCACTCTCCGACGAGACTTTCCTTTATCACTTCATTGCTTCACTGATGCTGATTGGGAGGGTAATTGTGATGACCGCACTTCTACTAGTGCATATATTGTATTTCTTGGATCAAATCCTATATCTTGGAGCTCGCGCAAGCAATGTGCTGTTGCTCGCTCTTCAACTGAATGCAGCTGCTGCTGTCGAGGTTCAATGGTTTCTTTATATCCTTGTTGAGCTCCATGTGCATCTTCCACCTATGCCTGACATTTATAGTGATAATATTGGAGCTACATATCTGTGCTCGAATCCCATCTTTCATTCTCGGATGAAACATATTGCTATTGATTATCATTTCGTTCGAGACCTTGTCAAGACTTCTCAAATCAGGGTTGCTCATGTTTCCTCAGCTGACCAACTTGCCGATGCGCTCACGAAAACCCTTTCTCGTGCTCGATTATCTCTTCTTATGAACAAGATTGGTGTCACAGAACGCTCTCCATCTTGAGGGGGTGTATTAGGAGTATGTGTAAATTAATTTACATTGCATCCCACATTGAAATCTTTGTAACTAGAATCATCTACTGTACATGTATTTAGATGTTGTTTAAATGTAAATAAAATATCTCAAAATATTTCTCTACATTAAGAATAAATGTGTGATAAATATGTAAATATAATATTCTTATTTTATGTTTAAAATAAAATATAAAGTAAATATACGAAAATAACAAAATAAAAAATTTATGGTGGCACGCGGAGAGTATTAGAGAAGAAAAATATCATCTTGGATTAATTAAAATAGATAAAAAATTAAATAAATTGTACAATTAAAATGTATTTTGAAAAGTTTCAACTTATTTAAAGAGTTGCACGATAAATGATGGACAAAAAGTTTATTCTTCAATTAATCAAATGTCGGAGTAAGTCTCTTGTGAACTCGAGTTCACATGAACTCGTATCACTGTTTTGTGTAATCACTGTCACTGCTATTCATATAAACTATCACTGTTATAAATATATACTTAATTTTTTAACAGTAATAATGCATATGTATAACAATGATAGTGTATACAAATGATAACTATAATTGATAACCCGAGTTCAGTGCATACAAGTTTTTGTCAATATATCGGATTTGAGTATCTTCAATCCATTTACAAATATTATTAATTAACTATATCAAATATTATTACAATATATACTATCTCATATCTATATAATCAAATTTTATATGGCTATAAATATTTTCTTCTCTTGAATAAAGAAACTTATTGAAAGCTAAATCTCACAACGTGAGCAGAACTTGGATGAGGCTTTTATATTATAATAATTATAATTCGCTTGATATATAAAATATTTTTTGTCAATGCCAACCCAGAGGATTCTAGCATCTATCCCACCATGTTTACTTTGTCAAAAATAAAATATATTAGCTGGACTTGATCTTTATGCATAAAAAATCGTGGTTGATGCATAAATTACTGGAATTATTTTATTAAATTGTGTTTAAAGAATATTTATTTTAAAGGGTATAAATTATTTTTAGTAAAGAGAATAAATGAAAGAGCATGAAATTTTTTAGGGTATGTTTGTTTTGGATTTTATGTGTGCGTAGCAAGTTATGACTTTAAATTTTGGGATGTAAAATCTTGATGAATAGTAAAAATGTTTTTATTTTGAGATTTTAGTAGGGTAGGATATTATTTTATGTCAAATCAGAGTGTAATAATTATTTATATTATAAGTATAATAATACTCCCTCCGTCCCAGGTCTTTTGAAAAAAAAAAGACATGGGCACATGAATTAAAGAAAAGTAGAGTATGTGAGAGTAAAGTTAATTAATAAAATATAAAAAAAGTGTAAATTATTTCCTTTTTAAGATGGAAAAAAAGAGTTGGAACATCCTAAAATAGAAAATGTGGAAAAAAGAATTGGAACGGATGAAGTAAGTATTTTTAGGTATGGATTGAGTTTGAGATTTGAAAACTGGATTTTTAAATCTCAAACTAATATGAAACGTGATCGTAAAGTCCTATATTCATTCGGATGAATACCAAAACAAATATACCCTTAGTGGTTATCACTAAAAAGTATTACTAATATTATTAAAAGATATGAATTTTCTACTTAAAAAGCATTGCAAAATAATTTATGAATGAACAAATTTCACATTATAAATACTAAAAAATATTTAACGTGCAACTGATTCACAACTATATAGTAAATTCCACTATATATTAATAGAAAGTTTTTGTTGCAAATGCGAAACTAATAGTTTCTGGATTACTTGTACACTTAGGGCTCATTTAGTTCGTAAGATAAAAATATCTATCCACAAAAAATATGCATATTTTTAGCGGATAGATATTTTTATATTACGAACCAAATGAGCCCTTAGAGATGTGCACCCAATTAAGAAAAGAAATTGTAAATAAAGCAGTAATATAATATATATATGTTATATTTATTAGAGTTTGTGTTATTCGTCTCCTTTATTTTGGATGATGTGTTGGATTCTTAAAAAATATTATCCAATTGTCCTTATTTGTCATATTAGGTGACATAATGATAGTCTTAAAATAATTAGAAAAAGAGTATGCGTTTTGTGAAACCATCTCACGCAACCAATATATATTTTAAATATTCCACAGACATTTGCACATTTTTTTTATTTAGACGTTCCACACGAATTTGCATACTATTAAAAATGAAAATATTGATTTATGTTCACACTCACAATCATATACACATAATTATCCATGTGCCACTACTTTATACTCCCTCCGTCCCGTAAAAATTTGCACCCTACGGAACGGCACATTTTTTAAGAAAAATATATTTTATATATAAAGTGGTGGCATATGGGTAAATATGTGTATTTGTTTGTGATTGTGCACGTAAATTTATATTTCCTTTTTTTTAGTAGTGTGCAAATTTGTGTGGGATGTCCAAATAAGAAAAGTGTGCAAATTCATGTGGGACAGAGGAAGTGTAAAATATAATTTTCTTAAAAAATGTGTCGTCACGTATGATGTAAATTCCTACAGAACGGGGGGAGTACCACTTATTAATTAAAAATTTATCATTTTTAAAAAATATAAATACTTTAAAAAAAAGTAAAAATATTTTTGTGAAAAGTGGCTATCACTTTTCTTATTAATATTGTCACATTTTATTAAAATCAATCACTGTTTTTTTTTCAACTTATAATATTTTTGTTAAAAACTGTCACTTTTCTTAAAAATAATGTCACATTTTCTTATAATCCTATCACCTTATTTTTTCTTATCGATCTGATGTCATTAGACGATCTCACCCGAGTTTTTTATTTTTAGAAAAATGAGTCAAAAGTATAATACCTTGAGTATTAATAGTATTAATTTAAATTGAAAAACCAAATAAAAGGAAAAATGCTATAACATGAAGTTTTGACTAATTTAATTTATCCCTTAAATTCAATTATTGAAAACTATTATTTCATTTATTTAAAAGTAAAAAATTGGCCACATCAGATACTTTCAATTTCATACTCAAATGCAATATTTTTTGTCCAAACTCTAATGCGGTCGAATGGAGAATCCAAATCGAGTTTTCTACAAAAGGAGCCATCTAAGAATTAATAATAGATTCATTAAAATTCCTTATGGACTCCAATTTAATTATTTATTTGTTTCTTTTATAAATTTTGTACATTTATAAATTAAAGCGGTGGTCGAAAATCTAGTCAATGAAAATGTATTTTTCATAATATTATTTTTATCTTGCATTATTTGCCTATGCTAGAAGAGTGATTTCATGATAAGTGATAAGAGAGAGCTAGCTAGCTAGCTATTTCTCTCAGTTAGTGCCGTGAAAATACATAATAATAATAGTATATACATATAACAATAATAATTGATAAATTTGAATTCACCCGGGTTTATATAAGTCTTTATCTTTAATTACTTAATGATGACCTGGAAAACAGAATTTCAATGCAGTTTACTTGTGTAAGTAGTCAGACAATGTATTCCTGATAAGAATTTATCTTTTGAAAATTAATGATTTGTGGGATGTATTAATTTAAAGGGATCCTGTATTTCAGCCAATCTTTTTGGTTAGCTGATACAGGAAACTATATTTGGGTGACCTTAAATACATTTGAATAATTTGTTCCGAGAGAATTTGTTAGAATACACATAAATCAATAATTTTTATTTTTAAAGTGTGAAAATAATATTGTGACGTTTCAATTAAATAAGTGTGTATAAGTAATCTCGAAATGGAGTGGACAAATAATCCCAAAATGGGAGAATATTTGTCTAGTGCAATTCATCATGCATAAAACCTACGGGGTGGATTAGGTGATCGCTCAATCAATTCAATCCGAGGCAGAAAGCGGAATCGATCTCTTCTTGTACAGAAGGGCCGTTGGATGCAACACAAACACACACACGCCCATGTTGCATCCAACGACTCCCCTCTTGCACAGGAGGGATCCAAATCCCTGAAAGACAAGCTCATGTAAGATTATGCTAAAAGGAAAATGCAGCCTTGTTCCTTTTTTTTTTTGGATCGAAAAATGCAGCCTTATTCTGTCTAACATAAATGCTGTCATGCCAACTACAGAGGGAGGCTGCTACATCAAGAGAGTAAGAAACAGTATTACCAGACTCGAAATTACGGGAAATAGAAGACCTGTTACTAGAGAATATCAGCACCAGAAATGCATGAAGACAAACATGTCCTCAAGGAATGCATAACATTTGAAGTAACGAAAGATTAGCAGAACATCAAACAGTCGGCCAAAGCACATAAACTGGATTGGATGTAATACAATTTTGCACGTAAATATTGGGTGCTGAAACCTAGATACACAGAAACAGTTTGCACAACAGCAACAAATGAAACAAATCTATCTGTTTCTTTGAAGTACTCTAGAGAGCTACTCAACTTAACCTATCATTAATGAAACAAAAAGGACGAATGAAGAAATTCTGGAGAAGCAAAGCATACGAGAGATATAAAAAGTACACAGGGCGGAAGGGGTAAACCTTTTGTGTATAAATTAACTGGCAGATGTGCACGTGTTGATTCCATCCTTGCAGTCCTTCGTGAGATCATTAAACGTCTCTATCTGCTTTTTACCCCTCAAGAACACTTCAGTATCAACAGATATCCTCATGTAACCATCGAATTCAACAGGAGTCCCATTGTTGAGCTTAGTCATTTCAGCATACCAATCACTGTTTGAATCCCACAGATCTTTATATTCATCAAGAAAGTGTGTTGAATACTTGTCCTTCAAAGGATTAAATAAAGATGTATCGGGCTCATTTGTCGCAATATATAAGTTCCTTCCATCCTCGATTTTGTATTTCAATGTGGACAAAAGGGCCTCTGGAGAAGTATCTCGATCAAGATTCGGCCACAGCTCCTTGTTCATTGCCTTCTCCCCTCTTTCAACATGAACAGAATCAAAATCCCAATTCATTCTAGCTGCAATAGCTGATGCAAGATCCAACAACCGTCTAGACTTCCATATCATGTGCCAGGGACGTTGAATTACAGATTCTGCCTCCCCTTCACAAACTCGATACCAGTAGTTATCTGGCTCTACTGTTCCAAACTTCCTCATAATCACTGCATCCTTGACCTTTGCTAACTTCTTCGGGGAGACCCTGAAATCCTCCACAAGATGGAGTTTTAATCGATCTTTCCGTTGCCACTTGCTCCAATCTGACCAAAACTGAGTTTGGTCCATAACCGATGCTGAATCCATCAAGTGCTCAAAGTCAAAGTAAAATCTGAAGTCCTTACCTTCCTCATCTTGACCAGACGAAGTATACATCTTAGACAAACAGAGGCTCAAATCCATAACCAGTGTTCGATTCAAATACTGGGCCTCACCCAACATGCACATGAAACTCCATAGATATTGACTCATGCTCTTGCATCTATCCCCACCTCCTGCATATAACAAATACTTACCATGACTAAACGAACCCTCCGATTCTAAGGCAGGAAGGGCATCATCCACAGTTTCCCCAACCTCAGGCAATGCAATCGGGTTATCCTCGACTTTTGTTGGAACCTTCTCAAAGACCTCCTTGTCTTTCTCCCTATGTTTCCCCCTACCCCTCCCTTTCCCCCTTCTCTTCCTAGCATTCGGACCAGAATGATAGTCTCCAATTCCAGCTACACTCAGCGTACAATTGTCAGACCTCACAAGTGTAAAACTCCTATAATCCTTATAGAAGGCAGCGGCTTTCCCTTCCTTAGGCCTAAACCTCCACGCCATGTGACACGAAGTATCATTATCCCCTTTGACCGGTTTCCCAAATCGGTAAAAGTGAATGTCCTTAAACTGTTCGATAGCAGACCTCATCAAGAGATGGAAAACATCCGGATCACGGCAATTGATAGGGTCATCAACGTTACAATCCCGAGTCTCTGGAACTGCTTCAACATCCGGCTCCGCGGTTACCGCCTCAGCAGCGGCTAAGTCAACATCAGTGATGTTGATGAACGTGGCGAATGCGGTTTGATTAACTCCGACGAAATCCTCGCCGGTTTTAACAACACCGACATCAGATTTGAATGTGGCGTTGGAGTCGGATGTGAGAAAATTCGTGATCTTCGTTGAAGGGTGAAACAGTGGATCCTCGGGTTGATAGGTAGCAGCAATTATGGTGAAAACAAGAACAACAACAACGAATAAAGTGAAACAGAGATTCTTTATCATTGACAACGCATCCTGGCCGAGATTTTCAGGCCTAAAAGTTCCATTTCTAGATAATGCAAACGAAGGTCGACCCAACATTTTCCTAATATCTAGATTCTTCTTTCCTAAAACTGCAAAATTGAACAGAAAACGGAAAAGGACTAAATCAAACAATAGAATTGAATCGCGCTAAATCATAAATTGAGCTTCAAATTGAGTACTGATTTTGTTCAAATAATGGGAAAAGGAGCGAGCAAAACCTGGGTCCGAAACAGATCTGCTTGAAGTAGGGCAATAGATACAACGATCTGTATCCAAATGTAGATGGCGGTTATCGCGTGCGGTGAGATGAGAGCGATGAGAATCTCAGCAGCATTCTTCCCTTCAATATTCTCGTTGAGAGAGAGAGAGAGAGAGAGAGGGAGAGGGAGGGAGGAGTGTCAACTATGAGCTACTTCAGAATCTTGCGAAGAGTAATTATGATGAACTGTGACAGATGCTAAAATGAGCCGGGTGTTGAGAGTCGTAGGTCTTCGTCTGTGCCGTGTTTGGTTATCATTTGTTTCACTATTACTATCACAATTCCCTTAAACTTTTACACCTAAAATGTCTTCTTTAAATAAAATAAAAAGAAAATTGTATGTTTAAAATATCTTCACACAACATGTATTATTAGGTAAATTTGTTGAAATAGTAATAAAATCACACGAAATTGTTGATTTAGGAAAAAATAGGAAATTTATTAAAATAAAATCAGTCACTGAGTCAACTGGCGACTACGTAAGTAATTGCACATATAGAAAGCAACCAATGACCTGTCCTAGTCTCAATTTTGATTTTTGACTCCATCTACGTAGGGCAGTCGATACTTCTAAAGGCAACTAGCCCCGACAACTGCAATGGATGTGACAACACAAACAAGCGGGTTTTACTTTACTTTGTTGAGATCTCATTTCTTCGCATTAAGTTTTCTTCTTCCCCACAAAGCCTTCGAACTGATGCAGCAACATTGTTGGATCGACGCCTTGCCTCGTTGAACTGTTTTTTATTGTGTGTTTTCTTGTATTAAAAAAACTACTATACTTTACATTTAGGAATGAATGCATTTTTTAAGGGAATTGAAAAGCTATTGTGGGATCTCAAGGTAAATTGCTGGAACTAGATGTCAAGATATAGTGATTGAAGGAAGAACTCAAATTTTATTGAGTGAAGTGCGAATCCATTTTCAATCTTATGTTAGGAAATAGATTTATTGAAGCCTCTGAGTGATTTTCTCATGTAAAGGTGTAAGTCACACCTTTATTTTGATTATGTAACTTTTATTGATCAATGAAGTTTCTTCTTTTTCCGGACAAAAAGAAAATAGAGATTAAGGTTGGAGAAATGTATGATAAATGAGTAAAAGGGGGAAGTATGTGGTGGTTTTGGGAGATTATTTTATTTAAAAAATAATTATTCTTTCAAAGTAGCGAATGATAGGCCCCACGTAAATATAATCAAAAATAAAAATTAAGACGAGAGACAAGTCATTGGTCGCTTACTCGCTTTCTATTTGCGCGATTGTTATATCAGTCACTAGTTGACAAAGCGACTGATTTTGTTTTCATAGACAATAATAATAATTCTAATTTAAATTGACAAATATTAAGTATATATTTTTTATGTCTTGATGTGTTTTAAAGTTGTCTTGTTATTACTTTTTTAAAGAGTTTGAACGAGAAAACACTTTCAGATTATGTTTAATTTATTAAAATAGAAAAGAAAATTATTCGACTTAAATTGATAATTTCTAAATTTTAGAGTAATAGTGATTTGGAAAATTTATCTCAAATGTATTTTTAAAAAGCTATACTATTTATTAGTTAAAAATTGCATAAATCATTACTGAAAAGTTGCACAAATTATTATTGAAAAGTTATACTATTAGAGATACACTTTTCAATAATAATATGTGTTACTTTTTAATAATATTTTATATAATTTTTTTTAAAATAAACTTAAGTTATACGGTGCATCTAATGCATTTAAGACTAACACCTGTCTTGCCGTGCGCCAACTAACTTTGTTATGTGCAATCTAGTTTCTTCATGTAAAAATTAATTAATCTAAAAATAATAATATAAAATTACATTCATTTGAGATATAGGGAATGCCATCTGAAAAGAATGTACCATCATTTTAACCAAAATAAAAAATAAAAAATAAATAAAGATGTCATTATTTACAAATTCCCAATGTAATTAATTACAAGAGGAAAAGGTTAACAAGAATTGTATTAACCAAACATGGTCTTGGGGGATGAAGCAACGTGAGATCCCGGAGGAGTTTGATTTCTTGGGTGCGCGGCTATTGCACCGACAGCTAACGGTGGTAGAAGTGTCATTTCGTAATTATCTTTTACCCAATAATGGATATGAAATCGGAATCCTCATTAACCATTTTTCATCAAAAATAAATAAAAATATATAAAATTGAAGTGTGAAGTTATTTAATTATTATTTATTAAAAAAAAATCCTCTATTTAAAATAAATTGACCACATTTTTTATACGTATTTTAATGCAATATGTAGGTGAGTATTATTGGATATTGTGAGATCTATTTATGAATTTTAAAATTGTATATAAAAAGTATGTTTATATATTTTTTATATACAATTTTTAAATTCGTAAATGAACTTTATAATATCTTATAATACCTCTCGACATATTAAATTAAATTATATGCAAAAGAGTTAGCCTATTTATTATGGGCGGAGGGAATATTTACTTAAATTTGGACAAAAAAAATATAAATACAAAATATGCACACACATCAATGGTGTTAAGAAGTGAATTGTGAATTTAAAAAAAAAAAAAAAATTAATCAATTGCAAGAAATTTTTTGTATTTAATGAAAGTAATCTGAGGATAAGTATACAATTTTAATACTCCGTCCACGAAATTTATGCTCACATTTTTTCACCTGGTTTAATGCAATATGTCGGAAGATATTATGAGATATTGTGAGGTCTGTTTTGAGTAAAGAAAGTATTTATGGAAAGTACATATGATATACTTTTCATAAATATTCTTTTTATTCAAAACGGACCTCACAATATTCCGTAATACCCTCCGACATATTGCATTAAACCACATGCAAAAATGTGAGAATAAATTTCATGGACGGAGGTAGTATTATATATATATATATATTTTTTACCTAAAAAAGGTAGCCTATTTACTATGAATGGAGAGAGTATTTACTTAAATTTATACAAAAAAAAAAAAAATACAAAATATGCACACACATCAATGGTGTTAAGAAGTGAATTGTGAATAAAAAAAAAAAAATTTATCAATTGCATGAAATTTTTTGTATTTAATGAAAGTAATCTCAGGCTAAGTATACAATTTTAATATGAATTCATTTTTATTATGCTGACCCAGTGCAAGAATATGAGTTTATCCTCCACAAATACTATGCTCCTTTAAAAAAAAAATGTGGGTCCTTCCACATTTATAATTTTCTTACTAAGAAGTCTCTTATTCACAAAATATACCGTACAATTAAAGTGTATTTTTTTAAAAGTTGCCCTTGTTGTTTTTGAAAAATCACACCAGTTTTTACTGAAAATCACTTTTTTAAAATGTATTTTTCTGTTTGGTTTTTTAATAATAATTAGTGTAACTGTTTAAAAAGAGAAAATATAAAAAATGGTCATGTAACTTTGTTTGAGTCCAGATTTAGTCCTTTATCTTTTTAATTTCTCAATTATAGTCCTTTTGTTATAAAAAATGGTCCTTTCGGCCGGAAATTAAAAAAATTGGCCGGACTTTACACCTGTTCCAGGAGAAAATATAAAAAATGGTCCTATAACATTGTTTGAGTCCAGATTTAGTCCTTTATCTTTTTTATTTCTCGATTATAGTCCTTTTGTTATAAAAAATTATATATTAATTTTAAATTAAATCTTTTTATAAAATATTGAAGATTATATAATTTTATTTAAAAATACTTGTTTTTTATTTTAAATATGATTATTCTAAAAAATGTATTTAGTATTTAATAATTATTTAATAAATAATAAAACATAATTATAAATATATATATACATATATATATATATATTAAGCTTGTAATGCTATTACAAATAAATTTTAAAGTTTAATTTTGGAAATTTTAATTCGTACGATAATGTTGATTTTTTTAAATTTCAATTCTTATGAACATGTTGATTAATTTTTTTTAAATAAATGATTATTCATATTTAAATATTATAACGTGGTTAAATATATATGACTATTAATATTAATGGTTAATATTTCTCTATTTTTGTTTTTATTAGAAATTATTTTTGTTCCCTTGACATTTAATTGTAAGTTAATTTTGGAAATATTAATAGTCAATGGAATTACTCATTGTTTCATAATATTTTAAAATTTTTAATTCATAGGAATATATTGATTAATTTTTTTGAAAATAAATAATTTAATTTGAAATTTTCTTTTTTGAAAATAAATAAATAATTTAATTTGAGATTAATAATATATATAATTTTAAAATGAGTAATTAGTGGGATTTAGTTGACCGAGATTTATGGATGGCGGTTAATATTCTTTAACTATTAAAAATATCTTTTTAAGATGAAAAATAAAAATATTTAGAAATATGGAGTAATGGAATAGATGGAGAAATTTGTGAATTAAAAAGAAGATGGATAAAGAAGTAACGGACAACGGTTATTCATATTTTATTTTAAAAAATACAAAATTATGAGAAAATTAGAAAGTTGTGTAGGAACTAGGAAGCATTGTATTAAGCTACGTAAAATTTTATATATTCAGAAATAGATAATAGGAGATTTTAATATTATTTAAATATGATTAATCATATTTAAAATAAAAAATAAGTATTTTTAAATAAAATTATATAATCTTCAAATTTTTATAAAAAAATTTAATTTAAAATTAATATATAATTTTTTATAACAAAAGGACTATAATCGAGAAATTAAAAGGATAAAGGACTAAATTTGGACTCAAACAAAGTTACAGGACCATTTTTTATATTTTCTCCTGGAACATGTGTAAATTCCGGCCAATTTTTTTAATTTCCGGCGGAAATGACCATTTTTATAACAAAAGGACTATAATTGAGAAATTAAAAAGATAAAGGACTAAATCTGAACTCAAACAAAGTTACAGAACCATTTTTTTTATTTTCTCGTTTAAAAATATACTTAAGTTGCATGATGCAAGAAGACTAAGGGAGTGTTTGGTTTGATACTTTGAAAGGTGAGTAATGGTAATCAAAGTCATAGTGTATGTTTGGAATGACTCTACTATGACTTTGATTTCTAGAAACTAAGGAATCTATCATTAGTTCAGCTATATGAGAACTATGACTTTCATTCCATACTATTTACATTCCTTACAATTATACAAAACGCCACTAACACTTTTATTTTAAATTGTAAAGAAAATTATCTACAAAAACACCCTTCTCTTCCTTTACCCTCTTCAATATAGCCTTCTCTTCCTTTACCATCTTCATTGAAGGACAAATTAGTAATTTTCATATTTTTTTATATTCTACACTATTTTATTACTCTCTGCCGACTAATTTTGAAAATTTCATAAATTAATGCAGTTTTTCCTAATTCGATCAACATAATACATGAAATCAGTATTAAATTCATGTCCCTATTTTTTTTTTTCTCTTATTTTAAAAATGCCTACCAAGTGTAAGCTTACTATGTACTCCACATAATACCTTCCCCACATGTTTTGGTCAAGGGAGATTTTTTGTGAAGAGTTGGATGCACGATCTAAAACCTCTTTTAGTCAGAGTGTGCATTACAAAGCCTCTTTAGCTCTTTATAAATTAAAAAGAAATTTACAAGTGTGACAAAATGATCATTGCTGTAATTCAGAATGTACATTTTTAAGGTCGTAAAAGCTGCAATAATCAAAATCCATGCATCATTCACTTGTACTGTACAACTCTATGCTTTTAAACCATTTGAAATTTCATGGGCCTTGTACTAATTTCATGTAGAGGTAGAGGAGGAAGTTGTAAGCTTTATTCGTCTAAAGCTGAGCTCCATACTCTTTTGAACCATGCCTTGTAACAATTTCTTGGCAGTTTCCATAGCCTGATCTTTTCCATCAACATTTGCAGCAAAGTCATAAACGATCCGCTCCAACTCAGAGGACGTTAATCTCGTCTGAGGAGGGGAATCCCGAAGCAAATCCAAGAGGGCACGGGCCCTACCCTGAGCTGTAGGGGTACCCTCTGCTGTCAAACGAAGAAGGCCAGGTATTGCACCTTCTTTAAGAATAAGGTCTCTATATTTATCACGAGAGCTCTGACAAAGGGACAGCAAAGCTCCCACTGCATAAGACATGCTAACCGAAGATCCATCCTCTACAGTTTCCACTAAAGCCAGAATCCCACCTTCTGAATTCGTGATTGCAGTTCTTCCTTCATCAGAACTAGAGAAGATCTCAAGTAAGCAAGTGGTTTTCTCTGCAAATTTGGAGTATTTCTTGCATTCTTTTAAGAAATCAATTAGAGGAGGCACTGCTTTAGGGTCGAGGACCAGCTTAGGCTCATCTTCACAAGTGGAAAGATAGTAAAGGGTGGTTACAGCATCGACCCTTCCTTGGAGACTTCCTGAGCAGAGGATCTGCACCAGCAGAAGGGCAGCTCCTGAGGCAGCGATGGATGGCTTATTGGATGGAACAGATGACAAGGACAGAGTTGCAGCAGCTGCTAATTCTCTCAGATTTCCAGTTTGATATTTGAGGAGCTCCACGAGAGGTGGAACAGCGCCAGCTGCAACTATCCTGATCTTGTTTCTGATACATATAAGTGAATAAACAGCATTTAAAGAGTTAATTGATGACAGCATATCAAGTAAATTGTTATGGATACAAAAGCTCATCATCATTTTTTAATTTTTAGATATCAATCTTTACGCATATTTCATTTTGAAACTGATGTTACTCTGTATGATGAATCGAAGAGGAAAGTACTCAGGCACAGTACTATTTCAAATTTGAGTCAACAAGACGAGCTCAATGTATCCTTTTTGGGGAGGGGCTCATTTGATCTTATGTGTATCTGAGGAGGAGGCAAGATGCAAAATGAAGTTATCACTAAGTAAGTTGGACATAATCTAACTTATAATCCAGTATAGTAAGTATACTAAACCATTAAATACTTGTGGGACTACTGTGCCTTCCTGTTTGTCTTTCCAAGCATACATGGGGCATATTCATTAATTAAATACAACAATATCTCAAGTAAGCAATAGTTATCAAATTGGATGAAAAGCATTCGGTCATATAACTAGTCCTCAAAGAAAAAGAAAAAACCTCAGGACTATAATCTTGTGTGACCTTCCAACAAATTTTAGATGCCCCAATATCAACCTTCCAACAATTTTTAGATGCTAAAATATCAACTTTCAGTTCTTAATTTTCCAATATCAATCATCGAACAATAGATGAAATTCTTAATTTTGTTCCTCAGAAAATATCATCTTGCCAATGCAAAAGTCCTGTAAATGCAACCACAGAGGCAAGGCAACTTTACTTTTTTTTTTTAATTATTTCACAGAAAGAATGCTAATAAATGTGAGCATTCTGGAATCTGGACAGGAAGTAAAGGCAAGTACAATCAAAAGACAGCCACTAATTGGATCATTGTTGTGACTTATGCACACTACACTAGCCCTTTGTCCATATACGAAGACTTGGAAATTCTTAATCAAGCAGTGTGCAAAATATTGTTAACCTGATAGGTATTAAATCATGAATCCATCCACTTCACATCGAATCAATTATCAGATGAAAAACTCCATATTCAATTACAAGCACTAATCAATTCACAGAGTCCAAACTTCATAAGCCAATAAAATTTCTCAAAATTTGAAGAAGCAAAAGAGAGAGAACTGACCTCTGATTCCGAGCAGCGAGATTGAGGAGCGCGAGAAGCGCAGCCTCTCGAGCTGCAAGAGGTAACGAACTGTGGAGCATCGAAACTAGCGGCTCAATAGCTCCGGCAGCCGCAAAGCGGCTGCGCACGGCGGACTTGGTGTTGGAACTGGAGGATTTCCTCACCAGCCTCCTCACGTCTCTCGCCGCCTCAATTTTAGCTCTAAGATCTCCGTTCTTCAGCCTGCTCGCCGCCTCCTCCACCATAATCTTCCGACTCCATGGAGGCGTGCCCTTAGTAATACTTTCCCCCTCTTCTTCCTCTTCGTCTTGTATTTGCTTTTTCAGCATTGCCTCTTCCTCCTCCTCGTCCTCTTCCATTTCTCGCTCTAAAACCATGACCGGAGATTATTTCCCTCGCTAACTACCAGTATGTTGGCGGATTCTGGAAGGATTTATCGTATATATAATGACGGTATCGACATGGTCGGCGGAGCAGTGTTGCACATTCCGCCTTAGATGTTGTACCACGCCCCTCTAATAACAAATTCTTTTTAGTATTTTCTTTTAAAAGGATAAAAAAATTATTTAAATTTAAGCAACCTACTTAATATCTGTTGAGCTTCACATCAATAAAATTTACACACCATCCACAAATTTTATTTCATTTTTTTATTTTTGTTTTGTTCATCAATCTTTAAAAAAAAAAAAATTATACTTACAAACAAAAATTTAAATTCCACAATACCCCCTCATTATTCTTTTACAAAATTTATGAAAATAAGTTTCACTGACAAAGAGATTATGAAAAAATTACAAAATAGTTCACAAAATTGACACAAATTACAAATGACATCTGTGCAGAAATTATGAACCAATTTGTAAATATAGCTATTTTTTTGAACTCATATGTATTGTAAATGAAGGGATGCATACATAAATTTATATACAAGATTGAATAGATATCCAGATATGCAATTTATATACAAGTTTTACATAGTTAACTACCATGGCACATTGTTTCCCCTGCAACTGTACATCCAAATATGCCTGTATTTGTTCTGTCTATCAACTGCATAGCACGAAACACACACAGAGAACGAGAGAGTACAAAGATTTAGGACAATCACTCGTTCACTTTTCTCTCACTCATTCATTCTCTATCAACATGGGCGTGAGATTAGCGCCAATATTGAGCCCATCGGTGAATGGTTTCCACCATCTGTGGGAACAATGCACTGACACTCTCATTGATAAGATCCTGGAAGAAATGTATGGACTCCTCATTGTCCAAGTCCAAACGGAACTTTTCTTGAAGCTGCATAAACGACGAAAAGCCATGTCATTGAGATAGAGGGGAAAGATCCATGGTGGTTTCTCAAGGAAATAATTACCTTAAGAATGCCTTTTTCGGGATCAGATGCAATGTCTGGAATGTTGGAACCCGCCATTAAGTGAAACAAATTCAATATTAGGTTGCTCGACTTCCTCAGAATGTTGTAAGCTTCACAGCAGTAGGATTTAAACCTGGTGTAGTATTGACTGAAAGGGAGAAGACAGCATATTTCATCCCAACACAAAATGCTGATATGGAGATACAGAAACCAAAACAAGACATATCTCAAATGTCAAATAAAAAAAAGCACCTTTCTGCTCCACCCATAGCTTCAACCATTTCTTTACAGAGTTTCATAGGTGGTGGGAAAGGTTTTGGATCTCGTCCAAGTATAAAACCAAAATCAACGTGGAAAAGGCGCCCATCATCTTGTAGCAGCAGATTGTCAAGGTGCCTACGTTTAGATGTCATCATAACCAAGTTGCTAGGGAGGGAGGGAGGGCGGGAGAGAGGAGACAGAGAAAGAGAGGGTGTCACCTGTCACCAATTCCCAGTATATATGTGATAACTGAGTAACCAGCACAGCTTTTTATAAATGTTTCAAGACAGGTTGCAGTTATTCCAAAGGGTCCATCTTCATCTGGGTGAAATTTCTGCAGATAGCTCGTAATACTCCGATGTTCAGACAAAATCTGAAGGTAAAAGAGAACAGCTTGGCATTATCAAAGTGTTTTGAGAATCTCTAATCGTATATAAATGATTTCTACTAATTATTCCATAATTCTACCAATTCAGAGCAGCATCAACTACAATCATGTCTAATATCTACGTAGAGTCATCTGTAGGGTAAATTACCTGGGCTAAAGATTTGGATGGAATGAATTCGAGCATGCCTTCATCATGACCTGTAGCTAACACTCTGTAAGGAGTCAAATGCAGGTCAAGATTCTCCAACTTGAGCAATCGATCCATTAATGATACCATTTGAATTACCTGGGTTAAATTTGTCAAATTACATTATTGAAGGTAAATTACATTAATGATCAACAGTCTATTGATGCATGGCACCTACCAACTGGTCTTGCCTAAGATCATCGCCCTTCTTGAATATGATCTTGCAGCTTCCTCCATTTTCTGTTCGAAATGCCAGCCGTAAAGGATGCAGTGCACTTTTAAAGATTGATGATTCAGATGGTATGATCCCTGTTATAAGGACCCTTGGTGCCAGAGGTGACCTTATTGGCTGAAACGACAATTTCTCCTTAAATTCCCCAAAAATAGATATATACACACACACATATATATAGGTTATAGTAGGTTAGAATTTAGAACCATGATCAAGGTACAATAAATTAACAATTTTCAATTACCTCATCAAAGTAGGTAAGCTCACTAAGAAGCCCAGAGAGAAGATGCCTAAGCTTTTCAATCTTCTTATGAGTCCCCCCTCTTACGTTTCTTACGTCTCTCATTATAGAACATAACTGTGCAGTCAATTCCGTCTGACGCACCAAACTCTGCCAAAGCTTTAAACCGTCTTCATCACCATTGGAGCCTGGTCCCAACTGATGCAATGCATCACAGTCAGCCAACACAGATTGTGCCAATAATAGGAGAAGAAAGAAATTGGTCATAGATTCCAGAGAGAGCTTTTAAGTTATTAAAGGAACTACTAACAACTTTCCTTGGGCTGGATACCAAGTACCAAAAAAAACTTTAGTGTGAATATGACTTCTCAATTCCAACATAAACTAATAACAGGCTGAGAAGGTCACAATCATCCTCATACTAACCAAGGACTTCTCCAGAAAATAGTTTAACTAATAACCCTCGAAATATCCTGAAAACAGCTCAACAGATAAGTTGCTACATTTTCTACCGAACAGTCAAGATTTTGTTATGTTTATCAATATACTAAAAAGATTGATCTTTTTTTCAATTGCTAAATGAATCCATCTAAGAATGTTTATGTACAGTCTACAGGATTTAATAAATCAGTAGAAATAGAAAATCCCACACCTTTAGCATACTTTCCTCCAGAATTTCATAGGTGCTATAAAACCTTCTAGCATATACAGGATCCTGGAGTTCCACAGCCACATACCACCGGAGAAAGCTAGCCAAATCAATATTTTGCAGTGCTGCAAAATGAGAAACAGGTCCAAATGAATGTAAGTTGAGACAAGGAAAATCTGACTTTTGTTCATTGTTGCATCAAGCTTACACCGTTCCACAAGGAAATAACTAAGGCGAGACTTGTCAGAACGTTCAAAACGAAGCGCTTGAACCAACTGAAGTAGGTAACACTGGAGCTCTTCATCATCAGCTCTTCCGAGAACACTCACAGCATATGCACGGACCTGTCACAATTAAATGATAACCTAGTATTTCCATAGTAATGACATTTTACATCCAAAATCTGAAAAAAGATATGATATGACACATACATAAACTTGAGCAGACAACCAAAATTTTGGATGTATGATAATGCATCAGCGCAACAAAAGAGAAAGCTATTTGATATAGGCATGTGCATCTTTACTAAAAGAAGTTATCAGAACACAATTAAACCACATCGGAATACAAGCTTAATCACGGAGAATCAAATCAGCGAAACAGGTCTCTAAGATTGTGTAACCATATTCTTAACACATGGTCCTCTTCTTGATTAATCAACACATGGTTCTCTGCACACTATATTTCTACTTTTAGCCAATTTATTGGTAAAAGGTCCATAGTTTAATTTAATATCATCTTAACCATTGACACGAATTGAAAACTAGCAGTGGGAATTTTAAAGATACCCAGGGGAAACATAGAGATATCTCCTACATTGCACATATTATGTGGAAGTGTCGACGTAATTTCATAGAGCCATTAAATCTGAATGCTACATGAAGAACATAAGTCCGATGATGGATTGGGAAAACCTAGGATGTAGTCATATTATGAGTGATGAGTGACTCGGCAGATTTGGATTCATGTAGATATGATTGACCCGTGGTGGTTTGTAAATCCCGTTCCTTAACAAGGCAAGTTTTCTATATGGTAGTTGGACATAATTCTTCTCCAACGTACGACATAAAAGTCAATGTGCACAAAAGATATAAGAGTGATAAGGACAATAAGAGTAACCCAGAATGGAAAGAGTAGGTGGAGGGGCAGTCAATTAAAAGATCCACCATACTGCATTAAAAAAGTTGACAAAAGAAACCCAAAAGAGAAAATTGCATTAAAAAAAAAAGGTAATGCACGACTGGCCCCATAATTAATAAAGAATACACATCTTCCATGTTTAACATGATTTAGTTTGTGGGTGCTATGATTCTCAGATGACATCGAATTATTTAAAGTAGATATCAGTAGAAATATAATCTGAGAAAAAGTGTGATAATTAACCTCTTCACTCTCAAAAACTGGAGACAGAAGCTCTAGTGCATCACAAACATCAATTGTCTCCCACTTGCCCATCAGTTCAAGTGCCTGCTTTGCTTCCTGTAGACAACATTTATAAATTATTAATGTGCAAAGCAACATTGATTAAGAGGAATGCTGGAAAGTTGAGAGTTAGGCATTTAGCCCACCAACCAATATATAAGAGGAAATGCCACGAAAGATATCTACACAGAATTTTTAGTTATAACTCCTCCACAATTAAAGTGGTGATTAAAATAAATCTGATGGCCAAATACATTTTTTTCGAATCTCATAATTCTATCACTTTTTTGTCCTTGGGTACATTGCTTAGTCCTTTAGGCATACAATGCAAATTGATTTATTTATTTATTTGATTAATTTATTTATTTTTTTGATAAGAAACAGAAACTTTATTGCTATAAAGTTAGGGATAGGAGATCCCTAGAAAATACAGAATTTAGCAATTACAAAACACCAAGGCCATTTGTAAAAATCTTACGACAAAAAAGACCAACTCCTTACAAGACAGCCTTTGCAATATAATAATTTGTATAAGAAGGCAATAAAATGATTTTAATACATAAAGATTGTGATTAGCATGAATTGCATCTGAAATTGAAATTTGTATAAATTTTACCTGAACATCACTCCATTCGACACAGCACAAAAACTTTGTTAGGGCCCTTTTCTCAGACATCAACGAAAAGCGAAATTTCCAGAGGAGCTGCTTCTCCTCTCCAGTCAAAGTCCTAGTTGGTGGATATCTTAATATTCTTTGTATAGACCTATTAAATATCAGATAGGCTATGAGCAGCGAAAAAGATGAAAAAAATCAACTGCATACTAAATTAACACTTCCACACATTAGGAAACATCACATGAACTTTCTTGAAGTTAATAGTTAGTTAAGGGGAAAACTTGAATTATATAGCAGTAGACCAAGAAGGTCTCTAACAGATGGTAATGTCTCAAAGACAAAATATATGCCAAGCTAGAACAGATCTCTTTTCCACCCTGCTAATTTTGTTGAAATGCAAGTAATGGATGTTATGAATAGCAGATAAATCCAGAAGAGTGTACCCCTAAAAAATTGACATTCTTATTTATACATCAAAGTGATCTCAGGCTCATAGAGAAAGTGATGAAAGCTTAGAAAAAATGTTGCATGGAAAGGCAAGATTTAGCAGACTACAAGACATACAAATTGTACAGTTCAAGAACTCCAAACTTAGGAGCATGCAGGTGATTTATATTGTGATACTTTGTAATTCGTAATTGAGATGACTATGCAGTAAGCAAGATTTAAAACTATGAACTATTCATACCAACATTAAGGAAAAGAGGGTTAATGGTATGTTTAACAAAACTTACTTCCTTTCTGTAGAGCTGGGTTTGAGATCTTTATCAATTATGCCACGATTTAAACTTCTTGCTAGTTTCAGCTGCTTGTGCTCAGAGGGGTTAATTTTTCCCACTTCAGGGTCCCACACCGTAACCAGTTCATTTGTTGAAGCTATTGGTGACGGTATTAAGAAATTTGCACCAGACTCCTATGTAAAAGTGATATTATGTTTGAAATCAATATGGCCAGTTACAAGAATAATCATTACTGGTTGAACAAGATTCATGAAATATAATTATAATGAAAACTCAAACTGCAGTTCCCAAAGAAGCAGAACACATGATGCTCTAATATGTTAAATTAAACTGAACTTGGGTGATTGGGAAACAGAAAGGGTGGTAACAAGCATAACCATCACAGAAGATTTTGCTCAGGAGTAAAGTTCGTCTAAGGATCATGCGTCTGTGTTTGTAGCAAACAATAGCAATACATGTTCAATAGTAAGGACTAGATATTTGGTGATGCAACAATTAAACAGAACACTCAATTGTTCTCGCTGGAAATGAATATGCTTGTACTAAAACAATTTTGTTTTTTGGTAATATAACCACCCAATCAAATCAAGGCAATTGGCCATGACAAGAAGATAAGCCAAGTAAAAAATGAATTCACAGAAAGAAAGAGTTTACCATGAAATAACACAAAGAGCATTCTGAGAATGAGAATGAATACAGGAATTCAACAATACCTGGAAAACAACTCGGTGTTCGAAGCTGCAGAAATCAACAATTGTGTACAAATGAGAACTCCCATTTTTAATGTTCTCACGTTCCTTTATTTTCTCCATGCTTTTGAATGAAAGCCGGTCAAGCCAATCAACTCTTTGAATTTGTCCTCTCTCATACTTATTTACAAGCTTTTCCAGACGCTCTAATTCTCCTCTCTCATCTTTAGGAACCTAATGGAAAAACATAGCACTCAAACCTTACACATCATACAATAAGACAACTTGATTCATAACAGCCGAATACCAATTAATTAGAAAATAACTACTTTTCCAGGAGTGGTTGTGTTTATCGAGCCATCTGCTTCTTTGCCTGCCCAAAGTCTAAGCTTATGCTTCCCAGTCTTGAGCTGCCTTTTCATGTTAAACAGACGAATGGTCGCCCCACCAACGACTTCCTCATCTTTTCCACATGAAACATCATACACCTATATCAGAGTACTAATTAACATTTTTCTACGAAATCAAGTAACAAAATGCTTCAGTTGGAATTGTCAGTAACTCGAACTAAATACTTACAGTAAGAGCCAGCTGTGAATTTTCAGTTAAATCGCGATATTTAGTACTAAGCGTAATAAGTTCATTCCAACAGTACGATGGACCTCCGGACTCCAACCTACATATATAAACCATCTCCACACAAAATTACCCAAAAGCAAAAAACTCATAAAGAAAATTGCAAAATTGATACCCCAAATATTATACCTTGTTCTCATAGGGAGCCCAAAAGGTGCACCATCAACGTACAACAAGCACTCAACATACAACTCGGGTTTCCTCTCCTCTATTGTGCAATCAGAATCAGCTGATGGATCCAAGACACAGTACAAAAATCATCACAGTCAATAGCTCAACTAAAACAGCAACAAATCCATCAATAAAACTAGTAATACTACCACCATTCCTAAAACACCACGCACTAAAAAACTGTACCAAGAGCCCCATGCTTATTAACTAATCTTACAAACAAAGGACAAAAATAATACTATAAAAAAAAGAACACATAATCTGTGTAATACCTGAATCGGGAGGCTTACGAGCAGACAATTTCCCTTCCAAT
The DNA here is from genome assembly GCA_026898435.1 of Prunella vulgaris. Lineage (NCBI taxonomy): Eukaryota > Viridiplantae > Streptophyta > Magnoliopsida > Lamiales > Lamiaceae > Prunella > Prunella vulgaris. The sequence continues at coordinate 576,823 of JAPKLY010000205.1, forward strand.
CTCTCGATTTTGAAAGTTACTGGAAGATTAATGTCGCATGACAAAAAGAAGCGAAATTCGTTCCCGCCCATCGTCTTCACTGCACTAAATTTCAGAGGGTTTTTCGAATATATAAGGATATCTCCATGATCATAATCCTGAAATTTAACGAGAATTTTTTCGTTAGAAGTGGGAGATTTCTTCTACTCGTAGTGCTGTAGTTTGCTGCGACGTTGAGTTTCTAAATAGCGACTTTAGGCGAAGAGTTGTTAGTGCAAAACACGATCATTTTGTGAAGATTTTTTTTTTTTTTTTAAATGAATTTTGTGAAGAAATATTATATATGAATATATCTGGGTTTCTATGTATGAGTAAATTGCCAAATGGACCTCTAGGATTTTCTTTATTTTGTTAATTAGGCGACGTCGTTTATTGAAATCCAAAAAGGTTACTGGATAAATATATAATTTTCAATTAGGCAACCTCATTAAAAGGGAAAATTAATATCGGATTTTTATAATTAAGTTCGTGTTATTGTGTAATTTTATATTATTAAATTTTATACTACCTACATCTCTTAAAAACTTGTGGTACTTTGTAAAATTTAAAAGAAAGTGTGATGAGTAATAATGTGTACGGTGCAAATTGTGAGATGAAAATTTTGAAGGTATGAAACTTAAGTAATGCATAGGTTTCATATGCACCTGATACACAGTGTACTTTTAACAGTTGAATTTATTTACACTGAAATCATTTTTAACTGTAAAAGATTAGATGTATCTTTATATGGTTGAGAGAGATAGTGATTACCAAGTTGAGAGATAACATAATGTACAACCCTACTGTCTACAAGCCAATTAGAAGGACCATGCTAAGGAATAGAATGTTCATAAATATTAACCTCAACAATTGACTCATGTTGAGGAGATGATAAATGATGAGCAATATAAACATGGAAATTCTGAGGTGTAGATTGAGAAGAAGAGTTATCAAGGTTAAGAAAACTCTTGTCAAATCTCTTGTAACATTTAGCTGAGACATGATTTGTTAAGTAATAGATGGAATAACTTAACGTGTGGTTAGATTTACCAAAATAATAACGAATTCAGAACCTAAGTCATCGAGGATGTATAAAGCTAGATCTTCAATATTAAGAGAATGATATGCTGCTTCCAGACTATCTGCAATGGATCTCATCTAGAGAACAAAATCATCCATAATAGATGCACATTTCTTCAATGTTTGCAATTGAAAGCATGAAATTCATAGCTCTGGCCTTGGATTGATATTGAAAAGATTCATCTAGAACCAACCAAATTTGGTAAGTGTGTTCATCTACTAACATGTCCAAGCACTGAATCAGAAATAGAATTGAGAAGTCAATTCAATAAGAATTGATCACGACGAATCCAAGAGATATAACTCATTATCAGTGCTTAAGTAATCAACTATAGATTGAGGAGCAGTAGTAGAATTTCACAACAATACATCCTTAAATCCATGCAAGGACTTGAGATTCTCAGTGAGTGTAGTTTTGATGATCAAGTTTGATAGTAGGGAGGGATGATAAAAGTAATAGGAAATGCGGAAGAAGATGGAATAGAAGACAAGATAATGAACTGGATAGATTTGATGATAGTATAAAGTTAAACTGAAAAATGGATGAAAACATAAAGATAAGTAACTTCAAATGGATGAAGATGTGATGATAACTAACTTCTGATGGATGAAGGTATGAAGAAAACGACTTGAAGATACGAAGGAAAAGAATTGAAGACGTAAAGAAAACTAAAACAACACAGAATTTGGAAGCTAGCTCAAGATACCAAGTTGAAATTTTAAATATATTTACGTGTGAATGAAATCAAGTTTACAAGTATATATAGCGAGCTTACAACTTTGTAACTACTATTAACAACCTAACTAATTTAGCTAGCTAAGAAACAACTTGCTAACTAATAGTCTAAACTCTTAATTATTATTTTTTTAAGGGGTAACTCGAACTCATGACCTCTCGATCATAGATAGTGGAACTCTAACTACACTAAACTCCTAATTATGTTTCTGTCTATATATTTATAAATTGTTGCTCTCATAATGCATGCATGTATCATAATACACCACTTATATTATAATTTATAAGAATTAAAAATATATTTCTAAAACTAATATTATTACTCATCTTGCACTATATTATATACATAATACTTCTCAAGTTTATTTGTAATGTAAATTTTGCATGAAAATCAGAAAATATTTTCATGTAATCAACCCACACTTTCCAGTGTAATTAATTTATATTTTTCAATATAAACAATCTCATTATTAAATAAACATATATTGTGGGTGTATTTAAAAAATCTGGCTCCATTTGGATGGGTGGATTTGAAATTCATGAATTTCACACACAAATAATCATCCTCTCCATGAATTTACAAATACTTAGATTCCATTTTATGTTTAAAATGGAGGAATTCTAAATCCTCTTCAAACCCATGTCATTTGTGAAATCCCTCTTCTCCACCCTTTCATCTCTAGTTTTCCTTACTTTTTTCCTCCCATCTCTTTATAATTCCTAACTTAAAATGTATGTTTTTTATATGTATTTTTTTTAAAATCCATTCATTTTCAAATTCATCCATCCATATGGAGCCTAAGTGATTTAAAAAACACAATTTCTGTTATGTAATTCTAAGAACTTTGCGATTTTATCGAATAAAATCATCAACCTGAACAATTATTCATAGAGCTGATCTGCAAGATACAAGCTCATACAGAACAATATATACTGTAGTCAAGCAAGTAGCTCGTAAACTTATGCACATGTCGACCCATCAGCACCCCTAGTGCCTTGCTTCGCTTCAAGCATTTTCTCGTATTCTTCAATAGACTTGAAGAGTTCCGAGAAGTTCCCCTTTCCGAATCCTCCACAGCCACCCTTCTGGTAAACATTTCCTTCTTCGTCTTTGAGCATGCACCCGATCCTCTGAATTATCTCTATGAATATAGTTGGCCTACACAAATGACAAAAGTCATTTCATAAGCTGAACTGTGTTTATACTGGCTATCGTATGTATAGTCACATACGCATGAGTAGTGGATACTGCACCCGATGTGTTAACTCATCCAGCCATCTTAGTGAGAATAATCTACCAAATTATGCTTCACTATTCTAATAAAGAATATATAAACATGAGTAGGAAACAAATGTGGGAATCTAATCGACATTCTAGTCATCCAATGCAGAGAAACCGAGCTAAGAGATGGATCTTACGTGTTTATCTTGTAATCTTTTTAGTTCCCAGACATAACATCTTCTTAAGGTTTCAACAATGCAATTCTTAAACTTACAACTAACAAAAACAGCCTAAGCAGAATTGGCATTTCTAATATGCTAACTCAAAACAATCGGTAAAGACTAACTAGCAAGTTACTTATTTCATTGATAATAATCAAGGACTCAACCAATAGATCAAATCAACTTAAACAAAAGTGAAACCAATTGAAATAGAGAATTTGTTCAAAGAGTGATTCACCTGTGACAATCCCATAAAATCGAAGAGAGAAAATCCCCAACGGGTTATGTAAGATTGTGTTAGTGCAATATGTGTGTATATGTATGCAAATGCTTCCTCAACCACACTGATTGAAAACATCACAAGCCCTATACGCCTTTGAACAACCAACTTCGACCTTACATGCTACATTATCAAGACAATGATCAAACATTTCTTCAGCAATTTACTGGGAATTCCTTAGAGATGCTGTTGTTGGTATTCATAAACATTATTTCCTTTGCCCCTCATAAATTGGCAATCAAACATCAAGATTATGCCCAATTATTACCATTCTCTTTATGTCACTACTCGTTCTAACTTCTAAGGAAACTAATCATGAATTGCAAAATGTGAATTGAAATCTATCATAAGATATGATTAATCATAACTGATGATGTCAAACAGATTAGAAACAACTACAACAATCATAAATGATTATTAACAAAATTGCAAGGTAGAAAATTACCTATCACCCAAAGGCTTGGTGAAAATCTGGAGCAGAGTCCCCTGATCATCCCTATCTACCAAGATTCCCAGCTTCTCACACTCCTCAATCTGTTCATCACTCAGCACATCTGCAGCTCTGCTCTTGAGACTTCTATAGTAAGTAGGCGGCGGAGAAGGCATAAACTCGAAACCCCCAACTCCACTCCTCTTCCTCATTTCCCTCAGTGTCCTAAAAATGTCTTCACTCATCAATGCCAAATGCTGTACCCCAGCTCCTTCATTGTGCTCCAAATATGTCTGAATTTGGCTCTTCCTTTTTGTCCCAAACACCGGTTCATTCAAAGGTAATAGCACATTTTCGTAGTTGTTCGCTAGAACCACCGAGTTCAGCCCACTCTCCGCCGTCCCAACATCCTCTGTGGTGAACTCAGCAAACTCGTGAAAACCTGTGAATTTCTGCAAGTATTCAAACACCGGCTCAATTTTGGGCACATTTCCTACTGCGTGATCGAGCCTCCTAATTCCGTAGTCCAATTCTTGATAGGATACCTCATCATTAACCGACTCGAATCCCGGTAAAAACCATTGATTGGTAGCTGTACCGTTGTCGCCATAGCTCACAAAACGCAGCACTACGTCTCCGTACAAATGCACTTCGGCTATGGCGGTTTTGTTGTCCGACAGAAGAACTGGTGGCGACATAGGCTTGGCGCCGCGGGAGACGGCGGCGGAATAAGCCGAAAAGGCGGAATCGACCTGAATAGCCACGGCGCGGACGGCGAATCCATGGGAGGCAGTGAAAGAGCAGTGATTGGAGAAGGAGAAACTAGGGATGGCGGCGGACAATTTGTCGGAGATAGACGGTGAGTAAGGCGCGGTGAACAGGAAATTGAGTTCGCCGGAGCGGATAAGGTAGGAGGCGTGGGCCGAATTTCCGGTGGAGAGGTCGGATTTGGCGGTGAGGGGCATACCGAGGCCCCACGAGAAGCGCCTGGCCGTATTGGTGGCGTCGCCGCACCAGAACTCTACGTGGTGGAAGCGGCGCACCGGGAAGTGGTCGGACTTGGTGTTGGTTCGGACGAAATTCTTGTGGCCTACCAGCTTGAATGCTCCATCCACGGCGGGGGAGTCGGCAGCGGGAACGGCGGGTTCTTTGCCCATTTTTTGTGGGATTGAGGTTGTTGCTTCGAATCTAACAGCAAGAGTTGCTCTCCGGTGGTGGTCGTTGTGGTGGCCGCGTGGTGCATTTATAGAGAGAGGAGAGAGAAGAGAGGAGAGAGAGATGGAGAGAGATAACATATCCCGTTGATATCAATATCATTTTTGTACTAGACGACACGTAATTAAGAGAGATTTGAGTATACATGAGATAACATAAAAATATTACACTATTTTTTATTACTCCCTCCATCCACGATAAATGGTCCACGTTGCCTTAAACGGCTGTCCACAATAAATAGTCCACTTACCTAAAATAGAAATATTACAATCATTATTTTTATTTTAAATACATATACGCTCACTTTTACACATCACATCAAATACTTTTTCAATAAACAAATATTTTTTAATACTAATACTCTCACTTTTACACATCACATCTATTTTTTTCTTAATAACCGTGCATAACAAAAATGGTCCAATTTTCATGGACGGAGGGAGTATTATTTATATTATTTGGAGATTTGAGATGGACACTTTTACTTGAAGTTGTTTAGCTGCCATTTAAATTTTCTAGTGGTTAATTTTATTAATGGTTAATTCCCAAATTTACCCACAATATTTAATGTTTGAATAACTACAAATCCACTCAACAACTCAAATAAATTTTTAAAAAAATATCTATGTTATTAATTAAAAGCTTATGAAACTACATACCTCAAGAGTTCACTCAAACAAATTGATGATTGTGCGAATTGAAAAGGAGATTAATATATTCGTTACCCTAATATTTAAGCATAACTTGTTTCAAATTCTTCGTAATTTAGTTATAATATGAGAGATTGATTGAAAAGAATAGTTGTGAAATTGAAGAAGAGTAATCAAATAAAGTAAAAATTATTTTACATAAAAATAATAATAATAGCATGTATATTTTTTATTCTCATAACTACTATAGTTATCATATACTCCCTTTGTTCTAGATGTGCACAAATTTTCATTTGGACAATTGTGTTTATTATGTCCAATTTCTCCACATGTTGAATACTTTCTAATAGCATGTCTTCGTGGAGCTTCAGGTTGGTTGGATGTGTTAGTTGATTCTTGCCTCAAGCTTGTAGGTTGGGTACAATTGGCTCGATTGTGGCCTAGTTGTTGGCATGAAGAACAAACGTGTGTTTTCATCTAGAGGTTGATATTTCTAATCCAGATAATCGTTTGTCTTGTCGTGGCAGGCCAGCTTGCCTAGGTTGCGTAGGCGGATAACATCTCATGGAGTTTACTCATTCCGGATTGACCCAATGGTCTGGTGGAGCACCTACATAATCTTACCTCCCCACATCCCTCTTACACTCTCATTATTGTAATATTGGCTCACAAAATGACTAATGGGATAATTAAATATACACACACATATTAATCCACAACACATGATTTATATATAATGATTAAAAGGTTGTACAAGACCTATATAAATACCTAATAGTTGCTGGAGCATGAATGCACCGCATCAACAATCCCTGAAATTCTCCACAATCGCATGTTTTATGCGCCAAATTTATAACAAACAATGCTAAAACAACTGTAACCTTGTATTGGTTATCTCTCAGACTCGTGACAATCAGCTTGCTTGCTTGCTTTTTGATATCGGCCATTTTTTTTGGAAACTTCTTGACATAGAATTTGGGAATGAGTCAATGCTGCATCACGTCATTTTGTGAACCAATACTCGATAATTGTTCTTATGCATTCTAGCATGGATATAACAGGAAGCCTCCAAGCCCATAGTAGTTTTCTCTTCCAAGTCTCAGTAACATTATAGGTCATGAATTCATAACGTCTAACTGAACAACATACTCGTGCCCATTTCTCAGGATCTGAATTCATGAGCTTACACATTAAATGCCCACTTGGATTTGCATCTTGTAATGTTTTCATGCACCTACAAAGAAAAAGATGTCCCATTCCACAACATGTATATAGATATGATGAGATTATCAATGGGTATATATATATATATATATCTATAAGTAAACAAAAATATACATGAGGTATTCTGAATGTCGATGAGTGTATGCATCTTGGTAAAAATGTTGAACCACATGTTGCCAAAGGAAACATACTTCTGATCGCTCGACTCATCATCCATCTCGCTCTTACTACAAAAAGTATTGTTCATGGTTAGTTGATCAAGTGTCGAGTCTAAAGTAAAATGTTGTGCAAGGTGATCAGGATTTGATGAAGGAACCTGGAGAAAGATGTCATGAACTTACACTAGGTTGAGGTGGGTTCATACTATTCCAAGCCTCACAAAAAGGGTGGAATTCTCTAAGACACTCCTCATGTAACGGTTCCTCATCTAATGGATCATCTTCATCATCAAAAGTGGTGTTGAGATCTTTATGATCCATAACATTAGACCCAATTGGACTAATGGAGTGTAATGCATTGTATTAGGACCGACACCATCGACATACAAACGAGTATTCTGTGGTGGCACATGCATGAAATCTCTTCACGTTCTCTCGTATTCAGTAGTGCTATTACGATTGTTTATTTTCTTCAGTGACACATACAACGAGATCTTGATTTTTGTACTTGTGTAAGAATTGTGCAACATCATCGTCTATACCTAACCTCCAACGGATAAGTTTTTCCCACAATTCACGAAGGGCTTCTACTCTATTCACTCATATCTGCTTGCATTAGTCCATGTATTTTTTCATCATATTAACATATGTATCCGAAGGATTTACCCAAATAAGAACGTAATCATTTCACAATTTGTATATTGAAAACCTTCTCAATGACCTCCGTGATGAACCACCATAAATCTTGTATTCTCATCCATCTATAATTAAATTAATAAAAAAAATTCATGAATTAAATTATATTGAAGTGTAAAAAAAATATTGAGAAATAATTTATTAATAATAAATATTAGACCACAATTTTTCTAAAATTTAAAGGGGATGAAAAGAGTATTAAATGCCACAATATATATAAATATAAATTGAAAGAGTAATATTTAATCATAGTAATATTTTATACAATAATTAATAAGGATTGTGGGGTTAATATTAATATTGTGGAAACTCAAAATAAATTCTTGAGTGGAATTAATTGATGAATTTTGATCTTCTAGCAACGTAATATTTTATTAGGCCAATTGGCATACATCTATTAATTTAATCTTAGTGCATATACCATTAATTACTACTTCATAGTTAATATTTACTATGTACTAATTAATGTAAATGAAACATTAATTTTGCATTAATTAATTTTACCTTCAACATTTTCGTGTTTTTATTACTATACCACCATGTTGTTTTGAAGTTAGATTAGGTAAACACACAACCGTAAAAGATGGAAGTATAGGCCTTGACTGGTAAATAATATTGTAGATCTTCTATTTTCATATTATTATTATTATTATTATTATTATTATTATATAATGTCATTGTTTAAAAAAAAAATACTATCTCATTAATAAAACACTTGATTTTTTTTTTCTTTCCAGCAACTTACACAATCTAAATAAAATTGTAAAAATTGGAAATGGAGTTGAAAACAATAGATACATCTAGAATGTTGAACTATTTAGAGTTGATTGAATAAATAAACTGCATCCCTTTTGAACTGTTTAGTATGTGGAATGAATAAATAAATTGCATTCCTTATAAAATTTAAGATACCAGAATTTACTTGCTGGAATCTTCAATACCAACAAGAAATATATACTTCTTCAACTTCACGGTTCTTCTTAACAGAGTTTCACAGTGTAAAAATGCAAGAAGATGAATTTGTGAGTGTAGAAATTACTGAGTCTGTATGTAGGAGAAGATATTTAATTTAGGGGGATAAGATATGTTAATATTATAAGGATACAATTTTCATTTATAGGGTGTGCAATGAATTGTGAAACAAACCGAAAAGAAAAGTGTGCAAAGTGTTTAGGCCCTCTCTAATCATCTACCTCAAAAGGCAGGTTTTTCCTACCCGTCAGTTTCACCTTAAAAACAAAAATACATCTACCTTCAAAATAAAACTCATTCCCAGCAATAAATCTAAAAAAGGAATTTTTTAGGAGCACACTTTAATTAATATTTTATTTATTTCCTTTATAATTTAATTTACCAACTATATTAATTATCTAATGATCAAGGCAATGGATTGTGAATCCACCATGCCCGGGTTTCTCAAATAAATAATAAATAATTAAGTATTCTAATTATTTTAATTTTTATACTTTTTAAAAAGCCAAACGACTATTTGCATGCACAATTAAAAATATAAATTGTGGCTATGGACGTGTATTATTTGTGCCACAAATAAACCTACTTTCTCCTTTAAAAAAAAAATAAACCTACTTTCAATTATTTAAAAAAATTATTTAGGCCGGGCCCTACCCTCTGTCTCTCCCTCTTCTATCCAAGTAGAATCCACCCCACCCAGTAGCAAAAAAAAAATCAAATTTTCATGTTTTTTTTTTGGGAGGGCCCTGGAGAGAATAATACATATATTACTAATGGCATGTAAATAAATATGTGTATATATTTACGAGTGTGCATATAAATCAATTTTTATTTTTTTTTGTAATGTGAAAATTTATGTGAGACTTTCAAATAAAAGTGTGCAAATTTCTGTGTGACCCTGGGTGTAATATTAATAATATGAAACGCCACAAAGATGAAGAATTTTTTTAGGTATGTTTGTAGAGGTGGGCATGTGCACACGTGGAATGATAAATGTTCTTTTGATCTAATCGAAATCGCTTCTTTAAAGCAAAAGAAACACGTAATTTGCTACTGTCCACATATGACGAAAGTTCGCCTAGATAATAAGATTACCTATAACTATAAGTAATGTAATATTTTGTTCATCAAAAGTAATAATGTCAAATTTATAATAGTAAAGCCACATTTGATATTAAATTTTAAAAATACGCTCATGTATTAAGATTTTAAACCAATTTATAAATATAATAACTTTTTTACACAATATGTAAGTCCCAATTTTAAAAGTCTTCTTTTCGAACTCAAATTGAGTCTTTACTAAGCTAGATTCGAGCACGCTCAATATTACTAGCGGGTTAAAAAATAGAATTCAACTCACATATTATATAGAGATGACAAAGGTATCCTAACATATCGAGCTCAAATCAACTTGTTAGTAAATAGAATAATTTAATGAGCTTAATCTCGATTCGTTTATCTAAATAAACAATTCAAGTCGTCGAACTGCTCAATTCAAATAACAGCTCTAGCCTAGTATATGAAAGTGTTGATGAACATGAGATCCAATAGCAAATAAGGACAATTCTTGTGTGCCGTGTTAGGTAAACAAATTCATATTATCAGAGTATTTTAACACTCTTATCTTTCTACTCATTAGATTTTTACAACATTTTGCATAATAAGATAATGACACTGAGATACAAGATGGGTCTCAAAAGGGCTACCTCCTAAAACTCACCAAAGAGAGAGTCATCCATGTCTTGTGGATTCTCAAATGCTGTAATGTGCTTTCTGAATGAAGATGCAGCTTCTTCCCTCTCATCCAACTGTCCCAGCTTATCGTATACGATTGCCAACAAGTAGAAAGCTTCTGATGCCAGCTCGTGATACTGCAACAAGTATATATTCTTTTTAAGAGTTGAAAATTTTAAGAATTTCTGTGTTTGTATCCAGAAGAGCTAACAGAGAAAGCTTGCAGTACAGCCCAAAAGTAGGAATGACTTGGAGAAAACCTGACTAATTTTTCCCCGCCCGAATAGCATTATTAGAACCTCTGTTCCTTATTATGTCATTTAATCTATATGAATAAATAGAATTTAAAAGTTTATTGGTACCCTAATTATGGAAAATTGATTTGTTAAAATGAGACAGATGATAAGATACAAGTAGTAAAAAGCATGGATAGGGGTAGGATAGACATTAACTAACCTCCAACAGTTGAAGTTCTTCAGAAGCTTGAATTAAAGGTTCCAGCACCATCTCTGAATGGTCTGAAACTATCAAGAAAAGAAATGAAGCATTACTACCATATTGCATTTCAAAACATCTCATCTTTTTACTTGCTACCTTTAATTATTTCTATTCCCAATTAATGGAGGAAGAAGAATAATAATCCTGGTATTTATTAATGGAAGTAGATAACAACGAAATACCTGAGAAGTTTGGGTCTGCTAGATAGCATTTTGCTTCGGTAATAAATGCACGAGATCGTAGCTCCAAACCACCATGACCAAGAAGCATTGGGAAGCAACTATGTAGAAGGGCTAATGCCTTTTTCGCATGATTTGAACCAAGAGAGAGCCACAGCTCAGCCAAGAGTAGTGTTGCAGAGGCTTTAAGAAGATCCAAGTTAAATGACTGGCAAAAGGAAAGGCTAGCCAAAGCGTATGGAATTCCCAAAACAGCATTGCCTGACTTCTGATATTGACAACATATAGAATCCAGGTTACAGCAAAGATGATGTGGTGATCCAAAGATGATTTTCTTTTTTTATTTTACAGAAAAATTATGCATGAATAGAGTATCTTGAATGAAAATAAATTAGTAGATGAGCAAAATTAACAGTAAAGAAGGGAAGGCTCATTGAAACTCAAGCATCAGAGAATCACAATCAAAATAAATCATATTCCACCAAAGTTGCTACTTCTGAAGTACACCGAGAGTGTAAATCTAACTAGTATATACCTTGTGTATCTCAGCAAGGAACAGAAGAACAGTTGCATTTTTAACTTGCATGTTAAATTTATAACAAGTGGAGAACAGAGAGTGTGCAACAGCTGCCGCCTGCAAGAACAACTTACATCAGAAAACAAATTGAAATGTAAAGACAATCAGAAAAGTTGTCTTGTGGTAAGTAATTTTTCATATGTTGTACTCTGATTGCAGACCTTCCAATCTATATTAAATGTAACTTCAGCAATTAACTCTGATCATAACACTAATAGACAAGCTGATGCAATGTGTTTCCTACATTTGGATGCTGGTGCAATCATAGCTATAGTTGGGTTCAGTATTCTATTTCCACTCACAAAAATATAAGAATAGATTTGAATATGTAAACATGCCAGGGATTATATTCAAAGTTCTATGAGAAGTACAAACAGAAGCTTAATCTTTATCTAGACTTTCTGGTATCCAGAATTTGGTTGAATTTCAGGAAAAACTACATTATCATTCAATAGGCAGTATGGCACATCATAATTATAACAAGAAGGCTGAGGCACCCCCTGAATGCCTAAAACAAATATCATATTCTAGATTCCTCAATTATCACAAGAGTCATTAATAACACTGCCTCCATCACACCTAAGCTTCCCATTCTTTTCTTTTTTTTTCACACAGTTGTGTAGTATAAAATGAGATATAGCACAAGTTGATGTGATTGGATAGAGTTAAAAAGGTTGATGCGACTGGAGGATGTGGGGACACAAAGGTCCAAATTAGAAAGCAGGAAGCTTCTAATAGGACACCCAAAATGGCAAGCTTCGGGTGAGACAGAGGGAGTAGCAAACAAATGCATACATATATATATATATATATATATATATATGTGTGTGTGTGTGTGTGTGTGTGTGTGTGTGTGTGTGTGTATGCTAATAAGATATTGTTATGCAGTGGTAGTAATAGTATAGTGCATCATGGAAGTTGGAAACGTTGGACGAATACCATCGTCCATCTATATGTGTGAAGGGTTCCATGTCACAAAACCTGGCTATACTGGTTTGCAGCAAGTAATATTCTAGCATGACGAAGACTAGCTTCTGTCTTCAGCTCCATGTCCACTCCAGTTACAGAAGATGCCAAAACCCCAAGCTCATCACAGAATTGTTGAGCTAGTTTTAAATGTCCCCTGGCGGGATCAAAAACCAATGAAACAGTGAGCTAACTCAATGTGGCTTTTTGAATAGAAGTACTTAGATATCATAGTATACCTATGTAAAGCACACTCATGCAGCAGCTGTAGCTTCACTAAGAGGATCCTGGACTTTGACACACAGATAAACTTATTTTCTGCTGTTCTCAGAGCAGCAAAAGCAGCTGGACAGTTCACCAAATAATTGTGCATAAGTAACAGAGTAGGTAACAGTACTCAGAACAAGTCAGTATGCATTTGGGGAGGGTGAAGGTATACTGAAATCATCTGGGAAAAGCTGAAAGCTTTCTATTAATTTTCAAATTAATATAAAGAAATCAAATATTCAGATACCAATACAATCATTTAATAGCATCAGGAACAAAATTTTGATATAATCAAAACAAACAATTCAGTGAGAGAGGTACTATATGGGTATGTGTCATTCTATTTCCAACCTTTATATCCTTTATACACGGCCAAATGTTGGATGAGCTTGGAGTATGCCAGTGCAGCATCAGATGAACTGTAAAAGCATCAAATGTCGTTTATTATATAATCCAGTATCGTGGAAACAAAAGAGCAGATGAAATAGCATTGAGCAGCAGCAGGTAAAGCCAAGAGCAGCTGCAATTACCTTGAAGATTCTGCAAAGCAAGTTGCAAAAACTAGTGCATTTATTCGAGCTAGAGGAGCACTGAACAGAAAATATGAAGGTAAGAAAATCAAAATAGAGAGCATGAACACACCATAAACAAAGAAGCCAGATAAAAAATGGAAACAATGGCACTTATGATCACTCAAACTTTTGTTTTTCTGTTTTTTCCTGTCATACACAAGACAAGCCAGTTGGAGAAAAAAGGGCAGGTTGGCACCCCAGCATTCAGGAAAAAAGAATAATTAGTTGCATGTCTAGTATATGAAAAAGGATATAATGATAAAAAGATATAGCATCAACCATTTTCCACTAACCACAGCAAACACAATTAGAAATTTAGTCCAATTTCAAGAGCTACTAATATAGAAGGTTCTCCAACAGATCACCTTCCATACATCTCCCATGAACCAGCACGAACCAAACAGGTAGACCCTAATACTTGTAAAACTGATCTGGGAATAGAGCTGGGCTGTGCAGAAAATTTGAACGCAGCAGAATTACTCCTGGTTTTACTTTCTTGACTGAAAATTAATGAGCCTGTGGGTTTATTCAAGTTTTGTAGCCATGTCGTGCAGAAAGAACCATCAGCAGTCACAACGGAACTATCATCAGCAAACTCATTAATTAGATGAGAACTCGACCACAGTTCCTGAAACAAGCCCAATATCAGTAAAAGGGCGAGGGCACATGACTTCTCATTTACACAAAAAAAAAACTGAAGATATTCTATTAAGAATGAATCTGTTAATGGTTAAAACCTTGTAGACATTGGCAGGGTTTGTTCTAAGCTTCATGGAAGCCTCCGGGCCGAATGAAAGCAGTGATCTTTGAACATGCTGCAAATAAAATACTGCAATTCAGACTTCTCTACCCAACATAAAATACCAAAATAGATCATGGAGAAACCAAATAAGTGGCCATTTTAATTTTCATCGCAGGAACACAAGACCACAATCACTTCTCCAAATATATGCACTGATATACAAGATAAAGATTTATTACAAAATTTAAACCAGCCGTGCATTAGTGATTAGCGCTTGTCTGACAGTGAAATGACAAGAACGAATTTTTGAAGTGGTTAGCGTTTTCATTCTATCAAAAAAGTGAACTGCTCCAAAATGCTTTAATTCATGTTTGTAGGAGCTACAAACAATGGTTTTTAAACACCAATTACACTTCCCATCCAACAATGTGAAAGGATATAAAGAAATCCCAAGTAAAGCTTCCAAAAAATTGAGCCATAGAAAAGACTACTGATAATAAAGGTACTCCAATGCCTGGTCTTATTTATTAAATACATTTTCAAACTGAAGTGTTGCATGCTAGATTTCTTATTAGCCAATCCATGGCAAATAATGGGCAGCTGTTCAAAATAACTGATACTAAAATAATATAAAACCAAAATTTAAAAAAACAATTATATACCAAAACAACTGAAAGTCCTCCAAGAAATAGATGGTGATTACAACGATAGAACCATCATCGTTGAAATATTTAGCAGTTTCAAGATGATGGCCATGACAATAAAGACAGGTTCTCACCATCATATCAAATTTAGCCATTTCAAGATGGATTGAAGCCACAAGCCTTTTCAACTTTAAGCTTCCAGCCCTCTTCAACGACCTCTTTAAGAGCACAAATAACTGTTGTTGGACAGACAATGATGTGCCTATACCAGCAACAGGCCAGTAAGATGATTCAATAAACCCAGAAATCTTTGATATTCCTATTTCAGACAAGAGGTTAGAAATTGCCGCCAATGTGTATGCAAGACATGTATCATCGGTGTACTGCAAAATTGAAAAACAGAATACTGCCCAAAGTTAGAATTGAATATTCAACAGGCAATTAAAGTGAGAAATGAAAAGGAAACAACTAAAGTAAATAACCAAAAAGTAGAGTAAAATGCACCTGCTGAGAAACTCGTACTGCTTCAGTTAAAACCTGAATAAACAAAGAGCAATGTTAATCTTGCAGTGACTACCAGGGATAGACCCTTAAAAACAGCAGTACATCTATCATCACAATCAAAATAATAAACCACGAGAAAACAAAAAAGAAATAGCATCAGATAATAGATATAGCAGAATATGGCAAACAGGGGGTGGGGGTGGGGGTGTGGGAGTGATTGAATTCCATCCTTACTTCCAAAGCTTTCTTTGGGTGTCCCAGGTGAAAATGCATCATTCCTAAACATAACAGAGCAGTCTCATATCTGCCAAAGCTATCGGATCTAGATGGATGGGGAGCATAATCAACTCCTTCAATCCCTGCACTTTATCATGCACATTTGAAACATAAAATAATCAGAAAAGGATATTGTTAAAAGAATTCGTCGAAATGATATATTAAATTATAGAACAATGATTTATCGCAGAAACTTATGGCAAAAAGTGACAGTTGGATGTCCGTTGGTGAACATGCCAAATATATTGCTCAAGTCACATGTTTATCACATAAAAAGATAGTGATAGAATAGTGTTCTAAATAATTTCTCAAGAATTTCGGGAGAAAATTCCAAAGCATGTATATGCAGTTTTTCCGCATTCACAGAAATGCAAAACCAGAGGTATCAAAAATTTATAGGATTTTCCCAACATTGATTATTATCCAACACATTGGGCAATAAAATGTTGGATGAGATATTATCAGAATGAGGAATTAAAAAGGATCTGTCAGTTTTGCTCATTATACAAAAGGTTGTAAACTCAGCAATCAGGTCTTGCAAGCAGTGGTGCTTAAAAAATCATCTATTCAAGTTTTTAACTAGAAAAGGGAGAAAACAAGAAAATGTTTACTATCATTATTTCTGCACTACCAATAATTGTGTTTGATAAATAGGTATAGCAGTTGGCATTACTTTGATGTGCATTATATGGAATAAATTTAATGTGATATATTATGCTAGATTGATCAATCAATAAATGCAAAGTTGGTTACCTTGTAGCACAGTAGCAGTAAGAATCATGAGTGTGAAAACAGCATCAGAGATTTAAAATTTTTGATCACAATTTTATTTTATATAAAATAGGACAGTGCGACTCATAATATGCAAGCACATGTATTGTTGTTAGATGTTTCACTCATTGTTTGTTACAGTTAAAGTGCCGGTATAGGATTATGAATGGAGACAATTTACTAGGCAAGCCAGGTTACTAACAGGCGATTATTTCACTGAGATGTAAAACAGTCTGGTACAGTTTGAAAAATTGTTCAACTCATGCAAATTATTTGGTGCAGGAGTTGATATCTGCCAACATGAGATTTCATTGCACATCCAGGTAGAATCTCGAATATAAAGAAAAAGTAAAAAATCAAAGTACAAAAAATTCCAATACTAGACTAACAAACATGGACTGATAGGTGATGTGCCTATGCTGGTGGATAAGAAAAGCATATAGGCTGAATCATAGAAAATTCAAGGATGAAAAAAAATGCATCAATACATACCTATAATCAAAGTAACGATGAAGGTTTTCCAATGCCCCCGGATACTCATCATGATAAAGGTTGTTCAAATATCGTAGATAGTGAACCTGCAATTAGGAACAGGAGGTGAGCTTATTGTAAGGGTCTAACTGAGTTGATCTCTCTTCCAAATTGCAAATCAGTAATACTATGTAACCTCAAAAGATCCCAGATACGAAGCTCACCCGATGTAGTTCAGGTGCCAATTGCTGAAGCTTTTTCAATATTGACTCAAATGCATCTAGTGGGAAGGAGCTCCCATATCTGCCACATAAAAAAATTTATATATACTGGTCTGAAATTACGAAAACAGATTAGTGTTCCTCAGTTCATAACTACAAAAATTATACTGTGAGGTTGCAAAAGTTCTATTAAAAATATATAAACTTAATGAAGAGTAGCACTCACTTTTCAATGGCGTCTGCTTGCTCTGATAGGAAACCTTGTATCTGCCAATTTGCATGTAGGAAAATCCCACTAAGGGGGCCAATTCTCCTCATCAAGTCACTTGAAGAGGATACAAAAGGCTTCTTATTAATAAGTTCCATCTTGGAGCTCGAAGGGATATCACTATCTGTGTCCATCAAAAAACAACATCAATCCTCGTATTTGGAGAGAAAGTGCTCAAGAGATGCACAACCTGAACCATTGGAACAGAATCGAACTTCTAATAACAATAAATGCTTCTGAAAATGAAACATGACTGAGTAACAAATTTTAGGGGATGTAAAGAAAACCACAGAATTATAGGAGAAAGAAGACTGAATATATAATTGAAAGAAAAATGTATAAGCCAACTTCTGGAACAATTTAAGCCACCACAAAAGATAACATCAAGCAGTGTCAAAAGTGCAATATCATAAACCATACGAGAATAAAATTTTAGATGGAAACTCAAGTTTGAGTCAAGTGTGCAGACATGAAGATATAATGTAAGGTAATCAATTGTATACTATGTCAACTCCATAGTGATCAGATAAGCTTTTTTCTTTCTTTGAAAAAGAGATCAGAGAAGCAACTAGCCCTAGTGATACAATGTTTGACATTTGATAGTCAGAGCTATCCATGCTAAATGCATAATCAAATAGTTGAATTCTCACATGAATAAATATATAGTCCAGTAACAATACCATCAAGTAATCCAGATTCAGAAAAAGTTTTGGGTGTGTGGTCATGGAAAGGAATTCTTTCCATCCGCATTTTGGTTTCTTCAAAATCTTCACTATCTTTCTCATAAAAAGTTCCCATGTCCATGTTCTCAAATTCTAATGATGCATCTGGATCAATGGTGGAATCATCCAAGTGAGATAGCTCATATGGAGGGTACCCTGAGAGAGATTCCTTGCAATATGCCCCTATATTTTTTAAAAGATGGCATATACCCTGAGAAGAGAAAAATAAGGTTAAAATGTGTCACTTTCCAAAGAATCAGCTTATCATAGCTTTTGGATATAATAGAAATAATCAAAATGCAATGCTTAGAGTTACAGCATGTACAACTTATTCTTTAAACATTCCTTTACATCTTAATAAATATAAAATTTGAGATCTGACTTCAACTGATCAGATCTCCAGTACCATGTAATGGAAATGAAAGTAAAAGAATTGAAAATTGAACTGTTTCAAATGCAATACATTCTCTTGAAGCATGGATTTATCATTCCATTAAGTAAGAACTTGACAGTTAGACAACAGAATTTTTGAATTGCAAGCTGTAAGATGTATTTGATACATGTTACTCCTTTTTCATCCCCTTGTTCACAAATAAAAGATAAAACTGAACAGTTTGATGAGAGGAAATCATAATCTTTCTCTATTTGTGATGTAAAATAACAAAATATATGTGTGTACCAATATGTACTACCTCAAATGACATCTGATTGAAAGTAAGCAAGCAACGCCGTACAAACATGCCAATAATACTATTAGGATCCAACATAATTTGATCGTCATCCATCACATTAGAGTCCAAGCCCCCAAGGATTCCTGATTTAAAAAAATAAAAAGAATAAGCACACCGACTTAGGCACTTTCTGAAACGTTTCTAACCAACAATATCAAATTAAAGATTGATTGGAAAAGGAAATCAGTCCTTCCAGATACCAACATAATTTTTATGACCACCTGATGTGAAGAATTACTAGTTACTAGATAAGAAACACCTTGATGTGAAGAATGAGTTAAGTGCGCCAACATGCAAAAAATAAAACAACAGTTTACCTCGCAAATCACCAAAGAAGTTAAACAAATCATCGGGTGAAGCCAAAGATGAAAGTCTGCTCGTCAAGTGGTCACTCAACCAGTGACTTAGCACCCCGCCAATCTCCCTCAGCTGAGAAATCAACTCATCCAGAGTCGGCTCAAAAATCCCATCATATTCCTATATGATCAAAAACAAAATCACATAATGACCGGTTTTATAAGTAAAATAAGAGTCCGACGATAACATCAATTACTTCGCGCTACCTTGGTGAGCGATAACAGGAAAACTCCGAGCTGATTGTGATGTGAAACAGAGGAGAAAGGAAAAGGAAGAGAGTTTTGAGCAGGCGGCGCGTAAACTTGAACCAAGACGCATATGGCGAGCTTGTGCGGTGTGATGGCGAAGCTCGCCGGAGGCTTCGGAATGGCCGCCATTGCCGCGATTCCAAATTTGGAAAATGGCGGGGGTTTTTGGGTCTAGGGCTTTTGGCTATTTTTTTATTTTTTTTTACTACTCCCTCTGTCCCGGAGCAACTTGCAAGGGGTGGAGGGCACACAAAATAAGAAAAAAGTAGAATAAAGTAAAAAAAATAGTGTTTTGAGGGTTAATTTGATAAAATTTTATGTAAAAAGTGAAAAAGTTAGTTGGATTGAGTATAATGTGGGCCAAAAAAGTGAAAAAGTAATGACATTTTGTGTAAATATATAGATATTGTGATGGTGAAGTTTATAAAAGGGTTTCCTTTTTTGGGTCTGCAAGTTCCTCAGGAACGTCCCGAAAAGGAAAACTTGCAATTTCCTCTGGGACAAAGGGAGTATTAATTTTCAAATTGGTTAAGTGATACATCTCTACTTGGAATAACGTCTGGATTGCTTTCCAAAAAAAATAAAAACTAAATAATAATAATAGTGAAACAATTAACTAATGATATGGTAATAATAATAAATGTTTGTTAATTTAATGTATATAAATATATTTTGAAATATGATTATTTTGAAAATATTTTTTTTAATTTTCAAAATCAATCATGACCATTATAATTTTTTTATTTATAAATTATAATTAACCAATATTCCTTCTGTCCCAAAAATTTCTTCCACAAACCAAGTGACACACATATTAAAAAAAAAAAATTACAAAATGAGACCACTTATAATAGCATATTTATAAGGAAGACCACCAAAAACTCCATGTTACCAAAAATGTCATTTTATTTCTCAAAGGAACACTTTTGTAGTGATTATATGGGACTCATGTGCAGGAGTGATGTCATCACATGCACACATTTTTCTCTCACCTTACTCACGTTCTCTCAACTCTCTCTCCTCACTCCTCATGTTCTCCTCAATTTTAATATGTTGACTTTTTTTTTTAATTCAAAAATCCACAAGTGGGTATTTGTGAATCGTGCACGAAATGTGCATCAATTTTATTTCAACATTATTTGGTAAGTAGTATCAACTGTTCTGAATAGATATATTATGCCAATTGATTTACTTCGAAAAACAGAAATTGGTGTACACATGTTCATTGTAGGATTTGTATTTGCAGTCATACTTGAGAGAAGAATAATTACAAATCAAAATCATGTCTCCATTTTAGATATGTCATGCCAATAGATTTACTTCGAATGACAGAAATTGGTGTACACGTGTCCATTTTAGGATTTGCATTTGCAGAAGAATTACAGATCAAGATCATCAAAAAGTTAGCAGGAAACCTAGGATGAGCGTGTTCTTGTCTTTTCCCCAAAACACATTTTTATACATCAGTGAGAGCATCCTTATAAAAGGATTGGACATATATTTTGAGGAGATGCCTCACTGGACATGCAGTTTCTCGAAAGCTTTTTATACGGGTGGGGTGGGCTTCGGATGTCTTGTTAATGTTCTTCTCATGAAAGCCGGAGATCATTTTTTGGCTGGTTCGGCGAGGATATCGACAGCAGTCGGTTGGATGCATTCATTTGGGCGTTATTCACTATCGTCCTTATTTATCTTGTAATCTTACGATCTGCTGCCATCAGATTTTAGTTCTATTATTTTCTTGCAAATCATTAATCATCATCAGGTCAGGTACATTTTCAATTCACGCCATTTTTAGATTGAGAAGGCATAATACAAGAAAATCATGTCTTCATTTACCATGACAACAATAAAATCGATCAGTAGTTGGCTCAGGTCCGATGTGAGCACCTTAAAGAAAGAAAAATGACATTCATTTAGTTATAGAATAATAAGCACTTAAGTAGACAATGTGAAACATAATAACTAAACCTGGATAACTGCATTGGAGCAAGTGTTTGATAAAAGTGGTTTTTCTAGTTGAATATTGACCCAAAAGCATAACCATA
>JAPKLY010000205.1:598530-660220 GCA_026898435.1 Prunella vulgaris
AGCATAAATTGTAAATCAATTAATAACATAATTTGCACTTAACTATAGCACTTTTGTACTAGCCATGTAATAAAGTTATTGTAAATTATGTGCTTATATTCCAAATGTGTTCACCAGCAACTATAGTGTACAAGTGTATGTACAATATTATAACTAAATCATCATCATGTTATTTTTGTTTCCTCCACATTGGCACTAGTGTCTGTTGCCAAAGTGTGGCAGTTCCTTGTGCAATACAAATGCAAAAAAAAAAAAAAAAAAAATTAATTGGAACATGTAGTCATGATGACAATCACACATGAAAAAAAAAAACAAAGCAAGGAGAAATGTATTTATTTTCCTCTTAATTTCAATTGTCGTTGAGACTATTAAATAATCACAAATGCAAGAATGTATATATAATGTACATCGAAAATAGAGAGAGGAGAATAACATATCATTGGAGCATGCAGAATCAGTGTGAAATTCAAGGGGTTGCCATGGATACACAATTTGGAGATTACATAGCTAAAAAAGTACTCGTCAATGTGGAGCCTGGTTTTTATGGGCCGGCTCGGTAGGTGTTTTTTTTAAATTTATTTTTTGTATAATACTTCTCTTATAAATTTTACTATATTCTTATGAGTTATACTATTTTTTTCTATTTTATATTCTTTTAAATATTTTATATGTGCATTTTCATTGAAATTTTCTCAAAATATTTTAAATCAAAAAATATTATCTCAATTAATTAAATATGTATTATTAAAAATATTAATTTGATAATATTGACAATACTTTATTTAGAATATTGATAATGTAACTTTATTTAATTAGAAGTTCATATATTTGTTGGTATGAATTATAATTCAAATTTATTAGAGGAGTGTTGAATTAGTTGTTTAATTTTTATTTTTATGAATGTGTGCTTATAAAGGATTGTTAGAAAATTGTTGTTTGATTTTATTTTTGTGTATTACAGTTTATTAAGGTTTGTTGAATTATAGTTGTTTAAATATTATATAGAAATTTGAGTTTTGTTTTAATTATTTAATTATTTTTGACAAATTAAATAAAATTTTATTACTATTTGAGTAGTATTTGTATGCAAAGTTACCAATTAATAAGCTAAATATAGAAATCAAATGTAATGTTGATATATTAAAATTTATAATTTTTTTTAAAAAGTCGGCCCTGTAGCCCGGTGGCCCGCCTTGGGCTAGGACGAGTCATTTGACAGCTCTAGCTATGATCCTCTGATTCTCCTTTAACTTTGGCTTGGCTCTGGTCTGATTTGACTTTGACTGGAGTTTGACTTGAAACACTTGATCCAAGGACGATGAAGTCTTGTTTTGAATCGAACGGTGGTCTGTGGAAGATTTTGATGAAGAACGCCTTGAATTTGATGAAGAACGATCTTCAAATCTTCAAGGTGGATTTGAGCTGGAAACGCTTGATCGGAGGGGTCTTGGACCTTGATCTCTGAGCGGGATGCGTTTGTGGATGAATTTGATGAAGAACAACTTGAAGGAGGTGAAAAACGCTTGAAGTCTTCGACGTTGATCTTCAGGTAGAAACGTCTGATCAAAGGGATTCAGTCCTTGATTCTAAATCTAATGATGTTTCTGGTCGGATTTGACGAAGAACGCTTGAATATGATGAAGAACGGTTGAATATCTTCAAGGCGTTCTTCAGGAAAAACGTCGGATCGGAGGGATGGAGGCCCTTTGTCTTGGATCAGACGCTGTTTCTTGAAAGATTTGACGAAGAACGGCTCGAACTTCGAAAAATGTCTTCGAATTTGGTGAAGAACTCTTTGAATCTTCGAAGAACTTGATCGATCAATCTTCTTAGCTCGCAGGTGGCTCGTAGAGAGGATATTACTGCTTGCTCATTCATCTTCGATGCTTTTCGATATATGAAATGCATGAATTGCATCCCCTATTTATAGGGTGAGAGGTGAAGAACCTTCCTTTTCTGCGCTGACACGTGGCGCGATCTGGTTGGCAGATATTGATTTGATTGGCGGCATTTACATATCGACCAAATTTAGCTTGATTGATTTCCACCGTCTTCTTTATTTATACGAAACACTTATTATTTCTCATAAATAGGACAAATCAGTCATTTATTGTCATTTACGAGTGCCGGGAGACTCATAATTCAATAACGACTTGTATCTTGTACAATAAATATCATTTAACTATTTAATTAGAGAATTAATTTGATAAATCTTCAAAATTAAAATAGTAATATATGTTGATATTTATTTAATTTATACACGTGTCATTATTTAATTGGGTGCAATTTTTATGTGCTTATAGAAGCGTATGTACAACATTATAACTAAATCGTCATCATGTTGTTTTTGCTCCCTTTCACATCGGCACCAGCGTCTGTTGTCACAGGGTGGTGGTTCCTTGTGCAATACAAATTAAAAAAAAAAAAGTTGCAGCATGTAATCATGATGGCAATCACACATGGAAAAAAAGCAGAGCAAGAAGAAATGTATTTGTTTTCCTCTTAGGGTCCATGTGGTAGCATGTATAAGGGTGAGATAAGAGCTTTTATCCACCTTTATACACCCATTTGGTAACATAAAGGGAGAATGTTCATGACTCTGTAAAATGATCGACCCGGTACTTGATATACACTCAAATCTCAAACTTCTACTCGACAATTGGTATTCTGCATCTCACCAATTTGGCAAGATTCCAAACAAATTTTCAACAGTAGCCAAGATTTGGCAAAAAGATGCAATCTCAACTTTTACACGACATGTTAGTTCTTTGACGGCTGTGTATCAAACCAATGCTTTGAAGGTCGAACAAAACTTCAATTCAGGCGGGGGTGGTTTTTCCATTTTCGACGGTTGTGGTGATGTGGTGCCATTAATTCCGACGAACAAAGCTTTAACTCCAGTAAACGACTGCGTTAATGGTCAACCATCTTCGACCTCCGAGACTTCAGTTGCTTTTAATAGTCCATTATGTATTTTCTCTAGCTTATTTACCATATTATGTCTGTTAATATCCTTGATTGGCCAGAAAAGAGTTGCTATCTTCCACAAGAGAATGCCTATGTAGATGGCTACAATGCATATAATGGTGGCGCTCTCTGATTTCGTGTTGGGCACTGTGGGCAACAGGAACCCAGATAAGGGCAGACGTGTACCATCCATGAGCTCAATTCAAACAGAGGATGGTCATAGTGGTTTCTTTTCCGGTGCTAGGCTATAGAGATGTTAAACGAGCTGACCTTAACCCATTAGGATCAGCCCTACAGGGCTGCGGCCCTAATCAGTCTCGGCCCTTAGTGGTTTATTCTTAACGGACCACTTATAATCGCGACCTAACCCTAGCGGCTTGCGGGCTAAACGGGCCACTAATGTGTTCGGATAAATAAATAAAATTTAATATAAAATACAAAATTATAATTATAATAATGCGATACTATTCAAACATTTTTTCAGAAATTCATAAAAATCCACATCTTGCTATTGAGCAGCTGAGATCTTTGGCTTGACATTAATAGAATATCTAATTGATGAAATCGTCTTGGAAGGTTCAAATATTTTGAGTTGCTATTTGTAGATTAATTTTCAACTCAATGTCCCGATCATTCAACGCTGCACGTAATGCCTTCAGACTAGTTTTTTCTTCTTCTCCTCTTTTCAAAAAAAAAAAAATCATGAAATTCAATTTGATTTTTTTTTGAAAAAGATCTTGAAATAGATTTGAAAAAAAAATCATTTTTATTTTTTATAAATTTTATTTTATTTTGCAAAAATATTCCGAAATATGTGATTTTTTTCTCATTATTTCCCCAAAAAGGTCTGGAAATAGACATGAATATATAATTTTTTTCCTCAATATTTTTTATATCTTGAAAATATTTTTATTTATTTTTTGAAAAACTCTTGAAGGTTTTCTCTTTTAGTAATTGTTTCTGAATTGCTTGTTAATTTTTTCTTTTCCTCTATTAATTTTTAAAAGTTTTGTTGAAAAATCAGAAGTTGAAAACGTGGGTGGGTGCATATATTTTTTTGTTAAGAAAAGTGATTGCCATATTTATGAAATTATTTGTGGCTAAATCTAATAAAATTATAGTATGGATATACTATGAGTCTATGACTTTCGGGGGCTCATAACCTGGCCCAAAATGAATTGCTTTGCTAATGGGCTGCCAATTGGGCCGATTAGAAATTACAAATTTGCCTTCCCTTTTCTGTTGGGCTCAACTATATACCCCTCCAACTTTATTAGATACACCTCTTAAAATATATTTATTTTATTTTCGACACATTTTTATTATAATTTACTTAATATTTCAACAAAATATATGTATGAAAAAATCTCAAAACTTTTTTGTTAGTAAATATTTATTGAAATTTAGTTATTTTTTAGGGTTAATTCTACATAAATACACCACTTTTTACTCAATTTTCAATTTAATCCCGAGCTTCACGATTATTGTAAAAAATTCCAACCTTTTAAAAAGTTTTAATTTGATACACAATTTTTTTTCCGGCTAGCAACTGATGACGTGTCTCGCCGGAGCGCGTGAAATGTTACCACACTGGCATACACGTGTGAAATACTTTTTTGGTTAATTCTATATAAATACACCACATTTTACTCAACTTTCAATTTAATCCCGAGTTCACGATTATTATAAAAAATCTCAACCTTTTAAAGAATTTCAATTCGATACATTTTTTTTCGGCTAGCAACTGATAACGTGTCTCGTCGGAGCGCATGAAATGTTGTCACGCTGGCGTACACGTGTGAAATTACTTTTTATATTTTATTTTTTTCCACATCATATATTATATATATAAAAAATAACAAAAATTTATATTAAAAAATATTTTTTGAATGAGAAATACTATGGAAAAAAACGTTTTCCACCATATTTAAGAGGGACTTGAAAAAACTGTGTTAATGGTACCGAATATCAAAACCATAAAAGGTGGTGTATTTATATAGAATTAATTGGTGATATTTGGTACCATTAACACAGTTTTTTCAAGTCCCTCTTGAATATGGTGGAAAATGTTTTTTTCTATTGTATTTCTCATTCAAAAAATATTTTTAATATAAAATTTTGTTATTTATATATATAATGTATGATGTGGAAAAAAAATAAAATGTAAAAAAGTAATTTCACACGTTTCCGCCAGCGTGACAACATTTCACGCGCTCCGGCGAGACACGTCATCAGTAGCTGACCGAAAAAAAAGTGTATCAAATTGAAACTCTTTAAAATGATTGGGATATTTTATAATAATCACGAACTCATGATTAAATTGAAAGTTGAGTAAAAGGTGGTGTATTTATATAGAATTAACAAAAAAAAGTATTTCACACGTGTACGCCAGCGTGGCAATATTTCGCGCGCTCCGGCGAGACACGTCATCAGTTGCTGACCGAAAAAGAAAAAGTGTATCGAATTGAAACTTTTTAAAAGATCAATAATCGTGAAGTTTAGGATTAAATTGAAAGTTGAGTAAAATGTTGTGTATTTATATAGAATTATCCCTATTTTTTAATAAAAACATATAAAAAATAATATATATATATATATATATATATATATATATTAAGAGAGTGTGTATCTAATAAATATGGAGGGGTATATTGTCCAGACCTTTTCGTTTACTTTCTTTTCATTCATGTGTCTTCTCAATTTTCCAGATATATTTGGAAATAGATCTGAAAATATACGTTTTCTCTTCCATTTTTTTTAAATATTTTTGTTTTTTGAAAATTTGTAGAAGGTTTTTTCTTTTAGAATTTGTTTATGAATTACCTGTTAATTTTTTCTTTTCCTCTATTAATTTTTGAAAGTCATGTTGAGAAACCAGAAGCTGATAACGTGGGTGGGAGCATATATTTTGTGAAGAAAAGTGATAGGGGTTATTTATGATATTTTATTTGTGTCTAAATCTAATCTAATAAGTAGAAGGGGCAAAATATACTTTTTTATTCTTTACTTTTCATTAACTTTGTTCCGGTATAACCGGTTATAGGGCCAAAATCATAATTTTTTGTAAGTAAAAAAATAAAATTCAAAATTTAAGAGGACGAAATACAAAATTAAGGACAAAAAAACATATTTTCCCTAGTATGGGTGTAATATAAACAAAAATGGGGGCTCAGGGCCCAATGTGAATTGCTTTTCTGCTAATGGGCTGCCAATTGGGCCGATTAGAAATTACAAATGCTCTTCCCTTTCCTTTTTCTTTCAAATCATTCTTGTCTCTTATCAAATTTTATACTTTACAAAAGTATTATAAATTATTTTCGTATAAAATTTATCTCATGTTACTTGTGTTATTCATATTTAACATACATTTATTTATATACACCTTCAAATATATTTTTAAAAAAATATATTATTTATTACTGAAAAGTTACACCATTAAAAATACACTTAAATTAGTGCATAAATATACCATTTATCATTAAACTTCACACATAACATTCTAAAAATAATTTAGAGGTGATTTACATATTGGTTCAAAAAAATAACTATATATTTTTTTTTTCTGCACATAAGTATAATTTTTTTTTTGCACAGTACCAATTTGTAATTTAATATCAATTTTGTAAATCATTTTGTAAATTTTGAATAATTTATTTTGGTTCAATTGATGTACTTGTCAATGTCATTGATGTACTTGTTAATGCCATTGAACCTCCCATGCAACATAAAATTGAGTAAAATTGCAGAAAAGGGAAAACATAATTCCAAGAAACGGATAATTAACAAATCCACCCCAACAACAGATCATCAAATTCTTCCTTATTTTTCTTCAAAAACCCTTACTAAAATTCATCAATTTCCAACTGACAGTCTTCCCTAAAGTTCATCATGTCTTCAAATGGAGCTTCACATGTCAGTATCCCTTGACCAATTCATATCTCTTGATTAGTATGTAATATATGTTGTTGAGAAGCACTTTTTGGATGGTTATTTGTTTGATTGTTAGGGTTTTAAATTGTATAGGGAGATGCTGATACGAAGACGAGCTTGGAGAAGATCAAAAGACAGCTGGCGTCGAGCTCCGGCAGAAATCTTCTGCAAGGACCCCTCCTCAAGCGATCCGAAACGGTATAATTTTCACGCTTTTTTGGTTACAGTCGCTAGTATTTTCGCTTCAGTTGCATTTGTTTCTATATCTTGAATTAATTTAGTGATCGATCGCTGTAGCTCTGCGTAGCTTGAGAATCATCCAACTTAATATCACTAGTCGATGCCGCTGTAGTTTTTGCTGAGCGTTGATTACATGTGGGAGGAGAGGGGGTTACCCAATCGTGATGGGCTGTGGAATTCCCTTGATCAGCCTATCTCGTTGTGCCCATAACATATTGTAATAAAATATGTCTAGAAAGAATATCCTTTGGGAACGGAAATTTATTGAAGGTCGTTTGGGTAGAGGAAATTGAATCTTGAACAATATTTAGCCTGAGATGGTAGTGCTTAAACGAATTTGGACCAATAGAAAGTGATAAGTGCTCTAGAATCTAATTATAGGTGATAGAAGAGTGTTCCCATAGTTGTAAGAATTCATATGCAACAATCACTTATGGAGGATAGATGCTTAAAGGAAGAATTCCTCTGCCTTGCTTGGTTTTCCATTTTGGTCCTAATGTCTGGAAGATCCGTAGATGCAGTAAACTAATGTTATATGCTGTAGTTTGTTATCTTATGAATTTATTCTGTCCTGGGTTGCTTAAGGTCTACCATAGATTCTTGTTGAACTTGTTTAGGGGAGAGAATGTTGGAAGTGCTAGATATACTGAATGCTGGTGGAGTATCATGGAGTGATACATATGATCAAACTTCAGTTTGATGAACTTTTGCCTTTTCAATAGTTTTGGACATCTTTGAAAACCTTATGGGCATCCCTATACATGAACACATGAAGTACCTTCAAGATCGTGTTCATTGAGTGTATACGAAAGAATTTGTCTCCATAACAATCATTTAAATAGCTTGTGAAACATTAGCTCTTAACTAATTAATGTAAAACTTGTTAATGAAATAGGAGGATGAACATGAAAAATTATACACCTGTACTAATTCTTTTCTCAGACGAATGTGTAGTTAACTGTTATTTTTATGGCGGGGACTCATTAAAATTTTGAGAAAATTATCAATAGGTACTCTAAATTAATTTTCCATTTTGGCCCTAATGTCCTCAAACCTGTCGGAAATTATGTGTCTGGAAGATCAGTAGATGCAGTAAACTAATGTTATATGCTGTAGTTTGTTATCTTATGAATTTATTTTGTCCTTGGTTTCTTGTAGAACTTATTTAGTGGAGAGAATGTTGGAAGTGCTAGATATACTGGATACTGGTGAAGTTTCATGGAGTGATACATAAGAACAAACCTCAATTTGATGAACTTTTGCCTTTTCAATTGTTTTGGACCTCTTTGTAAACCTTATGGGGTTCCCTATACTGAACACATGAAATACCTTCAAGTTTTGTTCATTGAGTATATACGAAAGAATTTGTTTCCATAACAATCATTTAAATAGCTTGTGAAACATTAGCTTTTAACTAATTAATTTGAAATTTGTTAATGAAATAGGAGGATGAGCACTAAAAATTACACACCTGTACTAATTCTTTTCTCAGACAAATGTGTAGTTAACTGTTATTTGCTGGGCTCTAAGCTTTGTTCATGAAAATGAAGGATAACTGATTAACTGGGTTTTCCATCAACTACCCTTGTGTTCTTGTGTTCCCAAAAGGGAAAAGACTTCGGATATTCAATTCATTTTGGTAAATATTAGCTGAAATATTTGGATATTGATACCAATTTGGTTGGAGCTTTAGCCAACTTCCTGCCAAAACAGGTGAATTTTGCTTACTTTAGTTTATTCCTTTTTACAGCTGAGGAAGTGGAACGAGAGGTGGGTGATTTTAGACCCCACAACTGGGAAGATGGAGTACAAGTAAGAAACTGAATATGACATTTTCCTGTCATTACACTTTTTTCATTAGCAAAATATATTGCCTTTATATTGGTGTTTGTTGATTTGCATTAACAGGGTCAGAAGAAATGAGCCAACTGTTAAAGGAACCATGGTATTTGATGCAAATAGCACTATAACAATATCTCCTGTGAATTTCCAGTAAGATTCTAAATTGTTGCTTTCTTGTTATGGTAGGAGACACACACACACTGGCCACTGCTATGTAATACATTCATATTTTTAGCGCATATATCCATTGTTGGTTAATTATGTTGACATCCTCTTTTTTTCTCTTGATTCAGGGGACTGCCGAAGTATGATGGCTGTTGTTTTTGTATCCACATTAGCACTTATTTCTATATTCTCCTCTTGTTTTTTTTTTCTTTACTGATTATTTGGATTAATGTAAAGGTGAAAAAATGTGGCTATCATTGGTTGTGGTAAGCTGGGATTTGGCTGAATACAATGTATAAAGTTGTCTTCTTCTTGTTTTTTTTTAAAGTACTGTTGAACTTTACAACACTTTTTCCGTTCAGTTCTTAATTTGATTCTTAGATATTGGGACACCACAGAAAAAAGATTATTTCCTTTGTGCAGAAACACCTGCTGCTGCCAGAGCCTGGGTATCTACTCTACAGTGAGTGGTCAATTTTATCAATCATGTTTTATACCTTTGCAATTCTTTTGTTTGTTTGTTTGTTTGTTTCTTTCTATCTTAACCGTGGAATTTTCCTTGGTCACGTTGTTTATTTATGTGCTTCCAGATTTCTCTACGTTTAGTTTAAGACCACAATTTTGGTTGGTATTTGAAATCTTCACTTATGTTCAAATGTAGAGCAACACAATTGGTTCTCAAGGCTCACAAAGAGGCAGTGAATACCTTAAGTGGAAATGGGTCCACAAAGTTAGGAACAGTTGCCACTGTTGTTGCTGCTGCTAATTCAACAGCCCTGGAAGCTTCTAAAGAAATTGAAGCTGCGATGCAAATTTCTATGAAGAATGCTTTAGGGGCTATGCTGAACAAGACACCTGATCTTCCCATGGACGATTTATCAATTATGAAGGTAAGAAAAACATTATGAGCAACTATTTGAGCTAATTACCACTTCTCTCTGTTCGCATGTGCTCCTTTTCTGCTGTAGCAAAATTATTAAAATGTCAATATTAGGTCTAAAACCATTGCTATTATTCCCTTATTCTTAAACCATAAGTTCTCTTCTATATATTCTCAAGGCATTAAGTGAGAAATATCTGCTGTTTCTGTAGTATTCTAAATACAATGGTATTTTCACATGTTAATTGCTTATATATTATGAAACAATCATGTAATGTAAGAGAGCCAGCCTACTCCAACTTGACGTAAATAAAGAGGAAATATGGTAGATACCTTGGAGGCTGGAGCATCCAACTGTAGAGACCTTGAAACCAAACCATCGGCTTATGCTTCTTCCACTAGGGACCTCAAGCAGCTAGAACGGGGGGTGGCTATGTTTGCAAAGTAGATATATTATTGAGAAAATAGTTCTTTTAGTCCTGTATGTTACCCATAATATGCTTTCAGTTCTTTCAACTTCATGAATTAGAAGTCCTATAACTTTCAATTTATCGACGTTTTGGTCCCATAACCGGTTGTAGGAAGCGAAGCATCCAGTTGACATTTTAACATGTTTACATCCTATGGATAGACATTTTAACATGTTTACATCCTATGGCCAGTTATCCGACAAAAAAGTGAAAAAGTTAAAGGACTGTTTTCAATTCGTGATAGTAGAAAGGACTGGAATCGGAGTAAGGATAATTTACCAGAACAAGAATTTCTTTTGCCTACTTTAAAAAAAATAGATTTGGTAACCACTTTAACCTGTTGTAGCTGATTACTGTTTAATCATTCTGTTTTCCAGGAAACCTTGAGGGTGAAGGATGAAGAGCTGCAAAATTTGGCTAGGGACCTTCGTGCTCGGGATTCAACAATAAAGGAAATAGCTGAGAAACTATCTGAAACTGCTGAGGCAGCTGAGGCTGCTGCATGTGCTGCTCACATCATGGATGAGCAAAGGAGAATTGCATGTGCAGAGGTTGAACGGCTAAAAAGAGATTCAGAGAAACAACTTGCGTCATCTAACCTGAAGGTAACTATAGATTCTCATCAGAGTTATATTTTGAGATTGTCATTATTATTATTAAATTAAATGATTTAATTTCATATTATTAATACTCTAGTTTATGTACGTGATAGATAAGACAATTAGAAGAAAACAATGTGAATCTGAGCAAAGAAAAAGGCCAGCTGGTAAAAGAAAGGGACTCAGCCATCCAAGAGGCACATTTATGGCGTTCAGAGCTTGGAAAAGCGAGAGAACGTGCTGTGATATTAGAAGGAGCAGTTTTTCGAGCTGAAGAGAGAGTCAGAGTTACAGAGGCTGATGCTGAAGCTAGAATAAAGGGAGCAACAGAAAAGGAGTCGTCTGCTGCTAAGGAGAAACAAGAATTACTTGCATATGTCAATGCATTACAGGAGCAATTAAAAAGGTTGATAATATTTCAATATCATTATTCGTTTGATAAATGAAACTAACTGATAGATATTCTATAGAGTGTTTTCTAAAAACCCTCGTGGAATATTTCTTGTCCACTTACTCTTGTAGGTGTTTTAACAGGCAGCAGATTGAAACCCGGGAAGTCTTGGCTGAGAAGACAGAGTCCTGCTCTAGTATAGGCAGTGACTTACCATTGACAAAGCATGTGGATCCATCACAAGAGAATGTGGACAAAGCATGTCTAAATGCAGAGAACGTAGTGCACCTTACAGTTGAACAACCTGATCTCCATTCTATCAGAGAGAGCGAATGGAGTGATATACAAACAACCGAAGCTAGAATAGCTGACGTTAGAGAGGTGGGACCTGATGCAGAAGGGAGGAGTCTTGATATTCCTGTTGACAATTTTCCTGTCAATTCTCACCAAGAGCATGGATCTTCCGACCAGCCATAGAAATTTAATCCTACACGAGGATCAAGAGCTTTGGGACCATGAGAAAACACCAATTTTCTTGCGTGGGTTTTTACTCGCACGTTGCCTATGTTGAGTACATGATTTATGTGTTTCATCATTTCATGCTTTATTAATTTAGGGACTTTTGACACAACTCTTCCTTCTTGTCCATCGAGTGGGCATGTTCACCACAGTTATGTAATTTATGCTTAATTTCTCTGTATATGCAACACTTGTTTGCTCTTGCGATGAACTTAAAAACGACTGTTGTATTACAAAAACAAGAAGCGTTGTTCCATCTGCAGGGCCATACCCCCCCAACCCTATCACAGGGCAACCATTTGATACAGCTGAAACTATTTGTACATTTTAAAAAATGAAATATTGATTTATGTACACATTTATAAATAAATATATACATATTTATCTCTTATTATTTTACTCAATTTGTGTATTTTCTTAAAATTTATGTTTGGTTAAGATTACAGAAAATCTTGGGAAGGATGAATAAATCATTAGTATCAAATTTGTTGTACAGGAGAACTCTGTATCCCTATCTTTTTTATAACACAAACAAAATTATAAAACACCTATTGAGAAGGCCTTCAACAAAAAGTGATTGTTCATCCAACATTGAGAGTTCTCGAAAAGCCAAAAAGCTCTAGCAAATGAATTGTCACGATGATTTATCCAACCCAAGATAGAAGAGAGATTTTGGTTAAGCTCCTAATTTCCTTCCACAATAAAGTCAGCCAAAAAGTGATTCTTCCAAAAGAAGTTCTGGCACTTGGAAGTAGCACCAAAAGTGGTTTTTGTGCTGCAACATTATTGATAACAATCCATGAGCTGAAAGGGTGGGAAAGCAGAAACGAACAACTTTGTCTTTATCATCACAACAGCCTGTGAACAAGAGGAAAATTTTCATAGAAATCTCTGCATAATCAAGTCAAAGATTATTGAGGAAAAAAGAAAAAAAACCCAGCTCCAACAATATGAAATACACACACATATATTGAACACATGGTACTTTTATTTAACTTTACCATGTTTCTCTATTTCTGTACATTTTTTCAGTGTCAATCGTTTGTTATCTAGAGTATATCTTTGCACGCGCGCACACAACCATTACAAGTTCTACAATAAAATGATAATATGAAGTTCACATGACTAAACATTTTAACATTTGGAACTTATGGCATTTGTCATCTGCTCCCTATGGTACAATCACAAAAACAGTGCTTATCCCTCCAATTCACAAAAAATATCTATGTCTACATTTGTCACGCAAGCTAGCTGATAGTTTGTTTTCTCACTTTTTCAAAATGTAATGTGAATGTCCCAGTAAATATTTTCTTTAGCATGCAATCAAGACATGCGTAGATGCATATATTTACAATACAAATTCTCAATATTTTTAGCAAATAATTATCATTAACGTGCGAAGTACGTGTAATCAGACTTAGTTATAAGTAAATGTATACTGGTTCGCAAATCTTTTATTCATTTATTTTCTAGTATATGAATTTTATGTAACATATATCACAATTGTGAAACTCATATATTAAAAAAAAAAAAAAAAACTTGAATAGAACTCATATAACCAGGGGAGACAAATCGTGTAATCGTGTCGACATGATAATGATACGACACCATAAGATACAAGTAAAATAATAAGGACATGACACGATGCGATATAGATACGAAAATTAATAAATTTTAGATTTTATTATCAAATTTAATAGTAATATATTTAATATTTTGTATTTAAATTAAATTTATTAATGTCATACTATCAAATACATATTAGTAATGCATATCAGATCACTAACAGATTAACAAGTTGCTAACGGGTTAATGCATCATCTGTTAAGTTTATCGTGTTTAACGGGTTGGCATGACACAAAATATTTATGAACTTATCAGATCGACACGATAAAGAAACGAACACGATAAGCCTAAACACTAACCCGCAATTTTTGTATCGTTTTCGTGTCGTGTTATCGTGTTGTATACGAAATTGTCACCCCTACGTATAACTTGCATCAATAAAAAATACTTTAATATTTTAAATATTATGATTCATATTTAACATTTGAATTTTATCTGTTTCTTTTACCATTTACCCAACTCAAGCTAGAAGAGGAATCCTCATTTCCTTCCACAACAATTTCAGCCAAAAGTGTTGTAAGTCTACAAGACATGTTTTAAATATATTCCAAGAATCTCACTTACATCCCTGAACCACTTTATAGCCTCAAAAGAGCCCATGCTTTCTGAATCAATTAACAACATTATTCAGCAGCAACCAAAGAGCCATCATGCTGCTGCTGCTGCCGCCGCCTCCTCACTTCTGCGTCGTGTTTCCTTTTGTAATGCTCGAACAAGCAAGCACAGGCCACACCTACAACCCCGAAGGCAACCACACATGCCGATTCAAGTAGATCCCTTTTTGCATTCCTCTTACCTTCAGCTGAAAGTAGAGCACTAATTGCCATCTCCTTAACTTCTGTCACTGAGACCATCAAACAATCACAATCACAATCACAAAATGCTCGAAAATAGAGAGACAACATACCATTGGAGCACAGAGGACCAGTCTGAAACTCGAGGGGGTCCCATGGAAACACAATTGTGTCCTCAAAAGGATCCAAGAAGTGAATGCCGTCGGCCTGTGCGCTCCAGCAACAGTCTTCATCTATATCTGTGCATTTATCTGGGAAAAAGAACATCAGATTTAGTTCCACCTTTTTGGAATTTGACTCCCAGAAAATATGGCATTCGGTTTTCTCTGGCGCGAATGAATCCCAGCTGCAGTATTTCCAGCTAAAATAGTGAGTCACATTCAACCTATAGCATCCTTGATCTTCACCATGAGCTCTACATTGTATCTTCATCGTAGAGTTCGATGGGAGCTCGTTAATTAGATGAGCCCTTCTATAGACGCTGAATAAGCATGCTTGAGCACCCGTCACCATGGCCACTGCTACGACGAGGCTGAATGCGACGAAACGATTCATATTTGACCTGAGATCACCATGTCAACCAAGAAACACACAACATGATGAAGCTGTGCCAGAAAAACATTCACAAATCAGAAATTAAAACATTCATAATGAATATTCATTAAAAGATATCGCTAAATATCGGTCTGTAATATCGACATCCCTTATTTTTTCCACAAAGTAAACCAAATATCGTTAGATATCGAGGAAATATCGAAAGATATCGAGAAAATATCGATGAATTTTGGAAAAAAATCCAAAAAATAGTGTATATATTTAAATTTGTATCAACAATAAAAATTATTTAAATTCTTTTATTAAATTTATGTATTAAATGTTTGCTCTTAAATTTTTAATAATTTTTAAATTTATCGATATCGAATATCCATCTATATTTTCATAATTTTAAGACCTCGATATTTCCATTGATACCGACATTTTCAACCTTGACTATAATTAAGTGATAACTAAAAAAAGCACATTTATATGCACAATTGCGTCAAAAGGTACACATAATTCACAACATCATGTGTTCTTCAAAAAGACTAAAATAGCCCCCCAAAATGAACATATTACTTCACAACACACAAAACTGTGATTTTCAGGCGCCATCAAGCAGGCGTCTGCTTTAAAGTATACAGATTTAACAATGCATACAAATAAGTTTTTGTCTACAAGCAACATTTGATATTATTTTGTGTAGATTACAATCATTTACTAATTACTATATGTATTTTCTCTGTCCGGCACAGATGAGACCTTTACATATTTTACTCCCGAAATACTTCTTTAAGAGCTTCCGGCATGCTCAACACAATCTCTGCAAAAGCTGAAGTAGAGAGGTACTTGTGTTAGAAGGATAAGACATAATGCATGTGCATTAGAGACGAGTTTTACTATGCATAGGTTGAGAAAGAAGGTAATTTCTAGCAAAAAAAAAAAAAGTACAAAAGAGACAAGATGCTAAGAAGTCCCAATCCAACCTACAGGTGGACTCATTGTTTGCAAAAGCATCTTCACCATATGAGCGACTGAGTTTCTGTGCATGTGCCAGAGTAAATTGAAAAATTTTCTTTATCTATTTGGTGATGACGAGTTTAGTCCCATACGAATTAATTTTCTCAATTAAGTCTCCTATCTTATAATATGATGCAATTTTATTTGTACGTTGACTAGGTTGCAGGAATTTTCATGTCATGTGCCACTCACATGAGCTACTGGAATTTCATGTAGCAACATGACTACTGACTTGAAGTCGCTCATAGAAGCCTCCAACATATTGATTTCAATTTTTTTTTTTTTAAATCACATTATTTATCATCCTAAAAGAAAGCATTGTCAATACAAGACTAAAATTGCATCATTTTAAAGCTATCAGACTTAATTGAGAAAATTAATTCGTATGAAACAAAAATCGTCAGCACATTTTCTATATATATGTGATTTCTATATATGTATGTGAGTGTGTTATGTGTGGATGGTTTAAAAACCTTGTAAATTCCATATTCCATTCCTACCTTGGGGCAAACTCAAGGTTCTTAATGCATCCTCAGCATGAGATAACCGAGCTGGAAGCAGTTGATGCCCGAATACTTCCCTCCTGGTGTTTGGTGCTACACCAGTTCGAAGTCTCTTTGGTTGCTGCAAAGGCCACGCAAGCACACTGATCTCAGATGGAAGTGTAGATACCAGATCGGTATATCCAAGACTCACCGTCACCTTGCTGTTTGAAAAAAAAAAATGAATAAAAGCATCAAAAGGCATCCAAAGAACAAAAATATAGAAGTAAATTGACAGCATGCATCGTTGCATCAAACTGCAATCTGTCTGTACAAAGGCACTACATGATTGCTTCAGTATACAGAACTGATAGAAGAGAAAAGGCCATTTATGCACACACTATCTTTACATATATAAAGATAATCATTTATGCTAGCATTAAACAATCTCAGCCTCCCTAACAATTTTCTTAACCCTCTCCCTTCTTCTCTCAAACTCAAGCCACAAAGGATATAATAGCTTTCACTTGCAATTTCTTTTGAATGAGTTGCAATATTTATTAAAAGATGTAAATAAAGGGGTCCAGAGTGAGAACATAATATGTCAGCCCAACTATATTTCAACTTTAATTGCTAAAGAAAAACAAAGGGAAAAAAGATGTATGTCAAGCAATGCTCAATAAACACAGAAGTTAAAATAAGTTTGAGGCAAGGCTTCACCTACCAATCAAAATCTGCAAGAACAAATTCAACCATATGATATGTAAGACTACAATAGAGTTCTCCCATTTGATTTCCGTACAACTCCTTTGTAAGACGAACCTGGAAAGAATAAAGAAAGCAGTGAAGAACAGATATTCATTTAGAAAGGAGTTGTAAACTAAATGGAAACTCCAACACGGATCACAATTAGAAAGGTTTGCAACTCCTAAATGGAACAGATATTCATTTAGTTTGCAACTCCTAACAGATATTCATTTAGTTTGCAAATAATTTTTGTCTTGGGAAAAAGAGGACAACTAACATAGAAATCCATTTAGAAAATCAGAGTTCCTTTATTTACTTGATGAAAAATAACTTTTGCAGTAACTGAAACAATGAAAACTGTTGTGCGTGGTCCATTGATGCCAACAACATTTCCAGTTGATCTTAACTCTTGAGTTCCTTGCAGAGTGAATTGCAAAGCACGCATTTGATGATCGTGTTTGGAAACTCCAACACGGATCACAATTTTCAGTTCCAGAAGCCAATGAGCCTATTTCCCCAGAAAAATGGTGCAAGGAACCCATTCTTCCATGACCAATGTTAGTCCCCACCTTATTTCTATTTACATAAACAAAAGAGTCTGAACAAGCAAATTTCATCCAAACAGAATAAATATTGAATTAAGCAATGATTACTTACAAAACCCAAGAAAATCAGGTTAGGCAATCTTTAAGATGCATGCTACAAATAAGACATGGCAATGATGAACATATTAAGGAACGAAATCTCAACCTAAATTGGTTAGTTGCTACAGCAAAATAAAAATGATACAGATCCCTACATAGTTTTTGTCATGATGTCATTTAGTCACTTCACATAATCTAGGAATACTAAAATCAAGAATATGAGTGATTCCAAAATGTGCAAGGAAAAAGGGAGCCAGATTCCTTTTGAGAAACTTCTTTCTTTTACCTGCTCTCGTCTATCAACATAGGCCTGCAGCAGGTCTCCCACATGGTCTATGAACTTCTGCACCCAAAAAAAAGGAATAACACCCTTAAATGCTGATATCTCATTTGGAATATTATATACATGCAACCAAACTAACCATTGCATTTAAAGAGAGGTACTCATTTTCCGCCTCACGAATTGGCAAGAAAAAAGGAATTGTATGCTCAAGAACAGTCATTTTCTCAAGAAACGACTTGCTTTCAAGAACGCAATGGAACACCTCACAAGGTTCTCCTGTAAAAGTCCAAAAACTTAAATTCTCTATTTGGTCTCACGTTATAAACACAATCGGCAAAGACATGAAATTTTCAAATCCATTAATAAAAGCATCAGATATTTTTCCAGTTTCATAATTTTTGTTTTACAAAGTTCCACATTCATACATTGATCTTGATCTGTCTACAGAACCCATTCCTGATGATGGAGGTCAAACATAATACATTTACATAAATATAGAGGATGTTCTATT
The DNA here is from genome assembly GCA_026898435.1 of Prunella vulgaris. NCBI lineage: Eukaryota > Viridiplantae > Streptophyta > Magnoliopsida > Lamiales > Lamiaceae > Prunella > Prunella vulgaris. The sequence continues at coordinate 617,178 of JAPKLY010000205.1, forward strand.
TTGGGTTATAACTTTTAAGTGGTTTTCAAAAACCGATTTTTTAAAAGTAGTGGCTTTTAAAATCTAGGGGATTTTAAAATTTGGGGTTTTTTTGGGTTTTATAGTAGGATAGATGATTGTTTTATGATGTAAGAAAACATGAGAGTAGAGTAGCTATTGAGTGGAGTTAAAAATATAATAATAATTCTTTGACAATTTTTATAGGTTATTTATAGAGGTGTAGGGTTAGAATTTTAAAAACTTGTTTTTAAAACCCAAACTAGAACGAGTTTTAGCTTTCAAAATCAAAATCTAAGTTTTTAAAACCCAAAAAGAACACTACCATAGAGAAATGACGTCCTCTACAAAGCCAAAGACTGCCTATTGAGAATTCCCTTTCTTTTTTTCTTTTTCTTTTGGGGGGAGGGGAGGAAGAGGGCAGGTGGAGAAATTTTGTAAATGACAAATCATCTGGTACCTCTTTTTTACCGAACATGATACTAAATCTCCTTGATTCAGGACCAAACTAGTCTATCAAACCAAAGTTGTGCTAATATACACAAAAACAGATAGTCATCATTATTTAGGCTCCCCCAATAATAGATTACATCAAGTGACTTGAATATATCATGTTATGGTTCTTCATTAAACATAGTAAAATCAGCTAATATTAATATACTACAGGTATGGAAATGTTTTTAGCAAATTATCTCTAACCAACCTTTTCCCCAAAACAGAAACAGACACACAAACGTCTTTCAATGTGTTTTCTATGTAATAAATCACATATTTCAATTCATAAAATTCACTAGCATTAGAACTAAAATCAATGTGGAATTTATATACATTGTGGTTGGATAACTTGCAATAGGTATTCAATGTAATTCAATTATTACCAGCATATGAGGTCTCATATTGAATTCCAATCCTTGCTCCATCCAAACAACAGATCATCTGCTCATTCAAGATATTAATGAAAGCAGTCAGTGTTTCAACTTATACTTATAGCTGCTGAGAATAAAGAAGAAAACTGAGGTTGACTATGGCATATCAAGGACCCCCTAGAAAGTGGTGTAATTTGCTCCCAATTATAGTTGTCAGGTCAATAAACAAGTAGTGGATTAATAAAAGTTAACAGTAGAAAGTGATTAACTTCGCTGCATCTTATCAAGGGTTAAGAGATGCTATTATTCAAACACACTGCTATTTAATATACTTGTCCTACCCACCCTAATTGAAAGACGGTTCACTGAATATTGTTTTTATGTGAAATCATATTCCCGTGCGAATACCACCACCTCCCTCCTCAAAACAACAAGAAAATACAAGAAGGTCAAGAAGGAACATGTTGATCAGACTAAGATAGACATAAGTAACACAATACAGACTAGTGAAATCATACACAGGTATGCAGACGACCTATAACAGTATAAATAGTTATAAATTTATAAAGATGAAGAACATTTACAATCTAATGTTATTCTTCGATAAAATCAGGTTAGATATACAAGTCACTGGAACCTAAAGATCATAATTACTTGCATTAAATCACAGAGTTTATGCATAAATAGCATTCTCACAGACCTTGACTTAAATTACTATCAACTGTCCTTCATAATTCATTGTGAAACAACAAAATGACCGAAAAAATACAGAGAAAATAATGCTAAATGTGAAATGAGTGGAGCACAAACCAATTGTGAATCATATCGTACTTTATTTCCAATTCTGTATGTTACTTTTTCATAAAATGGTAAATTTGGAATTGCAGCAGAATCGCCTTGAGATTGCATTGCTTTTCTTTCAGCTTCCATATGAACCTGAAACAAATAACAAGCCATTATTGCAGAATGAAGGTAGAAACTAATACTTACGACAAGTACTCTTCCATCATAAGAGCAGCAGGGTGAAGGAAAGGTAGAACGGGAATCACGAAATATTAATTACAACATATAATGCATAGGAAGGATGCTGGTAAGAGGTAATGATTTTAGCCAAAGTGGAACTGTAATTCAACCTAGGGCATGAGGGTCTCAACGTGAGAATTGGTGCACTCTAGGGCATGAGGGTCTCAACGTGAGAATTGGTGCACTCTACATGCCTTTTCTTCGGAATAAATAACAAAAGAAAATTCAATTAGCTTCTCATACATCTAGCTCCATTAATACTGGAATGAAAAAGAATCATACCCGCTCTCTAATTGTAGCTAATAGCCCATCATTCCATTGCTCACCATCTATACATACTTCTACAAGATAAACCAGTAAATTAGCACATAAAGGGTATAGTGTGGATGACAAGAGAAGATAGAAAGTACACCAAGTCCATACAAGAATATTTCATTAATATGCAAGGAATAAGAATAAGTGCTAGAGGAGATTATCTTCTACTGAACTTCCAACTCGTAATCTCAACATCCAATGCAATTCTTAAACATCATTTTTCTACGAGGCATAATTTTTTTTTTCCTCATTCATGTGGGATTGGGCACATTCAAGATGTGCGTTAAAATAAAATTATATCTGCATAAAAAGAATGTTATTTCTTTTTCTCATCTGCAAGAGAAGAAAGACAGGTTGCATTCATTTATCATGATTCAATTTGCAGTAGCAGTTATTCTTTTACTGACTGGAAATTTTTAATTTACACCTAGATTGATCATTTTCCTTCATAAATAAAGACAAGTATATCCTACCAATTAAGATTGACACAATAAAAAATTTATACAACAGGTGAGCCAAAATTCCATGAATATATCAAGCAATAAAGCTGGGAACTTCCAGTGTAAAGCTACCTTGAGTTTGAGAAGCATGTGCAGCTTCAAATTCTCTTTGCAAACGCTCAAAAATTGATTTATCAGAATCCCTAAAAAAATTAACAATATTTATGATCACTAATTATATAGATCAGCCAAAAAACCATACGCTTATATAGAAAGACAAGCATACAAGCATCACATTCAAAGAATGTAAATTAGTCTTTTTAGTTTAGTAGACAAACCACCATATTTCTAATAACAGAGGGATTTCTTTAATTGTCTTCCTGTTTTGAGCTCATTACTGGAGAGGGCTAAAACACCATTGGACAAGCTAACCTGGTGGAACACTGTGTGTTTTGCCATATGATGGACAAGCAAACACAATTTATCAAATTATCCTGTATTGCACGCAGAGTGGCATCCTAATTTATCACATATTCTTCTCAACTAAAATCCCATATACATGGAAAGAATAAGCCCCATATCACGAAGTTTGTTTCTATACATGAAAATTGCTGAAAGATATTATTTTGAAGGATAACTGCTGACAGATATTGGCATCTTGAAATGACCAAAAACAAAGAAAAAAAATTGCTGTTCAAAATTAAAGTAATAACGTAAGAAGAGGCCACAATGATCAATCATAAGTAGCCCAAAAAAATGAAAAATGAAGTATAATCACATTGAATTAAAAGAAATGAAGTAGAATTCAAGCAGGGTAGCATTAATACAGTGCAAACTTAACAGGTCATATCAAAGCGAACCTCCCAGTCTCCATTTACCAAATATAACCAAAAGCTGGAAATTAATTTAGAGTACTTATTGATAATTTTCTAAAAATTTTAACGAGCCCCCGCCATAAAAGCGTGACTTCTGAAATCACAAGTTTGGTAATTTCTATATCTGATAGTACCACGTGGAAATTTAGATATTTAATAACTCTCAATTCTCAAATATCACAATATGCACAAGATCTCCAAAACTGTAATTTCCATATCTCATATCCCTAACCTAACACCGACGTATACTCTCATTCACTGAGATGCTTACCCTAATTCTCAAACGACAATTCCCACAAAATGCAGACATATCGTGAGGAAAACTGCTATGATCCCACATTGAATCCACAAGAAATTACGAATGTGTAAACGAATGGAGTCAATCCTCGAATTGATTTTGTGTTAAGTTAAGGCTTCCTAACTTATATTCCTAACAATTGATCCAACCTGCCGAATTCAAACAAGCAGGCTGCAGAAAGGGGCTACCCGATGGTGACCCACGGGTTGCCACCCCGGGTGTGGGATCAAGGGGGGTTGCCACCCGGGAAGTGGGCCTTGGTATGGGTTGCCACACGTTCGGCTCTAAGGGGGGTTGGTTGTTATGATTCCACATTGACACGTATACAAGTAGGAGTCATCCTCGACATTTGGGTTTTGGGTTAAGTTAGGGCTCCCAACTTATATTCTTAACTTGACAGGTAACACGAAAGTTTTTATTATTGATAGTGGATATGCAATTTTGTCATGTTTCTTACTCCCTCTGTCTGGATTATTTGCACATTTGTCTTATTGGGATATCTCTACATTACTTGCACTCTAAAAACTAAAACACTGATTTGTGTGCACACTCAGAATAATATGCACATATTCACCCATATGTCACTCAAAAAGTGCATTTTTTTAATTTGTGTGCACAACTGTGTGTGCAAGTAATCCCGGAACAGAGAGAGTATTTATTTTTATTAAAACTCCCTCCCCAAGTTTCAATTTTTTGGTGTACAAAATAGCAGGTTTGCTTGGTTTAATTGGGTATTCACCCTATGGGGTTAGGGGAAACTTTCAGGGCATAAATATTTCACAAAGCAAGATTCATTCTCAAAATTTGGATATTATCATCATATTTGCGTATGCTATTCGCTTACCATGCACAGTATCAGATAAGATTTATGTAATGCGAGCCAGCAATCTCCCAAAGGAAACAAGACTATATAGTAATTCAAGTAAATAAGCATTTAAATACAGTCATCACCCACGTGCAGAAACAAGTTAGCTGCATTAACAACATTCATATTCATTATGATGGTGAGCTTCACTACTATGAAATCCAAAAGACTGCCCACATAAACCAAGCACAAAAACAAACGTAGTATGTATACAAATTATACCTAGAAAGCCGCTCAGTCAAATTTCCATGCCTTTTAAGGATATTTGAAACTGGAAAACATAAAGACAGTTTTCATTACTCATGATATTCAAGGATACTAGTAATATGTTTGAGTTAACAGAAACAGATTGAGATGACAATACATCTCGCACGTGTCGTCTCCAACCGTACATCTTCAGCTTGGGAAAAGTTCTGATAGTGAGCAATTAACCATGTTAAAAGTCCATTAACCAACGTACCAATTTGGAGATAAAACCAACTACTCACATGATTCGATAAACTGATTCAATGATAACAACAAAAATAAAATAAAAAAATTAACAAATAAACTTCAGAAAAGGACTAGAAATAGTTAACGAACTAATAGCAATCATTCAAAGATTGAAGACATTTACCACTTCTCCCATATTCAGAGGTGCTGGCCTTTCCTTAAGTTGATCAACTTTCTGCATTTTACTGCAATTCACCTGCTAATCACTTCATAATCATTAACTTGCATATGAATCTCACAGAAAGATGGATTACAAGTAAACAAAAACAGAGAAAACGAGAATAACATCATTCTTATAAACCATTCAGGGATAATTAAGTCAAATTCGAATAAAAAAGTTGAGAAAAAAAAAAAAGTTATTCCAACCAGTTCTTACAAGGTACAACGCCACTCCCCAGCAATTGCTAAAGCAGAACCAGAGGAAAGATCTGGAATAGAAAGTTGGCCAAATTATCCATGGAGGAAACCCTAATTCAATCAAATTAGGGATTTTATGTTGATTCCCGCTCTTTTAACTCTTAATGGGCCTGCGGGAAAAGCGTTATGGGCCTTAATCAAATCAAGGTTGTGGGCCATTATTATTCCGAGCCCACTTAATTCTTAGTTCACCTCGTTTTAGTTCATCACTTTTTATACAGTTCACTACTTACATATTACCCAATTGAATAATGACAAAATGGTATGTGAAATAATATGCACAAGAAATATTACTATTGTGAACAGTGTTTTCATAACCGGACCGGTGATTAAATCGGATAGAGCACCGGTTCACGGTTCAATCGGTCCAACCGATTGGACCGGCGGTCTAACCGTTAAATTTATTTTGACTTACATTTTTAAATATTATATATATTATATTAAAAATAAAATAAATTAAATATTCTCATATAAAATTTTAATAAATTATATGTCACATATTGAAATAAAGTAATAAAATAATAGAATCACATACAATCAAAATTAAAATACTCAAAATAGCTCAAGGTATAATAACATATTATAATCCATGATATGTTTCATACTTCATGTATAAGTAAAATCTAAAATTAAAATATTATTATGAAAATTTAAAATATATAAATTGTAGAATAAATTAATTTTGGGATTGAGACATGTTTCATGATTTAATTTAATAAAAAAATTAACATACAAAAGTAGACCGGTTAAACCGGTTTTGGCCGGTTTTTTCTGGTTGAACCGTAAAAACGGTTTTCAGGGGGCAACCGAACTGTTCCTATGGTCGGTTCACGGTCCGACCGGTTCAACCGGTTTTAAAAAACAATGGTGGTGAATAATAATTCATTAATAAGTATTTTGAGATTTAGTTGTTATACAGGTATATAATATAAAATACTGTAAATGAACTAACATTATAATGTATATGAATTAACACTATATTTTATGTGAATTTATACCACAGGCCATGCATATTACAGTAAATAAACTAATACCACATTTTATATAAACTAACACCACATGCCAAAATGTGCTACTGCATAAATTGAAATATGTTATATACAGAAATATATCTCCATGAATATTATTCACATAATATCTACTCATACTCCATTATTATTTTTAAATATGTAAATGTCATTTTCTTTCATTAATTTAATATAGTAAGTATGCCCCTCTATAATAAAAGCATATATCGTTGAGTTCAAAATATCGATCGTACATATTTAAAAAAGAAAAGAAAAAAAGAATAAAATTATATGCTCGTACCTAACCGACTTCTATTTGATCACTATTGTCTATTGTGAGAATGTGGTGCGTAAAATGAAAGAATATGCATTTATATATTATTTCCAAAAATAAAAAGTTAAAGTAAATATTTATATATTTTGGGTGTGTAAAATATGTTTTAAGAAAGATAATGATGTAATACATCATCTCTAGTCATAGCCAAGGATGAAAATATCCCGATATTTCCCCGATATATCCACGATATATTATTTTTTGTAGTCACTGATATCGATATTGGGTAGAAACAATATTTTCATAATATTCATTAAAAAAATAAAAAATATCGATAAATATCGACCTGTAATATTGATATCGCTTATTTTTTCCACAAATTAAACCAAATATCGTTAGATATCGAGTAAATATCAAAAGATATCGAGGAAATATCGAAAGATATCGAGAAAATATCGATGAATTTCGGGAAAAACTCCAAAAAAAATAGTGTATGTATATAAATTTGTCACAACTGTAAATTTTTTTAAATTCTTTTGTTAAATTTATGTATTAAATGTTTGCTCTTAAATTTTTTATAATTTTTAAATTTACCGATATCGATATTCGATATCAATATATCCATCGATATTTCCATAAATTTAAGACCTCGATATTTCCATCGATACCGATATTTTCAACCTTGGTCATAGGTGACATAATTTTATACTCCCTCCGTCAATTAGAAATTTGCACGGGATAACATATTTAAAAAAATATCTTTTATATATAAAGTAGTGTCATATGGGTAATTATGTGTATAGATTTGTAAGTGTGCGTACAAATCAATGTTTATTTTTTTAGTAGTGTGCAAATTTTTGTGGGACATCCATAAAAAAAATGTGTACAAATTCTTATGGGACAGAGGAAGTAATTTTTAATAATGTCAAAGTAGGTCTTAATCTTATGAACCAGGGCAGATTTTTTTGTTAAAATCATATCCTTTTTCCATTTTAACATAGTAAATCGTTACTATGTTAAAAAGTTTATTAATAAAAAAATACACAAATTATTACTGAAAAGTTACACCAATTGAAATATATTTTTCAATAATATTATGTGTAATTTTTCAATAATATTTTGTGTAATCTTTTAAAAATAAATTTGAATTGCACAATGCAGCTGGTGCATACATGATTAAATCATTTAAATTTAGTCCGTATTCAGTGAAAAGAAATGAAAAACTCTTAAAATTTATTAAATATCACTAAGAAATTACTACTTCCAGCTCATTTTCTTTTTCTCACTTCACTTTTCATGAATATTAATATAGAAATTAATTTATAGTATTAAAATAAATAATAATTTTATGAGAAAATATTAATCAATATTAGTAAAAGAGATAAATGAATAAATTCAAGAGCGTGCTACTTAAGTAATACACTGGCAGCAAACATTCATCTTGCTATGAGTTGGACTAAAATAACACAATTTGACAATAATTCAAGACCAATGACGATGAAATTTATTGACAATAACAACAATGTGAAACATGGGTATTGACCTTCATGGGAAGGAGTTTTAACACATCTGCAGTGTCTGATTCTTGGGTTACATTTAATTCTAATGGAGGTGTCTCGAAAACATAGTAACGATTTAGGTTGTGGCTCGAACCGATGATCTGAACCTTAATAGACCCACATAGATTGAATGGACATGGAGACCCATAAGACAAAGCTAATGGTCATATGAACTGACTAGCAAATGCATCAGGGAAAGCAAAGTTTTAGCAAGAGACTGTAGCAAACGTAACGTACTTCTGACATAGCCAAGTTTCTTGAGACAATGCCTTCTCCACTCTCTCCTCAAACGGCGTTGCATGCCAGCTAACCTTCCGATCCTGTGAAAAAGAAGTAACGCGTTTATAATTGGTTAAACGAAGTAAGCAGAAGAAAACGGAAGAGGGAATTACAGAAAGAAAGGAAACAAAGGTACCTCTTTGCACTTCTTAGTAATATTCAGAGTCCCATTTGTTATCTCTTTTCTAACTGAGAGAGCTGATGAGGGGTTGATTGATATCAAGTTATGCTCTTCAGTTAGCTAATTGATTCACTCGACGGTTGAACTCAGAATTTTCAGTCTTTAATTCGGTTCTCTGAGAGAGATTCTCATCTGATCAATAACAGAATTCCTGTATCCAGGAAATATGGTGCCTGGTGTTTGCATCTCCGAAGTAAATTTCTGCACGGATACGCACGGTGAAAGACAAGGCCTATCTGTCCTAGAGTAAGAGTAAGACACAATAGGACTTAGAAGTAGCAAGACGAAGGATGAAACTGATGAAATTTCAGGACGAATTTCTGCGCAAATATTTACCTAGTTGAAATATAAACAAAATTGTGGTCTTTGAGATGCCATTTAGCTGGCGTCCTTTTACAGATACACACAACTAACATCACAATTTACAAAACAGTTTCTTGCCATGAAAAAAAAGGGGAAAAAGTACAATCAACAAACATCAAACTTATGTGGTCCGACAAAGATTGAACTGGATATTTAGCTCCAGAGTAAAACTCTATTTAACTAGATATAATCCTCTATGTGCATTCTCACTGGCAGGGAAAAGATCGGAACTAGACATTCTGTTCTGGGAATATTCTCTTGAGCGCTTGAGGAAGGGTCAACACAATTTCTGCAAAAGCTGAAGGCAGAGGGGATAAATTAGAGGCTAAATTGTGTGTAGAAAGACAGATATGAGCAAGGCATAGGCATAAGAGAAAGAGGTATGCATCAAACATGGCTTTTGACCCGCGATTGGATCCTTTTTCAAAACTGATCTTGCAAAAATACCCTTTCATGTATGTGTGTGAACGCAATTTGTATCAGTAACTTACTGTATACGTATATGTATATGATTTGTGTGATATTTTTGTATGTGTGATTATTGTGCAGTTTATATATATGTGCGTGTGCAATTTGTGTGCGCGTGTGTGTTGAGTGATTTAGGCGCACGGTCTTTAAGAGGCGCCTCTTAGACGACCCAATCCTGTGTAAGGGGTCGTTCAGGTAACTCAATCTTATATTAGTGGGTTTTGTAAATGGGTATTTCAGATCTTTAATGTAATAAAAGAAGACATAAAAGTTCTTTTATGAGTAAGGCCAGCCTGAAACTTTCCTTTCTATTGACCTGGCCTTTTCTGGAAATTCCCAAATAAGACGAGTGTTGTGCGTGAGTTGGGAATGAAGATGATATTTGGAAAAAATAAAAAGCAAGAAGCTAAAACAGAAAGCACAGGACTTCAGGAATCAGACTAACCTTCTGGTAGACTAACTGCTTGGAATAAATCCTCAGCATGTGCCAAGCGAGCTAGTTTATGACGGTGTCCCGACGCTTTCCTCCTGGCGATTGGTGCAACACTGGTGCGAGGTTTAGTGGATAGCTGCATCGGCCAGGCTACAACATCGACCTCAGATGGCAGTATTGATACAAGATCAGTGTATCTAAGACTCGCCACTACCTTGCTGTTAGAAAACAATGAACAAAAGTAATTAAAAAACCTCAGTCTTGTATGGACAGGTGCACAAAATATCTAAGACCACCCACAACCTTGCTGTTAGAAAATTAAGAACAAAAATACCTAAAATAGGCATCAGTCTTGTACACACATGGTGTATCCGTGCAACTTAAGTGCATTTGTAACAATTACCTTTGTTTTAGCTGAACAATCATGGTTTTTTTTTTCAAAAAGTTCCGGTTGTTAAAATTGAAAAGCACAACTGTTCAGTGAAAGCAAAGGTTACTGTTTAAAAATGCACTTGAGTTACACGGTGTGCTAGATATGCATACCTATGTATATCGATATTCCTGTAATTGTGTAGCTAGACTATATACATTTACTTAAGGCAGAACGATTCTGCTAGCAGGAAATTATCTCAGCCTCTCTTCACCTCACTTAACTTCTATCTTATTTTTAAACATGTAGGGTTATTATAGCAGGAATATAGTGTATTTAGCACAACTATGTTTTTAATTTAATTCCGAAAGAGAGAGAACAAAAACAAAGGCGTGTGTCAAATACTGACTGTATGCTTGAAGCAATCCTTCACCTACCAATCAAAACCAGCAAACAAGAATTCAATCATATGAAATGAAGGAGTGCAATAGAATTCTCCTATTCGATTTCTGTACAGCTCCTTTATAATGCGAACCTGGAAGAGAGAAAAAATGTTCATTGTACAACATGAAGAGTCAATAAATGGAACAAGAACCTATTTTGCCTCACCAAAGTTATTGCTAAATTCTATTTTACATCAATACAATAGTTCCATGCTCAAAAATCAAATTTGGGAAGATTTATTCATATTAGTCTCTACAACCAATTTTCACCAATAATAAAACTTCAGGGATTACAAATGTCTAAAGTAAGAAAGCTATAAATATAGGTTTAGAATACGGGATTGACATGAAGCCATTTATAGCAACACGAAAGACAGAAACCCAATCAACCTCGGGTTAGGCAGTCTAAGATTCATGCTAAAAATAAGACACGACAAAGATGACCATATAAGGAAAAGTGATCTCAATGATCTCAACCTAATATGATTAGTTGCTTAGTCACTTGATTAAGAAGATACTATGATGCAGTATGACAAACTTGCACTAAGAAGGATTGCCAAAATAAAGAATGAGTCATGATTGCAAAGGTTGTTATAAACAAAATTCCTTTTAAGAAACTTTTATTAATACAATTGTGTACCTGCTCTCGTCTATCAACATAGGCCTGCAGCAAGTCCCCCACACGGTCCATGAACTTCTGCACCCCCAAAAAAAAAATTGATACTTTTACATTAATTTCATATGAAATAAGATATTAATGCAACCATCGTACTAACCGTTGCATTTGTAGAGAGATAATCAGATTCGGCATCGCATATTGGCAAGAAAACAGGAACGGTATGCTCACGAACTGTAATTTTCTCAAGAAACGACTTGCTTTCAAGAACACAGTGGAACAGCCCACAGGGTTTTCCTGTAAATCAAAACTTAAATTTACAATTTCTCATTTAATAAACACAATGGCCATACTATTTATATCATATATATATTAAGCTGAACTGCATATACATGCACTGTTGCACATACATATAGAGAATGATTGGATGTTATCATTACATAGGCTACACTACTAATAGTTTGAATGGAACATGAGCATACCATGTTAAAGATATTTCTTACTTAAATATAACAAAAACAAACACAATCACATTTTTCTACGCATTCTCTTTCAAATATGTAACAAGTTCCAATAAGACAATTCACAACCACGCGACTTAAATTAGTGTGCATATTATGTGCATTTAGACTGGATAACTTGCAGTAAGTATTCCATGCCGTACCACCCAATGAGATCTCATATCGAATGCCAATTCTTGCTCCATCCAAACAACATATCATCTGCACATTCAAAATATTAATATAAGAAGCCAATCATTATTTTTAACCGATAACTGAAGTAATTGACAATATTACAGAAATAAGTTGATTTTGGCATATTAAGGGTCAGTGGGCCACTAAGAAAGAGATGCAATTGTACTGCAAATTGTGCTTATCGGATTAATAAAACAAGTAATGGGTTGCTAAATTTTAATTGTACATACTGATTAACTTTTCAGTATCTCTGGAAGGATTAAGAATGATAATATTTAAATACGTCAACCCTAATTCGCCAGAAAAATTTCTTGTCCGAGTTTCACTTATGACATGATCCAAGTTTGACTACTATACCAGACAGGACAAAAGAAATAACATTAATAAAATTGTCCTGTCCACCCCAAAGGAAAAACTGATTTTCATAGAATACTGATTTTATGCAAAAACCCATTCTGAAATTAAAAAATAAAATATGCAACTTAATGAAAACCACTCAAAGCAAGGAATCTCTTCCTGCCCTGGAGCCTCTCCCTCATCAAAACAACAAGAAAATGAAAAGGACGAAAAAGAGGAAGCAACAAATTAATAAGACTAAGATGGACATTACAGTTGGAATTGCTTTGTAACATCTAGACAAAGTGAATCACATGCAGCTAACACAGGTCCTACACCAGTATATTAGTAACATATTTATAAAGATGGACTTAATATTCTAATGTTATTCGTCGATAAAATTAGGTTAAAATAAGAGTCCTTGGAAAGTGGAGACTAATGGTTATAATTACTCCACCGCATATGTACTTTTATATTTTTGTAACTTACACGGTGTAACATTAAACAACTGATTGCATTACTATGAGATAGATCCTAGTGTCCTATGCATAAACAAAAATCAAGATGAGTACTAGTATTTATCACGAACATTGATTCAAGTTACTCTTAAACTGTCCGTCATTATTAAGCAATACTTAAAAATGACCCAAAAAAATAATAATCCAGGGATTATGATACTAAATGTGAAATGAAAGGAGCGCACATTAATTTTAAATCGTAACTTACTTTGTTTCCATTTCTGTAAGTTATTTTTTCATGAAAAGGAAAATTTTCCATTGCAGCGGACTCGCCTTGCAATTGCAGTGCTTTTCGTTCAACCTCCAAGTGAACCTGAATTAAATAGCAAGTCATAAATGCAGCATGTAGGTAGGTATCAATATTAAACAAACAAACCGAGCCCTTAATCCCAAATAATAGCATGAAACCATAATAGGAGCAGCAGAGTGAAGGAAAGATAGAGGGGAAAATCACAAAATATAATTTATTGGAAGGATGTCACTGATAGTAAGAGGCAACGATATTAAACAAGGGTGTAAAATTAAATGTGTGCTGCAACTCAAGCCACAGGAAAGGTCTCAAACACAACAATAGATGCATTTCTACATGATTTTTTTCTTCGGATAAATCAAAAGCAAAATTAATTAGCTTCACATACTTCTAGGTCAATTTATCCTGGAAAGAGAAATAATTATAACCAAGGTATAACAATTAGTTAATAAGATAATACCCGCTCTCTAATTGTTGCAAATAACCCATCATTCCATTGCTCACCCTCTAGGCGGATTTCTACAAGATAATAAACCTTGCATCAGAACATGTAAACTAACAAATACTAAGAGAAGAGTGTGAATGAGGAGGGAAGGTCGAGAGTAAATCATACTCATAAAAGAAAATCATATGCATGCAAGGAATAATAGAAGATTCTCTTCCACTAAAGTTCCAGGTCGAATCTCACTAACCTATACAAGTCAATGGTGATACATCGAGAATAAGCAAGAAGATGGAATCATCCCATGTTACCTTGAGTGCGAGAAGCATGTGCAACTTCAAATTCTCTTTGCAAACGCTCAAAAACAGACTTGTCGGAATCCCTAACAAATTTAACAACTTTTAGGACGACCACTTAGCAGTAGCCAAAATTCATTTACTTTATATAGAAATAAAAGATGCAAGCATCACATGGAAAAAAATATACATATGTTCTCTTAGTTAGTAAATGCACCAAGAAATCTCTAATAACATATTGATGTCCTTTCTTACATTTTTGTGGCTCCTTTATCTAGGATTGTTCAAACAAAGTGGGCAAGCTAACCCCGTGGCACTACCTCAAAGTGCAGTATGGTCAATGGTGGACAAGCAAACACAACCTATAATATCATATATTGCACACAGACCAACATCCTAGTTGCTTAATCTACTCAGCTGAAAACTCATATATATTGTGAAGAAACGAAAATAGTGTCTGCTTTTGAAAATTCTTAAGATATTTTCTAAAAAGCAAACTGCTGACAGATGTTATTCTTGAAATAAATGCATCATGAAATGACCCACCTACTCATCCACCACCACTCCTCGCCCCTCGCCCCCCCCCCCCCCCCCCCGAAAAAAAAAAAAAAAGTTAACTTTTAATTCAATTCATATCACAAGAGAAAATCACAGTGTGAGCACCCGATTGTTTAACTGGGCGAATCAAACCAAAACTCAGCAGACTGTCTTGGCTAAACAATCAAACTGAAACCTGGATATTTATTGAGTTTGTCTTCTTTTATTTAACACTTGCCCTCTTTGCTTTAAATATGCTTCAAGACCCCGATTTTGGTATTCCCCTTATCTGATACCGATTATAGCAATTTGATATCCCCCACCCAAAATTGCAATTCATATTTGTCAATTATATTCCAAAATTGTAATTTCAACATCTCCTAACCTAAAGCCGATGCTTACTCTTACTCACTGGATAAAAACCCTAATTTTTAAATTGCAATCCCCACAAAATTCAAGCCCCGTTAGCTGTAATTCCAGGTACAACATTTTCAATTTTACATTTTTTCAAATTCTCATAATTAATCAAACCAAAATGTTAGCTTCCTTTTGGATTTCAGTTCAATTTTGGTAACCCAGCTTTTAGGCTGGTCGGATTAACCAAATGTGCACCCTCCTTATTCAAGAAAAACTTAGAACAAAAAGGCATTTCAGAAAAAACAAGATTCATTCTCATATGACTCCCCTTTTCCCTTTCAATTTGGATATGTTTGTTATATTTGCAGGAGATAATTTACTTAAACTCTTTAGAAGTTTCAGCATATCAATGTATGAACATCAAAATCAACATGACATGCAATAATCTATCTGATAAAAGTAACATAATGAGAGCCAGAAAACTCCCAAAAGAAAACACGGCAAATGGTGAATTAAGTAACTGAGGGTGCAGAAATAAGTTATCAGTATTAACAAATGCAGTCATAATGATGATGAACTTCCTTTTTAAGAAATCCACCGACTAATTGTATTAATCAAGCACTCAAGCAGTAGCAACTTGCAAATTAACAATTATACCTTGAAAGTCGCATCAATAAATCTCCATGCCTTTTAAGAAGACTTGTAACTGGAAAAAAGAAAGACAGCTTTCATCACTCAAGATATTCAAGGATACTAGTAATATGATCGATATAACCGGAACAGATTGCAAGGACAATACATCTAGCACGGGTAGTCTCCACCAGTATATCATCAGCTCGAGAAAGATTCTGGTAGAGAAAAATAAACAAATGTTACAATTCATATGGCCAACTAATTATAGACATAGTCCAGACACTAACTCAAGTGAATTCAGTAAACAGCTTATTTCATCAAATAAAAACACTAAAAATTTATTCCACTTAAACACAAAAAAAAATCTCAAGAAACAATTATCAATCCGGGATTGAGCACACTTACCACTTCTCCCATATTCAGAGGTACATGCCTTTCCTTCACTTGATCAACTTGCTGCATTTTACTCCAAACCTAATTATCGTCTTCACACAAAAAAAATCGCATATGATTACACACAAATGCTCTACATGCAAACAAAAACAAGAAAAAAGAAAAGGACTATTTCAAATTATGCATTTGGGGGGTGGGGGGTGAATTTGAATGCAATTTTGAAAAACATTTGATCATTTACCGTTCTTAACACGCCACACCAAGCAATTCCCAATTCAGAACTAAAGAAAAGATTGGGAATTGAAGGTTGGCTCAAATGTTGCTCTATGGTGGAAACCCTAATTCAAATCAAATTAGGAAATTGGGAATTTATTTAGATTCCCTCTCATATAATCCTTAATGGGCCTGCTCCTTAAAAAGTACTTAGTGGGCCCCGTTGAAAGAAATGTACGAACCTCAATAATAACAATTAGGCCACGGCTAAAATGCACCTCAAAATTCAATAGTCCACCCATTTTCATTTTTATTTCAATAAAATTTCTGAATAAATGTAATTTTTACCAAAAAAATATATATTTATTTAATTACAAAGATAATTTGTAGGTGATGAAGTTAATCAGAGGATGAATTATTAAAAAAGGGGGAGGATTAGTCTTGTATACACCAGTTACACGGTGCAATTCAAGTTCATTTTTTAAAAGTTACACAAAATACTATTGAAAAGTTACATATGTTATTACTGAAATATCTTTCATAGTGTAACTTTTCAGTAATAATTTGTGCAACTTTTCAGTAATAAATTATTTAACTTTTTAAAAATGAACTTGAGTTGCACAGTGTAACTGGTGCACATAAAACTTACTCTTTTTTATATACTCCATCGTCCTCCAAATTTATCCTCCCGGCTGTGGACACGAATTTTTTAAAAAAATGACAAAATACATACAATAAGAATATTGTGGAGTCCACTAGAAAATTAAGTGACTATTTATGAGTTATAATAAAATAATACTTCATCTGTCCCGGTATAAATTGTTCGTTACTTTTGGGCACATGGATTAAAATAAAAGTGAAAAAGTAAAAATATAATAGGAATAATATAAAAAGTAATGAAAACAATAATAAAAAAATGAATAGTAGTTTCCAAAAAAGATAAAAAGGCAAATGAGAAACATATAGTGGAACGGAAGAAAATGACAAAACGAGCAACATATAGTACGAATGAAAATAAAATTAGGAGACAGACGAAAATGAAAAATGTGAATAGATATTGGAACTGAGGGAGTATAAAAAAGATTTTAAACACGGTTTAAATTAAAAGGCCCACTTGTCTATTTTGACTTTTTATCTCATGACAAAAATTTATTTTTGCTTTTTTTCCTTATATTTTAAAAAATTTACAAATTAAACCCGGACTCCTCTCTAGAAAAGCAACTCAGATACGAACTCTCATATAGGATCTCTTTTTGCAAAAATTGAGGTTTCTAATTAAGACACAATTTATATGACGTTAGAAATATTTTTGAAAAAATTGACAAATTTCTCATGGAGAACATGCTTATGTGCTTTTAGAAAAAAAAAAAAAAAAAACTGAACAACAGAAATTATTTTAAAACGAAATATAATTTATAATTTAGAATATATAAAAGCAAGAGCTATCAAGAATATCATAAACAATGCGTCAGCTTTCTTCGAATTTAACTCTTCATTCAAAAATATATTTATCTTTATTATACAACTACATGTCTAAAATAATTATATCATTACTTTTTACTCAGTTTTTTTATTATCTTTTTTTTTTAAATTTACTCATTTTCTCTTATTTTTATTAAACTTCATTTTTTACTTTTCTAAATAACACACAAAAGTATTGACTTCACATAATATTATATCCATCCTACTCTTCTATCACAACTATAAGACAAACTAATTATTCATTTTATTTCTCTCATCTACTTTATTTCTCCATTTCAATTTGCCAATTACCACTCAAACCCAAAAAAAAATACTGACTTCAAGCATCTATGGATTACACCATATACATTACTTTTCCCATACTAATTCAATTTACACATTAAAATTTCTACCAAACTCTTATTCATAGCAATTTCTACACGAAAATTTATTCCATGTAGAAATTGTAATTAGAAGTTAGTTCACCAAGTCTCCATACACTCATATCTCCAAGTCAACCTTATATCTCCCTCCTATTCGTTCCCAAAGGGAATCGAACATTGATGTATTGCTCCGACATACATCAAAGTTGTCCTTCAACACCATGGAAAATGGCCGGCAAACAAGGATTGGAAACGAAGACCTTTACTTGGAACCTTTAGTAAGCTACCATCTCCTTTACATTCTCTCTAATTCAATAAATATTTTTCACATGGAAACAATAAATGTTTGACAGAGAATAATAAGTTGTCAAGAACATCTCAAATAATTAATAAAATCCAAAAAAAAAAAAAAAAATCGAAGGTGAACACCTTTGTTTATATACACTCACAACAAACATTCATCTTGCAATGAGTTCGTCACTCCAAATCTTCTCAACGGTTGAACTCAGAATCACTCCCCAACAAACAATGAGAATGAAATATATTGACAACACACAGAACAATGAACTCGAGGCCACGTGAAACACGTTTTGGCCTTGATCAGAACGAAACAACAGATTTAAGGTGAGCTGCAGATTGCATATGCGATATAGCCGTATCAGACTCTTCCGTTTCGTCTAAATCGAATGGAGGTGTCCTGTTGGTATACTTCCTGCAAAATGAATGGTTCGAAATCACAAGAATTGTACAAAATTACGATATTAGGGAGTAAGAGCTTTGATCGAATGTACAAATTCTGTGTAGACATAAACTAATAAGAACATTTGTGTATGTAACTTACTTCTGAGATAGAAAAGTTTCTTCAGACAATGCTTTTTCCAGTCTCTCTTCAAATGGTGTTGCATGCCAACTAACCTTCTGATCCTGTGAAGAGAAATAAACGAGTTTTAGTTCAGTTAATCGAAGGAAGTAATAATATCGGAGAGGAAGAGGCTAAAAGAAGGAAATCAGTATACCTCTTTGTACTTGTTGGTAGAATTTGGAATTCCATTCCCATCCCACCATTTACATTTAGGTGATATATGAGAAGTCTCATCATCATCAACATCATTCCAATGGGCTGCCACCATCCCCAGAATAGGCCTATCAACAAGAACTTTCCTCCGACGAACATTCTCACCATTGATGAAACGAACTCGTTTATCATTGTCTTCTTGCTTGGCTGAAATTGGTTTGAACCAAGAAGACAGGCTTT
The DNA here is from genome assembly GCA_026898435.1 of Prunella vulgaris. Classification (NCBI taxonomy): domain Eukaryota; kingdom Viridiplantae; phylum Streptophyta; class Magnoliopsida; order Lamiales; family Lamiaceae; genus Prunella; species Prunella vulgaris. The sequence continues at coordinate 636,528 of JAPKLY010000205.1, forward strand.
CATCGACCTTCATCTCTTCTTTTCTAACTGAAAGATCCACCACTGGAGATGGTACCAGGTTATCTTCATTATTTATCTTAACTGATTCACTCGGAAGGTTTGAATCAGAACTTTCATCCTGCAATCCGTTTCTGTGAAGGTCAATTAAAGTTGATCCTAATTGTTTTGAGTGTGGACTAACACATTCAGATGAAGAGCCATTCGATAAAAGGGGAGAACAATCTGGCGCATAGCTAAACTGCACAGATTTCTTTTTGCATTGTACATTAGAAGATAGTGCCTCGGATGAAATTGATGAAATTTCAGAACGAGTTTCACTATCACACATGATCATGGGTGTGTCAACATTCTGAACCTCCCTTTTTTTGGTCAAGCTGCTGGAGGCCCTTTGTGAACTATGTCCATCCGTCATGCAGCTAACAAGCAGAAAACATAAATATATTTAACTGCAAAGTTCTTGTAATTATCAAATTGAAAAGGAAAGAAAGAATTAGATAAAATCATAGGGTCAACATCTATGATACCTATTGAAGTATAACAATGAAATCATAATTCTGTGATGCTATTGTTACCTGGTCCTAAATTCATGCTAATAGCAAGCCAAACCACAAAAAAATTCAACTCAGCTAAAGACAGGGAAATAGACAAAACTTTGTTGAAGATATATCAATATGGATATCAGCTGCACAATGATTTCATTACCTGCTTGGGGAGTCCAAAAGTGAAGCTGATCCAGGCATTCGTGATCCTGCTTTATTTAGAGCTGATATGTCCTCCCATTCCTCTAAGGAATTTTGAAATTTAACAGGAGTCTTAGGTGAAGTTTCACGAGCTTTGAGAACCTTGGCCTATATAATAAGTAATGTGTTGTTACCTAGATTTGCTAAAGTTAAGGAGTTGAAATCTGTCCTGGTATGTTTACCAAGTACTCAAGAGGCAAACAGCATGGCAAAATTACGATCAAAATCAAAGCAAGAATTTATGGGTTCAGCATTAACAAGTAGTAAAAACCAGGTGAAATTAAAACAATGTCAAACTATCAAGTCTCAAACAATCCAGATAATCATTGACATTTGTTTCATCTATAATACACAAGTAAAGAGGCGGGCACGATGAATGCTCGTCCACAAGATTAAGTATACAAAGGAAACACACACAATACGCACTAATAACTAGAGAAGATTAGTTGAATTCACTATATGTTTCCTGTCTTAGTTAAAATACAGATTAGGTTTTCAATTTACGATCACAGAACATAAATATCAAATTCAAAGATAAGACTAACATGCATTTAAATTTTGTAACGAAATACGGACCTCTTCCTCGAGCTGCTTTTGACCCACCTCCCTCTTTCCAAGTGACTCGTCTTCTTATTCGTAAGCAACATAAATTAAGAAAAAAAATACTCAATCAATACAAAAAAATCCACAAAAATCAACGAAGCTAATTTAGACCAAAACATAGAAAGGAATTACCATCATTGACGAACAACGATGACAGCGCATTCTTACTACGAGGTGCTACGGGCTCCTAGATCAGCAAAAAAAAAAAACAGTTACTCCGAAAGTAATTCCAAAGAAGTGGCGAAAGTAGCACACAAATATCGATGAAATTTCCACAGAATTCAAATTTCAGCATCACAACAAGAGAGCAGAACAGCTCAGGAAATTCAAATCTTACCGAAGGAGCAACGAGATTACCGCCAGCGTCTTTGACTCGAAAACATCCGAAAAAACAACCCATCATTCTCCGCCCAAACCCTACGACCGTCGACCGCCACCGATTTCGCCTCCCTTCTTCTCAGGAGAAAACCAACGCCATAGCGGTTACTCTAAATAGTACATACTATTTGCACCACCATAAATGGAATGACAATTATTGAATTGAATTGATTATCGGAATTTCAATCAATCATTCTAGAGAGAGATAGAGAGAGAGAGAGAGAGAGAGAGAGAAGCAGAAACTCAGCTAGATAGAGAGAGAAGCAGAAACTCAGCTAGATAGAGAGAGAGGTGGAGTGTCGCTGTAGCGATGGCTCCATTGCGTTTTGAAATTCGAATAGAGAGAGAGAGGGGGAAACAAATTAAATGCCGTATTTGCATCTTTATATCAAACGTTGCAGTCAAATATGAAATTAATTAATTTAATAACCGAGATTTTATAAATTAATGATGATAATGACATAATTTTATACATTCAAAACAAATACTCCCACCATCCCGCTATAAGTTGCTCGTTGCTTTTGGGCACACGAATTAAGATAAAAATAAAAAAGTATAAATGATATGATGAAAAAAGTGAAAAAGTATAACTGATGTGATGGAGAAAAATGAAAAAGTAATGGAAATAGTGTAAAAAGTATTGAAAATAATAATAAAGAAGTGAATAGTAGTTTTCAAAAAAGGTAAAAAAACAATAAGCAACATATAGTGGGACGGAGAGAGTAATACACAACTGTATAAATTGCTATATGCTTTTTGAAAAAATATAATGATACTTCCTCCGTCTCAAAACTACTTTCATAATAGTTCTGGGCACGCGAACCAAGAAAAAGTGAGTATGTGAGTGTAAAGTTAAATAACAAAATTAAAAAAATGTATTTTATTGACTTTTGTGAGTGTAAAAAACTTTCTTTTTAGGTGCGTGAAAGTAGAGATGGAACGTCCAGATAAAAAAAGTGTGAAAATAGTTTTGGAACAGAGGGAGTATAATGGAAAAAAGAGAAAAAGTATAATTAAAAACTTGTATGAACTCGGGTTTATCAATTATCATTGTCATGTATATACACTATCACTTTTATATATATTCACTATCATTGTTATGCATACATACTATCACTGTTAAAAAATCAAGTATATTTTTATAACAGTGATACTCCCTCCGTCCCACTATAAGTTGCTCATTTTGTCATTTTCGTTCGTCCCACTATATGTTGCTCAATTGCTTTGTTACCTTTTTTTTAAACTAATATTCACTTATTTATTTTATTTTTTTTATAAGTAAAAAGTAAATTTTATTAAAACTAGTTTTTTGGAACAAGATGTGCCCAAAAACCAGAAATCAAGTTATACAATAATATCAGAGTACAAAGAACCTTCAGACAGTTTCATCTTTGACTTCAACAACACAACACTCTATTAGTTTTCTAGGCTCCATGACCCAACACTTCTTTATTATTATTTTCAATACTTTTTACACTATTCACATTATATTTTTACTTTTTCCCCTCACATCACATGTACTACATTAATATTTTTATACACTTCTTAATACTCGTGCACAAAAGGTATGAGCGACTTATAAAGGGACAGATGAATTAATATATATGAATAACAGTGATAGTGATTATACATAACAGTGATACAACATCATGTGAACTTGAGTTCACAAGCGACCTACTCATAAAAAAAATGAATAGTGATTTTCGAAAAAGTTAAAAATTAAACGGGAAATATATAGTGGAACAGACGAAAATGGCAAAAACATATAATGAGATGGAGGGGTATATATATATATATACCGTATATAATAATAATAATACATTTTTAAATTTTAAGAGAAATTATCTTTTTTGAACCTTCAAATATAATAAATTCAAGAAAATAATCTTCTCATTTAAGAAACTACTCCTTCCGGTTCAATTTGAGTATTCTTTGTTGTTTAAATACGAGTTTTAAAAAAAATTGATAGCTTATATGTAAAAGGAGTAAGTCTCTTGAGCATCAGTTACACTGTGCAATTCAAGTGTATTTTTAAAAAGTTAAATAAAATATTACTGAAAAATTACACAAGTTATTATTGAAGTTAGATTATTAAATATAAATTTTTCAGTAATATTTTGTTCAACTTTTCAGAAATACACTTAAATTGCACGGTGCACCTGATGCATACAAGATTAAGTCATGTAAAAGTAGGGGTGGACGGTAAGGTATACCGAAATTTTTTTTGCCATACCGTTACCGTACCGAAATTTTCGATATCGAAAAATATCAAACCGTTGTCATACCGAAATTTCGATATCGAAAAAAATCATACCGTTTTCATACCGAAAATTTCGGTATACCGAAATTTTTGGTATACCGAAAATTTTGATTTTTTCGGTATACCGTGATATATACCGAAATATTTTTGGTATATCGAAATATTTTCAATATGAAATTTTCGGTATATCGCGATATACTTAAATATTTTCGGTATACCGAAATATTTCAATATACCGAAAATATTTTGGTATATCGCGGTATATCGAAATTTCTATATTTATATATCATTACCGTATAGAAATTTTCGATACGATACCATACCGTACCGAAAATTTTGGTATACCGAAAAATTCGATAAATTCGATATTTTTCGATATGATAAGTGCGGTATACCGGTATTTTCGATATTTCCTCCACCCCTATGTAAAAGTGATATGTGAGGTTGTAAAGATAATACATTATGAGGGTATATGTTTAAATATTGATTCGTAATAATTATTCATATATTGAGATATATATAACTGATTATAATCATTTAATAAATAGATTGTCCAAGTTTAAATTGCATATAAATACAATAGTATTAGTTTATAAGTACATTAATATTATTGAGTAAATGTTAATATCTTCATTCATGATTATTTTCAAATTTTTATTATATTTTTCTCTCAAATATAATAAAAGTATATAGATAATTTTGGGACGGACGGAATATTACATCGTGAATAAATTTCATTAAAAAAGAGCTTTTATTTCTACATTTGATCAATGCTGGAATGATTTATTAGAGCACTCCCAAGGGTTGCCACCAAATTTGCCACAAAATTCACAATTTGCCACCAACAGTAAAATCATCTTCAATCATAAAACTCAAATCTTAACTCAATGGGAATATTCTTTTAGAATATTCTCACTTTAATAAAATTTATTTTTTATTTTATTATTATAAATGTATAATTAATTTTATAATTTGTTATTCATATTTAAATCTTTAAAAATTAATTTAATAAAAATATATTTAATAAGAAAAATTAAAGAACAATGAATCAATGATTTAAATCACAAAGTTTAATAACATAATACATCACATTACATATTAATATAGAAAAATTACACATATAATAAAACACAATGCAAATTTAAAAATATTACAAGATAATGCAAATAATATAAATTACATATTGTTATAAATAAATTTAATATCAATATATAAATTTTTTATTTAAATACAATAATTATTTAATTTTTTAATATTTAATTTTTATATCATATAATGTTATAAATAAATTTAATATCAATATATAATATTACATTTATCTAAATAATAAATTACATAATAAAATAATTAAATAAATATATGTGTAATATAGATAAAATGATAAAAGAAAAGCCAAAAAAAAAAAATTGAGTTGAGGAACATTGTGTGGCAAATTTGCCACACACTGTTCATCCATGGTAAATTGTCACCGTATTTGAGTCCCCATTGGAGGAGGGTTTGTGGCAAATTTTGAGTTTGAGTTGGTATTTGAGTCCCCATTGGGACTGCTCTTAGGGAATCATACAATCATGATGATTCACTGTAAAACATATAATAATCCCTGAACATGAGAGACCATATTAATGAGAATAGTTTTCTGACTTAAAAATCTCTTTAAGCATTCTCTTGCACAAGTACATCAATTTGTTTGAGGATTCAAACAAACTCTTATGGGTTGTTTGGTATAATTGTAAGGAATGGAATGAGTATGGAATGAAAGTCATAGTTATCATATAACTGAACTATGATTGATTTCTTAGTTTTTTAGAATCAAAGTCATAGTAAAGTCATTCCAAACGCACACTATGACTTTGATTATCATTACTCACCCCCAAAAGTATCCAACCAAACAGCCTCTTAATATCATTGGAATGGTCTATTTTGCTTTAGTTGCTCACATGATTCAGAAAAAAAAATCGATCTTTCTTCTCGTTGATTATAATGACCAAAATCTTCCTCTAACTATAGAGGTGGCATTTATCTGATAAATTTATTATTATAGGGATGTTTTGATAATAAGTTATTAAAGTGGGGGAAAAGTGTGAAGGTTATTAAAGTTATTCAAGAAAATAGATCATTCTATATTTATATGAATCATATCTTTTGAAAATATTTTCACAACTTTATTTTTCTCTCTTCCAAAATAATTAAGGATCCGGATATCCCCCATTTTTAGTAGTTTACCGTTAACCCCCCTTCCCCCCACTTACTTTCTTATATCTAAAAATAAATTATAATACAGAAATATCCCTATTGTATAATTTTCTAAATTAAAAATGTATCAATTCACCCCAAACACATTAAATTTCGAACAGAACCTCCTACAAGATTGAATAGCTTCAATACAACCTTTCCTCCAAGCCTTTGCCTTTATTTGGGGCTTCAACATTTCATGGTTTCATAACCACTCCAAATCCAATTGTTCAATCCCTCCAATCCACAACATACATCTTTCCAAGCCAAAATAAATAATTACCCTGCAAAACTCAATTGATGGAAAATGAACAAACGACATCTAAATGCAGATCCCTCATTTAATAACTCTGAATTTATTGCATACCACACATTCAATAATTTACGATGACTAAATGCAGATATTTTTTTTCTAAAAATTGCTTGGAAATACCTCAAAAACATGACTTTGTTTCGCCCTCTAGATCTCTCCAACAATTCTATTTCGGGCTCTGTTTCTCCCCTCGCCAAAAAAATTGCCAGAAATCGGTAAGATTTGTTCACCGAACAATCCTCATTTGTTCGACTACCATTAACTGAACTAATCTCATTTGTTCGATCCCAATTGTCAAACAAACAAGCAAAAATTGGAAAACCAGATCCGAACACAAATGAATGAAATTTCTAATGAAATCCACAAACACATTCACTTCCTATCACAAACCCATTCGTCTGCGGTGGGCATCGGCAGTCGTCGACCTCGCGTCTCCAGGTGTCTGGTTCGAGAGATAGATGGTTGCGAGGCAGAACGGGAATGACTGAGAGAATGGGACGCGATTCCGGCTGATGTGATCGGTGACAGAGGTGTGCGGAATACGAAGGTTGGGCGTGCGTTTTCGGCATCGGCATGGCACAATTGAGTGTATGGGATGGTTTTTTGTAAAAATTAGGGGGTGAAAGTTATAACTTCTATCCTTAATTATGAAGAGTTTGAATAGTTGTGGAAAATCACGTGGTGAATTGATTTATTAAGGTGGTGAATTGAAAATGGTGGTAAACTACTAAAAAATGGGGGGGATATCCGAATCCAATAATTAAATCCTCATCTTCCACCAGCTTAGTTAATTGTTGGCCTGACGAACTAATGCAATCAGCGTAAGAATAATCTCCAAGGCTTAACAGGTCGCCGGGGCCCATCCGAATTCACGAAGTTCACATGGGTGGAGCTCGCCCACGCAGCTCACCAGAGGAGCCCTCCACCCTCATGAGGACCTCGCCGAGGTCCGTCATCGTATGGCGTCCAGAAACTGCACAAGGCACCGGAGCTCGCCCTTGAGCTCGCCCAGGAGCCCACCTCTAAGCTCGCCCAGGAGCCCACTTCCAAGCTCACCTAAGAGCTCGCCCCCTAGTCTATTAGATCCCGATGGTTGCGCTCTTTTTCCCTCCGTCCGGTTTATCCACAAGGGTGGTTTACGGCGAGGTTTTTAATGAGGCCCATCTAGTCTAAGGCATAGTAGTAGGACGAGGCACGACATAGGAAGCAGTGTGAGGGACCAAGACGAGGGTAAGGAACCCTCGTCAACACCGGAAGCCATATAGGCTCGTAAGGTGCCGTCTCACACTCGCACACCTATAAATAAAACCTCTCTTGTACTATTCAAAAATAATTAATACATTCCCTACACTCTACTTTCTCTCTTTAAACTCTCTACTTTCTCTCTCTATCTCACCCTCTCAAGAACATCCAAGAACACAATTCTTGAATTATTGTTTGATAGGATTAATATGATATAAAGCCACATAAACAAACACGATTAGTAAATTCTATCAACAATTTAGCGCTAGAAGGAGGGTGTTCACGAATCTGAAAAATAAAAAATTTCAAGAACAAAAAAAATTAGGATTTGTTGAAGATTTGAAGGTGTTCTTGATAAAGCTCAAGAACACTTGAAGATACACATACATATTCATTCCTTCGAACAAAAAAAACCCAGATTTCCGGGCGAAAACCTGAATCCTCGAATTTACAAATTCTGCCCGGAAGAAGTTTTCAAAAGCGCGCGTGTACACGAATAAACCAGATTTCGGATAATTCGTCACACGCAAGGCTAGACAAAAATTTGCACAGCTCCACCTAAGCTGGACGATCATCACCCCAGCGACCTCCCTCCACCTCGGCGACCTGCAGCAAGTTACCCCCTCCAAAAACCAAAAATGGCTACCACTCGAGCTGCCAAAGGAAAGACCACCGCAGCTGCCGGAAGGTCCTGAGGTGGCAACCAAAACCAAGCCGAGGTGGAGACCTCACAACCACCTCCCCAGAAGAGCACCGCAGCCCCACGACCTCCGCGAGTTGTGGTGGCACAAGAAGACCTGATCCCTGCCCTGAGGAACCTGGCCAACAACCCCGACGAGCTCCAGCGCACCATCGCAACCTTGCAAAGGTTGCAGCAGCGGCAGCATGACGAGCTCGCCCTATTGCCAAGGCGAGCTCCAGCTACTGAAACTCGGGAGCAGGCGAGACCCATTCAGGGTACCCAAACTTGGGGGGAGTACAACGCTCTCCCCACTGAGCAAGAGGCGAGCTTGGCCCAAGTTCGCCAGCTTCGGGAACAGGCCGGCAAGGCCAAGATGGTGGAGGAGGAGCCTGCTCCTTACACCGGAAGAGATTCGGCCTACACCGGGGCATCTGGCACCCACCAATCACAAAGGAGGGAAGTCCTCCAAGGCAGACTGGGACCCAGGTGCGGAGAAAATGAACAAACGGCCGCCCCGTTCACGTCCCACGGGGGAGACTCAGACCTGCAGCCGCGCAGGTCCGCCCATGAACGATTGAGAAGGCCCTCCACCGACAGGTTGGGCTCCCATGGCGGACGCCAATTCCAGCCCGTCACTGAAAGGTCACCCCAGAGTGAGGCACCTCGGGGACGTGCGTCCACGAGAAGCACAACCTTTGAGCAGCCTCCACCGGAGGTGACCCGTGATGACGAGCTAGCCTCGCTGAAAAAGGCCGTCGAAATGCTACAAGCCCAAGTAGCTGCCAAGTCTGGCGGACCTGGCGCCACCACTCTCCCCACATCCCCATTGGCACCTGCCGTCCTCCGAGCACCGGTCCAGAAGAAAATCCAATTCCCAGTGATGTCCGCATACGAGGGCGAGTCCGACCCGAAGGTCCACTTGGCCAAGTATGCGGACTTTATGATCTCGGTCGGTGCCACTGACTCCACCCAGTGCTGGAATTTCCCGCTGACCTTAGGGGACCGAGCCCATCGCTGGTTCTCGTCGCTCGCCCAGGGTCAATCTGCTCATTTGGCCAACTCTCGCGGGAGTTCTTGGCCCACTTCTCCGGGTTCGGGTCCTACCTTACCCAGAAACACAGTCTCGCCAACATCCACCAAGGCGAGAACGAGACCGACCAGCAGTACCTGGAGAGGTTCGATAAAATACTGCTGGAGGGCGAGCCAGTGAGCGAAGACACCAAGGTCATCGCGGTGATGGCCGGGCTCAGAAAATGCACCGATCTCTGGAAGGAGATGCACCTTGCATGTCCCAACACTTACACCGAATTTCGCCACAAGGTGGGGGTATTCGTGGCTATGCAGGGGGCACTGCTGAAAGAAGTTGGTGCCCAGGAGGAGAAGAAGCCCTACGGGAAGAAGTCCGGGGGCACGTACAAGGCCCCCCAGAACTTAAAGCCCTACAACGATTTGTCGGAAATCAACCAAGGCACATGACCTGTGCAAGACACACAACCGATACCAATGGAGGATTTGGAAGAAACCCAAGTGTTGGGACCTGCGCAAGAGTCGGGACCTGCTCAGGAACAACAACCTGCTCCCATGGAGGTGGTAGATGAATCCCAAGATGGGGGACCTGCGGGAGGTCAAGAACCAACACCAATGGACATTGACCTAACCCCCCAAGTCACCGCACCATCCCAAGTTGACAAAACACCGGAGGTACTAACAGTTGATGGACCCGCTCGAGCTGAAAGTCAACCCGATGACCTCGAACCTCGCATAGGTCACGAACCTGCACAGATGTCACAAGAGGAGTGGGACGAGTTCATCAGCGACCCAAGGTGGAAAAGTCAAAAGAGAAAAGCCACCCCCATGGAGGAATTGACGGCACTCCCGATGGACTCTGAAAGGGACTTAGAACTTTTCATCTGTTCTGAGTTACCTGAACCGTACCGGTCGAGGATGGAACTATTCTTGATGTCCAACCTGGATGTGTTTACCTGGTCCCACGAAGACATGACGGGGATCCCATTGGAACATGCTTGCCACAGACTCAACATAGATCCGACGAGGAGACCCGTACGCCAAAAGCAAAGAAAGTATGGACCAGACAAATACGCAGCTCTAACTGTTGAGGTGGAGAAGTTGTTAGACAACAAGTTGATCAAGGAGGCTTTGTGTCCGTAGTGGGTCGCAAACCCCGTTCTGGTGAAGAAACACAACGGGACATGGAGGCTATGCATCGACTTCACGGACTTGAGCAAAGCATGTCCAAAGGACAACTTCCCACTGCCTCACATCGATCAGCTGGTAGATAGCACCTCAGGCCATGAGATGATGACGTTCATGGATGCTTTTGCGGGCTATCACCAGATAGCTCTGCACCCAGATGACCATGAACATACAACGTTCTACACCAACAAAAACATGTATTGTTGGGAAAGAATGCCGTTCAGACTTATCAACGCCGGAGCCACCTACCAAAGATTGGTGAATAAAATGTTCGACCAACACATTGGCGAGTCCATGGAGGTGTACGTAGATGACATAGTTGTCAAGAGTCTGAGAAAGAAGGACCACCTAGACCACCTAAAACAGACCTTCGACATACTACGCCACTACAACATGAAGTTAAACCTCAAGAAGACCAGCTTCGGCGTACATTCTGGAAAGTTCCTGGGACACCTAGTTAGCCAGCGTGGAATTGAGGTCAACCCGACGCAGGTCCAATGTATAATCGAGATGGGTATCCCCGATTCCGTGCAGAAAATTCAAAGACTGACTGGGTGCATGGCAGCCCTGAACAGATTCATCACCAGGTCCGGTGACCGAAATCGTCCGTTCTTCGAGGCAATTAAGGCAATCACACGGAGGTACAAAGAGACGGCCAAAGCCAACAAGCTCCACCTCATAAACCACTTCGTGTGGACAAGTGAATGCCAACGAGCCTTTGAAGACATCAAAATATACCTGGCAGATACGCAGGTCCTGTCAAAACCGATACCTGGAGAGAAGCTGTATCTATACCTAGCCGCGTCGGAGGTGGCCATCAGCTCCGTCCTGGTCCGAGAAGAGGCGAAGACACACCTACCAGTGTACTATGTAAGTCAAGTCTTATACGAAGCTGAGTTGCGGTACACCCCAACAGAGAAGTTGGCTCACGCACTGGTGATGAGTGTTAGAAAATTGAGGTCCTACTTCTTTGACCACCCGGTAGAGGTGCTGACGACGTTCCCACTAAGGCAAATACTGCAGCGCCCAGACACCGCCAGACGTCTGCTGATATGGTCACTAGAGATTAGCCAATACGGTATAACCTACGCACCCCGAATAGCGATCAAGGGACAAGCGCTCGCCGATTTTATCATCGAGCTAACTTTCCCACAAGATCCGACGAGGGGGCGTATAGCTCCGTGGCATCTCTACGTTGACGGATCATCAACCAGCATGGCAGCAGGCGCCGGCGTGGTCCTGATCAGCCCGGACAGGCAAGTCTTCACCTCCGCAATCCGATTCGACTTTCGAGCAACCAACAACGAGGCGGAGTATGAAGCGTTGATAGCGGGACTTAGGCTATCATTAGCTGTGGGGGCAACCAATCTTCAAGTTTTCGGAGATTCCCAGCTAATAATATCCCAAGTCCGGGGGGAATATGAGGTAAAAAACCAGCAGATGATGACCTACCAAAAGATAGCCGCGCATCTGATCTCGATGTTCACGCATGTCTACATCAATCAGATACCGCGACTAGAAAACACACAAGCAGACTCCCTAGCCCGGCTAATTACCAGCAACGGCGAAGCCGAATTCACGGAGGTTGTAATCACCACACTGAAAAACCCCTCGACGTTCGATTACAAGATAAATCAAACCTCGAGTGGGGGGCCGGAAGACAGGGAAGATGGCGAAGATTGGTGCACTCCAATCCAAAAATATTTAACAGACAGAACAACCCCCGTGGACACCTGGGAAGTTAGCCGGCTAGTAAAGCAAGCTGCCAGATATACGCTGCTGGATGGTGATTTGTGTGAGAATTGCTCATATTTTGTGTGCTTAATTTGATTAATTTAATAGGATTCCATTCATTTTTACATCTTTAAATTGATTTATTATGCTTAATGGCCAAGAAAGACATTTATTGATTTTTTTTTAGGAAATTGATGATTTTTGAAGCAAAATACATGATATTTTTTGAGTCAATTGACGAGATGAGTTGAGAAAGATGAAGATCGAAAATGTATTGGGCTCATTTTTATTCCACAAATCTTCGGCCCATTTTGAAATTAAAGAAGGCCCAATGGTTATTTATTTGAGATGAAGAATTGGAAACTGAAAATCAGGAATTGAAGGTATTAATTTAGAGGAATATCAAGCAGGGGTCCCACCTCTGCTCTCAATCACGTGAATTTGAAGAGTAGTTTGTCTAGCACTATTACTCTGACCGAGAAAAGAGGAAACAGGGAACATGGTTTTATTTGTCCACATATTCATTATTGCTTACAGCCATGGCCATGCCATCTCGCCTGAAATCCATGTCCACCGGAAATTTCCCTTTGCCGTCGCGCTTCATGCTTGAAGCTCCACAGCCGTCGTCCTCGCGCCGGAGCCACCACTCCGCCTGAGACTCGCTACCTTTCAGCGTCGCCGGAGCAACAGCCCACAACCCATTCACCGGAATTAATGGCCGAAAAGCCTGGAAACTGCTGAGTGCCGTGAACCTGCTCAGATTTCTCGCCGGAAAAGCTCACCACTTCACCGGAATCAAGTGTCGCCGCCTACTGCCGGACCCCACTTCCGATCTTTACCGTCAATGCCTGGAGAAGGTAAACGTTCTTTTTAATTGAAAAGTCGCATTCTAAGCACAAAAGAAGTAACCGTGTTTCCACTTGAAGAATCGCTGAGAGAAAGAAGAGTTGCTATTTCAATTTCAAGAATCGTCATTTTTGGTCGTGCAAGAATGCTTAGTCGAGCACTACAAAGGATTTTACGAAGTGATATTGCAAAAATAGTTGCTCGACCAATTTTGGTCGAGCACAGCTACTCGATCGAGCCCGCAACGAAATTCTGATTTTTGTCCAGTTGATTTAAGCCACGTGGAGGGAGAATGAATTTGGGCCTTAGCCCATTTGTTTTGCAGAAGGCAGCATATATATTCAGTAGGTTTTGGGGAATTGAAAATAGAAGAGAGGATTAGCAGCTTGGAGAGCACACTTTCTGTGGGGAGCTCCTCTCCCCACACACCACACACATTAGATAGGATATTTATTTTTCTTGCAATTTCTAGTTGGATTTTAATTGGGCATTTTATTTCTTGAAGTATTGAGAGCTCAAGAGGTGATATTTTTCTTTTATTTAAGCTTGTAATGGTGATGTTTTTGTTTAGCTTTTATTTTAGTGTTATGATTATGAGTTTGATGTTTTTAGCCATGGGCTAATTTTTCTATGTTTTGGGTGTTTGATTTGTGATGGAAATTAGTGTGATCATGATTTGATTGTCTTGATTTTGCTATGAGAATTGGTTATGTGTTTTTATTAATGTGTTTATCTTGATTAGATTAATTGAATTAATTTAGTATCTCTTAGTTGATGGGTATATGCTACAATGAGAGTTGGGTGTGTACTTTCTGGGGGGCAAGCATTGGCATATAAGACGATCTGACAGGGCTACTACTGGCCCACTCTTTGCAAAGATGCCATCAGCTTCGCTCGAAGGTGCCGAAAGTGCCAACTTTTCGCACCTAACATCCACTCCCCAGCCAACCAGCTTAAGTCGGTTTTCAGCCCATGGTCTTTCGCGAAATGGGGTATCGATTTGATCGGCCCATTTCCACCTGGTAGAGGCGGTGTAAAGTTTGTTGTTGTAGCAGTGGACTACTACACTAAGTGGACTGAGGCCGAAGCTCTCACGACAATAACCCAAGAAAGGATGATCGACTTCATATGGAAAAACCTGATCTGCAAATTCGGACTTCCACAGTCGATCATCACGGATAATGGAAGGCAGTTCGACGGACAAAAGTTGAGGGACTTCTGCAGTTCATGGAACATCAAGAAGCATTACTCAACTCCATACCATCTCCAGTCGAACGGCCAAGTCGAGGCGGTGAACAAAATCCTGAAACACATATTGAAGCTCCGCCTCGAGGAGAAGAAAGGGAGCTGGGCAAACGAACTCCCGGAGGTCCTATGGTCTTACAGAACTTCCTACCCGGCCAGCACCGGAGAGACCCCGTTTGCCCTAGCCTTTGGAACTGAGGCGGTGGTACCCGTCGAAGTCCAAAACAAGACTTGGAAGGTGGTAGGATATGATGAAGAAAAGAATGACGAAGCCCTGGCAGTAGAGAAGGATCTGATCGAAGAGACCAGAGCTTCGTCAGAAATGAAGAACGCCACCTACAAGCGTAGAGCAGAAAAGTATTACAACTCTCAGGTCCGAGACCGAAAATTCAAGGTCGGAGACCTGGTGTTGAAAAAGAAGTTGATGGCCCCACCAGGTGTATTCGGTTCAAACTGGGAAGGACCGTTCCGGGTCACCGCAGCCTGGCCGAACGGCACTTATGACCTCGAAGACGCAGAAGGCAACACCTCGTCATACACCTGGAGTGCGGCTCACCTGAAAAAGTTCTACCAATAGACTAGAATTCTGTAATAGACTAATCGAAGGTTCGCATCAGAAATGTTGATGGCAACCCGTGTAAATTACGTCACTATAAAAAGTAAGAGAATTTGTGAAATCAGAAAAATTTGCCAAGTGTCCGGACCTGCGTAGCTCGCCCCCTACGCGAGCTACCTCAGGTCGCCCACTGCCCAGAAGAGCTCACCAACCCCAGCAAGCCCGAGCACTCAAAAATCCGTGATGCGCAAGGACCAAGATCCCAAACGTTGTAATTAAATAGCTCGAAGGCAAAGGCCTAAGTGCCCAAGGTCACGAAGGTACCCTTCTTAAAGGGTTGCTAAGCACCTACTGCCACACGTTAGAAAAATTCGCGAAAAAGACGAAAAACATCTAAGGCAAGGTTCATGGAACCCGATGGCCCAATGTGAATCAATCGAAGTGCAGTTCACTGCCCTAAGTGGTCTAAGACGAGCAATTCGCGGCCCTAAGTGGCGTAAGACGAAGAATACGCACTCTCAAAACAGAGGTACAATTTTTCGTAGTCGTAAGTGATGTAAAACGAACGATTCGCTTCTCAAAGTAGAATAAGACGAACATTTATGTACCAAAAAAATAAACAAGAACGAGCTATTTAAAAATTATAACGTAAAAGCGCGAAAACGGAGGTGCAAAGAGTTGGACAAAAAATGCTCGGTTTCTATTCAAAAGACACTTAGGAAATTTTCAAGGCAAAAATACTTGAAAATTCCTAAGTGTTCGAAGTATTGGTAGCCACAAAGGCCGACTAGCTAGCCGTCTTTGAACTACAAAAAGCTCCTTCTAGGCGAGCTACACTTGCCCGACGAGCTGCATCTAAACAAAAACAAAAGACTACGAAAATAGAGCTCCTTCTAGGTGAGCTATGGAGCCTGGTGACCTACTACAAGTTGAGAAATAAAAGGGCTAATCTAAGAAAGCAAGAAAAAGCTCAGGCATCCGGAGCAGCGGGAGGGGCATCAGCAGGCACCTAGCGGGAGCCAGGGGCGACTGGGTCGGAAGGGAGAGCGAGCTCGGCCTCGGTAGTAATGTTGCCAGTAAGCTCGGTGGTGTCGAACTCACTAAGGTTCAGCACAGCGTCCCCGCAAGCTTTCTAGAGCTGTGCGACAGTGAGTGGGACCCGCTCCTCCTCCTCATTAGCGACCTCCTCTTCGCCAAGGTTCAGCGCCGGCACCTCAACCGTCTTGATGATTTGAAAGTGGGCCGGCACGAAGTTGAGAGGGATGCCGAGCTCTGGGAGGTCGCCGATGTCCAGCTCGGCGCCATCCGGGAAGGGAACCCGGTCCAAGCAGGCCTTGAAGTTGCCCACAACCGCCTCGACCTCGTCATCCTTGTGAGCTCGGGAGTCGGGCCCACCAGAGAGTTCGCAAAACCTCGGCATAACATTGGACGCATCCTTTGTCAGAGGCCTCGGCCTTCACGGCCGCCAGATCCGGCGAGGAAGAGGCGTTGTTCCGCAGCTCGGCAACCTCGTTGACTTTCGCCTCTAGCTCGCCCCTCAGCCTTTCACACTCGGCGTTGGAGCTCTTCACCAGGCCCCGCTACAGTGCGAGGTCCT
Source organism: Prunella vulgaris (assembly GCA_026898435.1). Taxonomy (NCBI): domain Eukaryota; kingdom Viridiplantae; phylum Streptophyta; class Magnoliopsida; order Lamiales; family Lamiaceae; genus Prunella; species Prunella vulgaris. The sequence goes on from JAPKLY010000205.1 coordinate 653,170, forward strand.
TCTTGGTAACCCCATGATTGCTGACCTCCTGGGCGAGCTGGGCGGCGAGCTCATCTTCCTTGACTTTTATTTTAGCCTCCGCCTCCCGCTCAAGCCTGGCGAGCTTGTGTTGAAGGTCCTCGAGCTGCCGCAAGGCACTTTGCTCGGCAGCCAGGGATGCCTCGGCGCTCTCCTCGGCGAGCTGCGCCTGTTTCTTGGCCTTGTCCGCAGTGTCCGCCAAGGCCAGCATCCTCTTATTCCTGTCGGAGCGACCTTGCTCCAGCTCGTCGACCTGCTCCAGTGCCTTCTGGTTGGCGAGCATTAACCCGCTGGCATGGTGAGCTGAGAGTAGAAGGTTCTCTCTCAGGTCCTGATTATTGATTATGGCCACTTGAGGAGCAGTCCAGTGCCTTGGCATGTTACTCACTGTATCCCGGACTAGACCCGGCTCAAGACCCCGCATCTACGTCAGTGAGCGAGATCGCTCGAAGGCATGAACAACCTCATGACGATTGGGGTGAGCAATGGGAGCATAGCTGCGAGGTGGAAACAGTTACTTACTGAACTCAAACAATAATGCCAGCAATTCAGGGAGGCGAGCTACTTACTGAACTCGATCGGGATCCCAACCGAGGAGCGTGTCATCATTAGTTAGCACCCCGAATGGAGATGGCGAGGGGGGCGAGCTCCGAATGGGCGTGGCCGCCAGTGGGGCAGTGGATTGAGCGGATCCCCCCTGCCCGGACCTCGTCGAGACCCTCTCAGCTCGGTCGGAGTCCTCGTCGACCAGGCCAGTATACCTGGTCCTCTTGCGAGCTGGAGGATCCTCATCGCCTGCTCGGGATCCTTCACCTCTATGGGGCCCCTTTTTCCCGCGACCTCGCTCGGAAGAGACGACAGCTCGCCCCCCACCTCGGATGGTCCGAGCGACCTCCGCAGCCTTGGACTTGGACTTCTCGGGGGCCTTGGTCTTTTCCTTCTGGGTCCCCGACCCTCCTACCTCGCCCTTCTTAGAGGCGAGCTCTGCTTCCCTGCTCACCTCCAACGCGAGCACAGACGGCGGGGCGAGTCTATTAGGGCGAGGTGGGCCCATCTCGAAGCGACGTTTGACGATGTGATAGGCCTCGGGGACCTCGGCGATGGGAAAGGCGACAAAGCCACCACCTGCACAAAGATAGGAAATGTCAGCATGATGGGCGAACTACACCCCCCCTATAGGCGAGCTCCAAAGAGTTGTAAACCTGGGAGCTCGGGACCTTTGATATCAAGGTGGTGTGGCAGGGTGAGGAGCCCAGCAAGCCGCAAGCAATGATGTGCGCACAGGTGGGCGATCTGCCTATCCTTCTCGCTTCTCAAACAGCAGATGGCACGCACCACATCAAACTCGGCCGATACCTTGGGCTTGCCCCTGCTGGACTTGTGGCGCTTCGAAACTGCAAAAAGAAAGGAAATTAGAATTAGTATATCTAATTCAACCCACACACACCGAAATAGGCGACCTACTGCTGGCTTCCCCGTATCCCTCCGGAGTGGGAATACGATCACCTCGTCCATGGTACGTGCTGGAAGCTCTCCAGTCTCCGCCTATGAAGAAAAACTGTCTCTTCCAGTCACGGACTTTATTCGGCAAGTCCCCGAGAAATTTCTCTCCCGGGCGAGCTTTCAAATAGTAGTAGCCCACGCCATCCTTCGCCTGCTTGGTTACAGCGAAGAGCTCGCCCAGGTCCGCTGAGGTCGTCCCGTTCTCGTAACCCTCCAATCCGAAGGCAGATAGGGCAGCGAGGAGGTTGCTCCACCCATTCGGGGTAAGCTGGGTCATGGCCAGGTTGTTATCGGCGAGGAACTGACCGATGATTGGATGCAAAGGCAAAGTAAGCCCGGCCCTGAGGATATCGACGTTAAGGGCGGTCAACCCTTCAGGAGGCGCATCGGCCCGCTCGTTCTTTACTGGGGCATACATGAAGATGTCGAGCGGGATGAGGTACTTCCTACGTATGATGGACAGGTCGCACTCATCAATGACACTCATCACCTCGCCAGCCTTGTAGTCAGATGGGGCGACCTTCTCTAGGTCGGTGGGGAGTACCCGGTCCGGGCAGGGGAAGCTCGCCGCGTACTCGGCGACATACTCACCCCAATCGAATGGATGGACGACCTGGGCAGGGACCTGATATTCGACCAGCTGGGGCTCCGAAAAACTGATGCGATGGAACCACTCAAGTGTAACTTCTTCTAGGTCGCCTTCCTCCTCATCCTCGTTGGCGACCTCCTCATCACCCTCGTTGGCGACCTCCTCGCCAGCCTCGGCGCCGACCTCGGCGACATCTTTGCCAACCTCAACGGGCTCATCATTGCCGCTGACAACTCTTTCCTCAGGGGCGACCTCGTCACCTTCCTCTCATACCTCCGTGTCAGTGTGGACTTCGCCAAGTAGCTCGCCGGAGTCTGGGCGAGCTACCGAGGTCGCCTCGGAGCTAGAGTCGATCTCCACGTGCGAAATCTGGGGAGGAGGCTCATTCTCAATCATTGGTTGTTTTCCGGGGTTAAGGTTAGAGGGAGTCCCACTCGATTCATGGGTCGACATTGTCACAATGCAGTCCGGAAATGTCCGAAAATCAGTCCAAAATCTCCTCGCCGGAGTCACGGTAATAGGTAGCCGGAAAAGGTTTGAAAAGTCTCCGGAAATGTCCAAAATTCCCGAAGAACTTGAAGAAATTGGAAGAAAAGAAATGAAAGGGAAGAAGAAAGTGAGTTTTCTACCTTGAGGAGCGCCGGAAACTTCATCGGAAAAGGAGGTGCCGTTTGCCGGAAACTGCTCTGAAAAATCGGAAGTGGAAAAGTGAGGAATGAACTCACCTTCCCTTATTTATAGGCATTGGGGCGAGGTGCGATATTCGGGAAGTGCGAGGACCTAGTTGCAAAAAATTTGAAAATTGTCATGATTATGGGCGGGAACCGAGGCCTCAAAAGGCGTGCATAACTCCTGAATTCCCGCACCACGTCGGCCAAAAATAGCCGCCCTGCCGAGCTCTCCTGCTAGCTCGGCAATCACCCAAGGATAGTTCGCCGAGATTCAAGTTCTCCAGCTCGCCATCACATTTGACGAAGTCATGATGCATGCGAGCTGGGGGGCAAATGTTGGCCTGGCGAACTAATGCAATCAACGTAAGAATAATCTCCAAGGCTTAACAGGTCGCCGGGGCCCATCCGGATTCACGAAGTTCACATGGGTGGAGCTCGCCCACGCAGCTCGCCCGAGGAGCCCTTCACCCTCATGAGGACCTCGCCGAGGTCCGTCATCGTATAGCGTCCAGAAATCGCACAAGGCACCGGAGCTCACCCTCGAGCTCGCCCAGGAGCCCACTTCCAAGCTCGCCTAGGAGCTCGCCCCCTAGTCTATTAGATCCCGATGGTTGCGCTTTTTTTTTCCTCCGTCCGGTTTATCCACAAGGGTGGTTTACGGCGAGGTTTTTAATGAGGCTCATCTAGTCTAAGGCATAGTAGTAGGACGAGGCACGACATAGGAAGCAGTGTGAGGGATCAAGACGAGGGTAAGGAACCCTCGTCAACACCGGAAGCCATATAGGCTCGTAAGGTGCCGTCTCACATTCGCACACCTATAAATAAGACCTCTCTTGTACTATTCAAAAATAATTAATACATTCCCTACACTCTACTTTCTCTCTCTAAACTCTCTACTTTCTCTCTCTATCTCACCCTCTCAAGAACATCCAAGAACACAATTCTTGGATTATTGTTTGATAGGATTAATATGATATAAAGTCACATAAACAAACACGATTAGTAAATTCTATCAACATTAATTTTTTATTGGGCTTAAAATGGGCCTTAGGAGGAATATGATTGGGCCTCCCAAGTCCCAACTCACCTAAAAATAAATATTGAGCCATCAATATTATTCTAAGCATTTTAACACGTAGAATTAATATTGACCGATTCATCCTAACTCATTTTACGAAATATGGCTTTGTGTTTAAGATTCAATATTTATTAAATAATTTAAGTTGTCGAATGCTTTGATTAATTAATTAATTAATATCTTTTATTCCTTTTGTTCTGATAGCTCAATATTGTTATTATATCGAAAAGTAATCCACTGACCAGATATTATATGGTAAACATTCAAAATCCATGAAGGGGACATAATCGACTAAATTATCAAAACACAAATTTCTATATTAATTTAACAGTCTATTGTATAATTAATAGTACTGCCCAAAATTTAAAATACTGAGTCTCAATGACTTTTTACCCATAATATATACTACCTCCGTCCATGAAAAATATGCTCACATTTTTGTACGTGATTTAATGTAATATATCGGAGGATATTAGGGGATATTGTAATGTCCGTTTTGAATATAGAGAATATTTATGAAAAGTATATCATATGTACTTCTATAAATATTTTTTTTACTCAAAACTAGGGATGAGAATAGGTTAGACTACCAGACATGGGCCTATGACCCGGCCTACTAAAAGTCTTTTTAGGTTCGGCCTATTTAATAAATAAGTCAGGTTCAAGCCTTTTCAAAAATCTACTTAGTTAAATATGTCAGACCTAAGCTTTTTTAAAGGTCTTTTAAGCCCAACAAACTTATCTGTTTAATTATATATAATTTATCATTTTTACTATTAATTAATACATAGATGCTCTAAAATATGAAGGAATATTTATCATTTACGTATTATTTTTTGAACAACTTTATGGTTTTGTTATTACTTTCTTAGTGAGTTGATGTAGGCATTAATGATGTTATTTGTGATTTGATAAAATATTTAATATTATCATTGGTGTTATTGAGACATTTGTTAATTTTATAGGTATAGTTTTGAAATTTTCATAATAAATAAAAAGTTATGAATTTTTTTTATTAGGTAGGCCTTTAAAAAGCTTTCAGGTCTGGCCTATTTGCTAAAAAGGCTCAAGCCGAGCCTACTAAAAAGTCTTTTATAGATAACAGGACATGTTTAGGCCCATCAATAGTAAACCAGATCCATACTTTTTTGTGAGAGGTCTGACCCATTCTCACCCCTACTCAAAACAGACCTCACAATAACCCATAATATATATCTTTCAATATATTGTATTAAACCATGTAAAAAAATGTGAGCACATTTTTCGTGAACGGAGGAAGTATTACCAATTAATTAACAAAAATTAAAAAACCAACAACCACTAAGATCTTTTTTTTAGTCAGTCTAAAAAATTATTTTATTGTAAGTTCAATTAAATGCATCAAATGCATTAGTGTATTAATTTCTTCCAATGAATTATTTAATTCCATCTAAGTTGTGAATCAACATCATTCTTGCAAGAAATTGACAATATGATCTCCCGTGATTACTGCACACCACATTGTCTACAGTATAGAATTCCAAACAATATACAATAATTAAATAATATTTAAATTGTTTGGAGCAAACATTGATAATTTATTTTCATATTATAAAGTTTAAGGATTAATTTAAAAAAAAAATAACACTTAAAAGTATTATTGTTGTAATGTGTAAAAAATAAGCTGAGTTTGGATACTAAGTATTAATCCTAAAAGTTAATCTTACATTCTGAGTACTGATCCTGATGCTAAGGTTGGATCCTGAGAAGAGATCATGAACCTGAAAGAAACTGATCTTGAGCCTGAATGAAGACTTGATACCGAGTCTAAGTGCACTGACTCTGACACACATCCTGAGTGCTCAGATCCTGAAGGCACGTGTCTACTAAAAGACTCAATCATCTGAAGGCATTATCCTGAGTTACTTATCCTGAGCTGAAATCACCTACTTCCTGAGTCACTCATCCTGAAGTCATATCATGCGCTAACAGTTATGAATAAAACAGAGTATGACAAAGGCTACAATAACTGGGTGATAAGGTCGGTTATTTGAGCCGTTGGAGTAGTAATCCTATTGGACGTTAGATCAGTTATTTTGGTGGTTACAACCATATCTAATTGGTTGATTACTGAGTCTGTTATTCGAGATAGGCAGTCAGGATTTGTGCATATAAATATACTTATCCAAACCAGAGAACAGAGTGAGATACACAATATTGAGTTGAGTGAGGAAGTTTTGTAATCTGTAATTATTATCCACTGATAAGTGAAGTGAGGAAACCCCATCCGTGGACGTAGATCAATTTGATCGAACCACGTAAATTCTCTGTTTTAGATTTCCTAATTTCTACAAATTATGTTCATCGAAGTTCTTCGTAGTTCTGATTATTGTTTGAAGATTCAAAGTTTTGATGAAGTCGACAATTTCACAACAATTGTCAATATAACCGTAACAAGAATATGATCATCTGTACATCCTAAATTTGTTTGAAATTTAAACGTATCAAACCACAATTAATCTCAAAGGGCAAAAATCAACTTTGTATCATAGAAATAAGTACAACGATTTAAAATATTACACTATTAGTTACACTTATATTGAGGTATTATACTTGCAATATTGAAACTATTTAAAAAAAATTCTAACAATATTGCAAAATTGACTTGATTAAAATTGTGTATTAGAAAGTTATTATTCCCTAACTAATTAGGTGGGGGAATATGTATAATTGAACAAGAGATAATATTTAAGAATGATTACTTATTTTGAGCCTTTTCTTTTAATTATTTTAATTCAATCCAAATATTATAATTCATACAATCTATTCATTCACCTGTTTAATAACTTGCTTGACATAATAAACGTAATTGGTACTCAATATTGTGTAATCTCCTTATTGAAAAATAATACAAACGAATTAATTATATATTTTTCTATAAATTTAATTTTTGGATAATATTAAATTTTTTTTATGATATTAGAATTATTATAAACAAATTATTTGCATAACTCTTAATTTTTTATAACTTTGAACAAATTGCATGATGTTAATTAAATTTAAAAGGATTTCAGCTTTTCATTTCGACTAATTAAATACTGTACGTAGTAATATATTTTAAGTTAATTAGCTCATTAATGTGTCCACTACATAAAATAGGGATTTGATTATTATTATTATTATTATTATTATTATTATTATTATTATTATTAT
>JAPKLY010000205.1:660230-683291 GCA_026898435.1 Prunella vulgaris
ATTATTATTATTATTATTATTATTATTATTATTATTATTATTATTATTATTATTATTATTATTATTTGGAATCAATAGTATACAAGATATTAGACGCCAAACTGAAACAAGCCATGACAAATGGGTCTAGATCTAGTATAGGATATCATAAAAATATTATTGCATTTTATTATGAATTTATCACAAATTATTTTAAAATGACTATTATTTTTCGTAAAAACATTTTCACATTTTATATATTGAGCCAGTATGATGAAACTACTCCCTCCATCCCCTTATAAGTTACTCACAACTTTTGAGAACTAATAGTAAGAACGGTATAAAAATATTGATATAGTACATGTGATGTGTAATGGAAAAAAATGAAAAAATAATATAAATAGCGTAAAAAGTATTGAAAGTAATAATAAATAAGTGAATAATAATTTCATAAAAAGGTAAAAAGGCAAATGAACAACATATAGTGGAACAGACGAAAATGACAAAATGAGCAACTTATAGTAGAATAAAGAGACTAATGTTTAAGAAACTTATACTCCAATTCAAATTACAAAATTCTTGTATCGTGAGGTGAAAGATGTGAAGGGTGCAATTTATTTTATTAAAAAATATACCTTATTTTATTAAAAAGTATTGCAAACTAATCAATTTTACCATAAAAAAGTTCACAATGTAACATACTCAATGTAGGACACATATAGCAGTTTAATTAATCAAACCAAATTCGTATTCCACAATTTTATCTCGTACTTTTATCTATCTATGTATAAATACAATAGTGGCATCTTCTACAATTTTCTATCAAAATATAAAATATTAAAATATTATTACTGTTCTTCATCCTTATTACTACCTCCGTCCTCTAAAAATTTGCGGTACTTTTGGGGGCACGACTTTTAAGAAAAAATGTAATGAGTAGAATATGTATGGTGGAGATTGTGAGGTAAATATTTTGAAAGTGGAAATTTAAAGGAATATTTTCATTTTGGGAATAAACAAATTTTTGTGGGACGGAGGTAGTAATTTGTAACATATTACTCTACCATTTATATATATTTCACACCTCAATTTTTATTTATAGTTTAGTTATATTATTATTTTTCAATATATCTAAATTACATGTCAAATAAATTTTTTTAGTGTTTATGCAATGAAAACACATTAAAAGTGAAATCTGTTAGTCAATTCAATCGTTGCATCTCTTCTATTATTCAAATTAATTATTTTTTTAATTTTTAATTTACATTCATTTTCAATATAGAAAATAAAATAAAATCTACAATACGAATTTTATTATTTAAAAATATTATTTATTTATTTTGATATATAGTTGAGTACTTGAATTTAATGAAAACATTATTTGTATTTTCAATATTAATGGCATTTCTAAAATTTTAGTATTTTGTTAGTTTAAAAAAATTAAATATTTATAATTAGTTAAATAATTGTAAGATACTTATATGTATACTATCTCAGATAAATTATATATTAATAAAAAAAATTATAAATAACAATTAATTGAAGAAAAAATAAATTTAATTTAAATTTTTAACATATTTTATCTTATATTAAAATATTATTAATATCTAATCGTGTACCTCATGGGAGAATAACTAGTACTCTTAATACATAATAGTGTAATACGTGTAATTGACATCATCCCAACTTATGTGTTAAGATTTAAATTTTAAGTTAATAAAATGGCTTCGTCTTGTATTCACAAGTTGCATCGTACAACTCAAGTTCATTTTTAAAAAGTTACACAAAATACTACTGAAAAATTACACATATTATTACTGAAAATTTTATCTTTAATAGCGTAACTTTTCAGTAATAAATAGTGTAACTGTTTAAAAGTACATTTAAATTGCACGGTATAATTGGTGCATAAGAAATACTCTGATAAAATACAAGTTGAGAAACCAAATTGGCACAGGTGATCTTGATTGTACTTTAGGAAATAAAAAAAGTTAGTAAAAAAATAAAAAAAAACATTACAAATTTATTGCACAATTAATTATTTGTGCGTCGTGTACATAAAGGAATTAGCTCTAATTAAATTTTATTTTAGAATAGCATGTATGCTGCATATTATAGGGTGGCCATCGTACTTAAGATTAATTAATTTTTTAATTAACAATAATTAATATTCCTAAAGTATATTCAAGATTACTGCGCCATACAAGTATATTCTCCCATTTAATACTTTTCTTGAAAATAATTATTTTTAATTTGGTCCTCAATAATACGTGGTCTCAACAGAATGATGTTAACCTATAATGGGGTTTTTATTTTATTTTATTTTATTTTCATTCTGACTAATTAATTAAATACTGTAGTTTGTACGTATTTTTAATTTAAATCAGCCTTATTAATTTGACAAACCAACCCTAGACTTTAAATGTCATTTAAAGTATATATCATCAATTTATCTAATTTCGTCCAAACAAGACTGTATAAGATGGGGAAAAACATGTATAAGAATTATCAATTTACCTAACATTTGCTTTGTTATTAAAAATTATAATGCATGAGTTAAATTTACGGGGCATTTACATATTGGTTTAAAAAGTGATCATATTTACAAATTGATTCACAATATATATTTGCAAAAAAATATACTCCATTCGTCTCAAAACTAGCTACTTTCACATTTTCTTTATTTGGATGTTCCAACTCAACTTTCACACATGTAAAAAAGAAACTTTTTACACTCACAAAAGTCAATAAAATAAACTTTTTTTATTTCATTATTTAATTTTACACTCACATACTCATTTTTCCTTGATGCTCGTGCCCAGAACTACTATGAAAGTAGTTTTGGGACGGAGGGAGTATTTTTTTTTTTCACAAAATTAATTTATAATTAGTGTTAATTTGTGAACCATTTTATAATTTTTTTCTAAATATATTCATAATATAAAACTATCGTAGCATTTTGTACGTGATACCATACCATTAGTTTCACACCATGAAAACAAATTTCACATGAAAAAGCTTGTCAAAATGCATAATTGATTGATATATGATGGTGGTGATCTTCAACACTTGATAGTGTTTAGGCATTTTTTATTTTTCACAATTTTGAAAATAAACAAATTTCTGTTAATCAGGTGAATGTTAGGGCACTGTCTTCTTAATAGAAAAATAATAATTTTTTAAGACTATAGGAAAATGAGAATAATAATTTTTTGGATTGAAAAAAGAGTATTAATTATAACTTTTTCAAATTGACATTTTAAGAAATATAATTTAATTATTATGAGTTCTTTTATGCTATTTCTTTTATGGTTGGTAGTAATTCAATATAAATAATATAATCTAAAGAACTTCTTTTTTTTTTTACCACAATTCCAGATAAAGCTAGCTAGGGTTAGTTTATAGTTGGACTATAGTAAAAGAAACGCATTGTTGATAAAAATTAATGATGTATATATACTCAGAAATAATCATAAATTTTATTAGTGAACATAAATTTATATTTTCACCACAAATACAATAATAATACATAAAATAAATATGAATAATCAATTAAAATAATAATGAATTCTTTTTTATGTGTTCATCATGGATATATATATATACTTTCATAAATTAATTTATCATATACTCCCTCCGTCCCAGAGCAATTTGCAAGGGAGGAGGGACACACAAATTAAGAAGAAAGTAAAATAAAGTAGAAAAAGTAGTGTTTTGAGGGTTAATTTGGTAAAATTTTATGTAAAAAGTGAAACAATTAGTTGGATTGAGTGTAATGTGGGCCCAAAAAGTGAAAAATTAATGACATTTTGTGTAAATATATAGATATTGTGAGGGTGAAATTTATAAAAAAAATTTCTTTTTTGAGTCTGCAAGTTCCTTTGGGACTTCCCGAAAAAAAAAACTTGCAAGTTCCTTTGGGACGGAGGGAGTACTTATTTTGCAGCTAATGAGGACCAATCTAAAGTTCTGAGAATTTTCTTTTTATAATATAATATTACACATATTTTCAGTCGGAGTTATAAACGAAGGTTTATTTTTCCTTTTTTTATCATTTAATATATAAAAAAAAAGGCATGCCACCTTTAAATTCGTTCTTGCAATTAATATTTTATAGTAAATTGAAACAAAGATGTCGTACGTAAACTAAAACCAATTTACACCATACTTTCGCCTACTTTTGTTACATTCATATTACGAACTAATGTGAACACATAATTATACGTAAAATACCAAAACTTTTGAATTACAAATTTACACGTTACGTGCATGAAATTGATATATAAGTATAGATAAGGTATTACACGGTGCAGTTACTCAACAATTAAATTTATTTACACTAAAAAAAAATGGATTGACAGCACTAGAAAAATGGATTAATTACACAAAAAGATTTACATTATTATTATTATTTTTTTGTGTAAATTTTTTAATACAATCAACTCACACTTTTCCGTATAAATAAATATACAGTGCACTAGATGCACAGTATATATATAAATTAATTCTAACAGTCCATCAGAAATTCTTAGGGCCCACATTAATTCTTTAAAATTTTAAAATAAAATTCTAAATTTAATTTGAAGAAAAGCCATGTTCATGGTCCTCGAGAATAAAAGATCACTGCACCGAATTGGTCCAAAATTAGGCACCGTCTTTTATTGACATGACTGCAGAGGCAAAGTTTTTACTTTTTATTCACACAAAAATTTCAAGGGTTAATTCTATTTTTATACACCACATTTTACACAAATTTTAATTTAATTATGAGCTTCATGATTATTATAAAAAAATTCAATTTTTTAAAGGATTTTAATTTAATACACGTTTATTCATTTTCGGTCTGTAATTAATGACGTGCTTCGCTGGAGCGCGTGAAAGATCGTCAAGCTAGCGTACACGTATTAAATTATCTTTTTATTTTTTAGTTTCCACGTCATATATCATATATACAAAAAATATCAAAACTTATAACTAAAAAACATTTTCGAGTGTCGTTTTAAGTCTACCTAGAATCCGGTGTAAAAATATTTTTTTCATTGTATATCTCATTCAAAAAAATATTTTGTAATATAATTTTTTATATATATTAGATATGATGTGAAAACTAAAAAATAAAGGGTTAATTCTATATAATCTAATATATAAAGGTTTAATTCTATATAAATACACCATCTTTTACTCAACTTTCAATTTAATCCTGAGTTCACGATTATTGTAAAAAATCCCAACCTTTTAAAGAGTTTCAATTCGATACAGTTTTTTTTTCCAGTCAGCAACTAATGACGTGTCTCGCCGGAGCGCGTGAAATGTTGTCACGCTGGCGTAAACGTGTGAAATGACTTTTTTTAAGTCCCTCTTGAATATGGTGGAAAACGTTTTTTTCCATAGTATTTCTCATTCAAAAAATATTTTTTAATATAAAATCTTGTTATTATATATATATATATATAATATATGATGTGGAAATAAAATAAAATATAAAAAAGTAATTTCACACTTGTACGCCAGCGTGACAACATTTCACGCCCTCCGGCGAGTCATGTCATCAGTTGCTGGCCGGAAAAAAAAGTGTATCGAATTGAAACTCTTTAAAAGACTGAGATTTCTTATAATAATCGTGAACTCAGGATTAAATTGAAAGTTGAGTAAAATGTGGTGTATTTATATAGAACTAACCAAAAAAAGTATTTCACACGTGTACGCCAGCATGACAACATTTCACACGCTTCGGCGAGACACGTCATCAGTTGCTGCCGTAAAAAAATGTGTATCGAATTGAAACTTTTTAAAATGTTGGAATTTTTTACAATAATCGTGAAGCTCATGATTAAATTGAAAGTTGAGTAAAATGTGGTGTATTTATATAGAATTAACCCAAAAATAAAATATAAAAAGATAACCTTTAGAGACACATCAGTTGTCGGCCGGAATTAAAAAATGTGTATCGAATTGAAATCATTTAAAAGTTGAGATTTTTTATAATAATCGTGAAACTCAGGATTAAATTGAAAGTTGAGGAAAATGTGGTGCATTTTTATAGAATTAACCCAAATTTTAAATTTAAGATTTTCCTTTTTTATGACACACATAAATATTTTACTACAGTCATGACTTGAAACATATATATGTAATTTGATTAGCTAATGTAAATAAAATGTAATTAAAACATGCAAATTATAAATATAATTGAAATCTGAAAATGTAGATATTCTAAAATTTGTGCACATAATGCATAACAATGAATTTGTGAAATCGATTTACATCTTTATTATTAACTAATTTCTTATGTAAATGCATGATTAATAGTAGTATTATATTGAGGATGTGGTATACTTCAAGTGGCCAGAGTTTTACCACTTATAGTTAGAAAATTATGAATTCGATTCACAATTTTACCGATAAAAAAAATAGTACTATTATAATTAGAGTAAGTCTCTTATGCATCAATTACATCTTATATCAGGAAAGTACTTATTGATCAATAATTTCCATTTAATCAATACATATATAAAATTTTACAAATTATATATTACTAGTATTTAATTAATTGTCTCTGATCAAAACTACTAAATGCTCTTTTGATTTCTAGTTCGTTCGAAATTACACTTTTAAAAAATCTTGTATATATGAGCACAATTATTCTTTATTTTGTTACAGCGATATACCTGTACAAATATAAAAGTATATCTATTTTCAAACTCTACAAAATAACTTTTAAAATATTTTTTTTTTTAAAATTTATTAGAGATAACTTTAAAAAAAGCTACTCCCTCTGTCCCGTAAAAATTTATATCCTATGGGACGGCACATTTTTTAAGAAAATGTGTTTTATATATAAAGTAGTGACATATGAGAAAATATGTGTTTAAATTTGTGAGTGTGCACGTAAATCAATATTTTATTTTTTTAGTAGTGTGTAAATTTGCGTGGGACGTCCAAATAAAAAAATTGTGCAAATTCCTGTGGAACAAAATGAGTATTTTAAAAACTGTTTTAAGTACTCCATCCGTCCCACTATAAGTTGCTCATTTTGTCATTTTCATCCGTCCCACTATATGTTGTTCATTTGCTTATTTACCTTTTTAGAAAACTACTATTAACTTCTTTATTGTTACTTTCAATACCTTTTACACTATTCTCATTACTTTTTCACTTTTCTCCATCATATCACATGCACTATATTAATATTTTTATACACTTCTTAATACTCGTCCTCAAAAGGTATGGACGACTCATAAGGGGACAGAGGGATCGAGTATTTCAAAACAGGCACAAAGTCTGTTAATTATTAACCATGTGGGCTAGCTCACCTGGCCACCGGGCTCCTGATCACTTGAGTGAGTGACCTGAGTTCGATTCCATCTGGGAACGAATTAAGGAAGATATAAGATTGACTTGGAGATATTGAGGGAGGTATAAGGTTGACTAGGAGTGTTTGGAAGACTTGACGAACTAACTTGTAACTACTAACAACTAATGTTTATCGATAAAAGAAAAGTCAGTTAATTATTTTTCACCATCCCAAAATGTGGAATAGAATGTGGAGAACAACAAAAGTGATACTCCCTCCGTCCCAGAGGAACTTGCAAGTTTTCCTTTTCGAGACGTTCCACAGGAACTTGCAAGGCCAAAAATGAAAATTCTTTTATAAATTTCGCCCTCACAATATCTATATATTTACACAAAATGCCACTACTTTTTTTCATTTTGGGCCAACATTACACTCAATTCAACTAATTTTTTTACTTTTTACATAAAATTTTACAAAATTAACCCTCAAAACACTATTTTTTTTTACTTTATTTCACTTTTTTTTTTTTTAATTTGTGTGTCCCTCCCCTTGCAAATTGCTCCGGGACGGAGGGAGTATAAATTTGTATTCAGGGAATTGGTTCCAAGCTGTCATGCTACGTGCATGATTCAAAAAGTCTACACCAAAGCTCACAAAAGTCCACACTCTCCAACCAACCATATAAGCAAAAGCAACCCCTCTTCTCTTCCTCAGCCGCATTTCTATATATTCAATTCAACACATGCATAATCAAATTATTCATTTATATATATATATATATATAGTACTGTATATTAATTATACTATTATATTATCTTTTCCAAAATTCTTAGATATATATATGCATCATTATTGTACAGTACAAATCATGGAGAAAACTAGGGCAATCAGACCGTACAGAAAATCTTCACTTCCACGCCTTCGATGGACGCCCGACCTCCATCGCACCTTCGTCGAGGCAGTCCGCTGCCTCGGCGGCAAGCACCGTAAGTATGCTCGTCTTTTTGAGTTCGATAAATAAAAAATGATATGTTTTATCCATCATCAGAAAAATTAGAATTTTGGAGGTGTATTTGAATTTGTGAGAGGAGAAAGTTTATAATTTCTCCATGTTAAGGAGAAAAAAAAAAAAAAAGAATTCATGATATTGGGTTAAGAAACCATTAATTTAATTTACAAATTAATTATTTTTACAGATTTAACAATGTAAATTTGTGTTTCATATATATATATATAATAATAATAATAATATTTAATTTTTGGTGATTTTTTTTTTCAGAAGCAACTCCAAAGAAGATTATGCAGATGATGGCTGTGAAGGGGCTGAAGATTTCTCACATCAAGAGTCATCTGCAGGTAATTAATATATATATATATATAATATCAGTCAAAATTAATTCATTAAAGTTTTCTTTAATATATTTGGGTTGCGTCTTATATTGATGTTAAATATAAAAAAGTAATATATTATAGTATGTATATATATATATATATATATATATATATTTATATAATTATATAGTTTTTCTCAATTTGTATTTCTTGATTACTCGTTAAACACAACTGAACTTTTAAAAATGGTAAAAGTGAAAAACTGTTACGTCCGTGAAATTTATTTTGAGAATATAAATTGTTTCATTAAAATATGATAATGTTTTTATATAAAATATTAATTTTAGACGATATTATTTATATGGTGATTATTCTAGAGATTAAAAAAAGTTCATAGCTTAGGTTAGGTATTGGGAAACCTAGTTGTACTCGAAAAGAAAAGGTGGCTTTCTTTGATGTATTTAATAAAAGAGATATAGATGACTTCTTTAATTTAATTAAGGCCACGTTAATTGGCTTTGTTTAGTCATTTTCAATAAAGCAAAGTGGTTTTTCATTAAGCTTTTACCTAAATATATTCTCCTTCTTAAATGTACAAAGTGAAAATTAATTATTTGGCATTTATACATTAAATTTGACCAAACAAAACTTTCTCTTATCTTTATATATATATCTGCATTTAGAGTGACAAAAACTTTCCCATGAAATCGTATCACTGTTATTCATATATACTATCACTGTTATAAAAATATACTTAACTTTTTAACAGTGACAGTGATTATGTATAACAATGATAGTGAATATATATAACAGTACTAGTGTATACGCATGACAGTGATAATTGAGAACCCGAGTTAACCGTGAACTTGAGTTCATATAAGTTTTTGTACTGCATTTATATATGTGGATGTTAGCCAATTTTTTTTTTCATTTTTATAATAAATCCATCATTTTTTTTATACATTTTATCATCAGATGTACAGAAGCATGAGTGAATCTACGGTTTCCAACGAATTCATAGCCATCAACAACTATCATGAAAAGAGACCTAATTTTTTACGGTACGCATGCATGATTATATTACTACATCTGTCCCCCAAAAATTTGCATACTTTTCATTTTAGTTTGTCTCACAAAAGTTTGTACACTCCCAAAATGGAAATATTCCTTTAAATCTCAACCTTTAAAATCTTTACCTCACAATCTCCACCATACACATTCTACTCATTACACCAAAAGTACCGCAAACTTTTGGGGGACGGATGTAGTAATTAATTATATTTAAAAGGTTTTTAATTAAATTTATAAGCTGTTTAGAATAGTTTGTAAGGTGCAGAGCTTATAAATACCACCAAAATATTGGTAAAATAATTTATAAGAATTTTAAATATATATAATTGTACATATAACTTGGTCCAATTTATTATATTTTTTTAGTCGAGGATCTTGACATCCCTCCATTCTCCTCTGTTTATTCAACATAAAAATAAAATAACAATTAGGAAATGTCTCATTTGCGGGGATATCAATATAGTAAAATGTTGCAGATTCTGAAAAGTTTTTACACCGTTATCGATTTTTTTAGTGTAAACTTAATTTTCAATATATCAACCTGCAACTTTTCAGTGTAATCAACATTCACTTTTTAATATAAATTGCTTCAGTTGTTGAATGGGTACACCGTGCACAAGAGACTAGCTCTAATAATTAATTATGTAAAAATTAAAATTTTAAAAAAATATTTACTATAAATAATTAAAAATCTTATAAGTTTAATAAGTTAAACAATTTACCATTTATATAAACTACTTAAAAATAGTAATTTATAACCTCTTAAAACAAATTACAAGTAGAGATAGTTTAAAATAATTTGAGTCAAATGGGACCGACATTAATTAATTAAAATATCAATTTCTCTAAACATGTATTATATGAAATTTAAAAATACTTAAATATATATTTCTTTGAGGGCTCATTTGGTTCAATGGATAAGATAAATAACTCAAGATAGATTAGACAAGATTATAATCTAGAGATTATTATTTGTGAGTTAAATAGTCTATTTGGATTGATGGATATTAAGATAATTAGTAATGTAAGATAATTTTATTTTGAATGTTTGGATTGTAAGATTAATAATAATAAAAATATTCAATTGACAATTTTGCCCTCTATATCATAAACAAAAATAAAGTGAATTATGATTCTCCTTTCCGAATAAGAGGAGAATTTAGTAAAGATAAATACAATGGATTATTATCATACATATTTCCTAAGATAATATTATCTTCCATTTATAAAATAATTGAATTTTAGTTTTGGACTTTTTTATTAATCTTAGATTTTTGTTCATTAAATCAAATATCAAATTAGATAAGATAATTTAATTTATCTTAACGAACTAAATACTAATCATTTTGTTAGTGTGTTTGCGCTCATTATCAAGTGTTCATTATTAAGCCGGATATTCGACAATTATCGATCATCCTTTTTATAGTTATTGTTTTATTTCTTAAGTTATAAAAGTTAATTATTTTGTTTCGAAAAAAGGGTTTGGAGAGGTTCAAACTTCAAATATAGCTGATCCAACAGATTTTATTTGCCGAATATTTAGCATGTACTTTATGCTCCCTCCGTCCCAGGGTATTTGCACCCCTGAGATGGCACACAGTTTAAGAAAAATATATTTTTTAAATAAAATAGTGATATATGGGTAAAAATGTGTGGAAAGTTTTGTGAGTGTGCACGCAAATCGATATTTTCTTTTTAAGTAGTGTGCAAATTAATTTGAGACAACCCAAAATAGAAAGTGTGCAAATTGGTTAGGGATGGAGGGAGCCTAATTCAAGGATGAAAATATCGGTATCGACGGAAATATCGGTACCCTGAATTTATGGATATATCGGTGGAAATATCGATATCGGTAAAAAATAGAAAATTCACGAAAATTTCATTAAAATAATGGAAATTTAACATGAAATTTTAGACAATATTATTACTAGTCTTAATACATTAATTGAACTTAAAATCTCAATAAAATGAGAATCTTACAACAAACATATTAAGAAAAAATACATAAGAAATATAAAACGATACAACAATTATTCATAATTATTGAATATTACACAGCTAATACCAAAATGATATCCTATGAGCCTCAAATGTAAAAGAAGAAAGACCATCTTGGTCTAAGCAATAATGGTACCAAGTCCCGAGGATAGAGAATTGAAAAAAAAAAAAAATATTATTTCCCGAAATTTCCCAAAATTTTGACCGATAAATTACCGAAATTTCCACGATATTTCTCGATAATTTGCACATTTTGAATTACCCTGGACCGATATCGATATAGTAACCGAAATTTCCGATATTTTCCCGAAATTTGACCGAAATTTTGGAAAAATAATCGTTCAAGTGAATTTCCATATCGGTATCCTCAAATTTCCGAAATTTCTGCGAAATTTCAAACCTTGGCCTAATTAACCTAAAATCTCGTATGATAAGTGGTACTTTTACAAACTTTAAAGTACTGCTAGCTTTTAAAATTTGAGTATTATCAAAATTCATAAAAATACCACATTATATATATATATATATATATATATATATATATATATATATATCATACATGCAAACATGTTCTTTAGTAAGTGTGTCTAGTGACATGTTATATGAGCCCAAACTTTAAGGGCTCAATCTTTAAAAAAATTCTGTTAATATAAATAAATTTTATTGAAATTAGACAATATAGTGTTACAAATGTACACAAAAAAATACTACACCTACATTGTCTCGAATTTAATTTTCTCTCCTCTTCTTAATTTTTTTCATCCTCTACATCAACATCAAGAAGAATTTTATTTTGAGGTCTCACCTTCAATAGAAAAACTTTAATTAAAAATTTGAAGTTTATTGAATTAACCTTCATGCACTATGTTTAGGGTCTAATTGTTAAAAGAGCGCAGATCCTCTATATTCTTTAGAACAGACCTGCACACAAGAACCAGACTTGCTCGTTTATAAATATATTTTATTAAAATAAAGAGTTTTAATTATGTTATATGGAAAGGATCCAAAATTTCATTCATCATTAATGTACTCCATCCGTCCACAATAAATAGTCTTGTTATCTTGCACGTGGTTTAACACAATATGTCGAAGAGTATTATATTATGGAGTATTGTGAGGTCCGGTTATGAATTTAAACATTGTAAATGAAAAGTATGCTTGTATATTTTTCATACAAATTTTTTAAATTTGTAAATGGACCTCACAATACCTCACAATAACCTCCGACATATTGTATTAAACCACGTGCAAAAGAATAAGGGGGTGTTTGATATAATTATAAGGAATGGAAAGAGTGTGGAATGAAAGTCATAGTTCTCAAATATGGTAGATTACTTAATTTTTGGGAATCAAAGTCATAGTAGAGTCATTCCAACCACACGCTATAACTTTGATTACCATTATCCACCTCCAAAAGTACCAAACCAAACACCCCCTAAGATCATTTATTGTGAACGAAGGGAGTATTGCATATCAAACATAGTTAAAATTTATATGGAGTTAACTCTAATAAATTCAAAATCTATGTTTTTTTTTTGGAAGAAGCAAAATTTTATTAATTTGAGCAAAAGAATTGCTCTAATATGTACAACACACACCTTTCTCTCTATAATTACTACTCAAGCTAACATTTTGATACAAAGGTATGGTTCATAATCTACGTGAAATTAAAAAAATTAAAAAAACCCAAGGGGATTAGCAATCCCATCTAGGGGTGGAGCAAATACCGAAAATACCGTATACCGTACTTAAAGTGAATATATATATATATAAGTTTTTATTTTTCTCCCTATGTGTTTGTGTGTGTATGTATATACGTGTCCAGACAAAATATTTAAGTTTGTTAAGAATATGGATGGTCTTAATTATTTTTAGGGATAAGGGCTTGGATGCACAAAGTAATTATCATATTCTTTTGTATTTTCCTCATATTCTAAGAGTTTTAATTTTTCAATATTGTGTGTGTGTATATATATATATATATCCATGTAATTATTAGTTTGAATTGAATTCGAGTTCACGTGAATCCTCTTATTCGAATATATATTATTGTTATTTATGAATGTTAGCTATCACTATTATATATATTCTCTATTGATGTTTAAAAATACGTGATTTTTAAATAATAATAGTGTGTATACATAACAATGCAAAATTTTGAGATTATGTGAACTCGATTAACACCACACACACATAGAATTAATGCAAAATATTGATTATTTTATGCAGAGAATATTGTCAAGAATTTAGAGAAGCACCAATCTCTCATGGGAAACTAATTAGAGTCCCATTCAAATGCCAATTGAATAGAGGAATGGGTAAAAATGTACTTTACCACGAATACCAGGTGAATACCAAATTCTCAGTTTCACTATATGATCATGGTGTCTTGAAGACAAGAAAACTACTTTTAATTGGTATATTTTTCTCAGAAATACTGCTTTTGAATTGAATGATTAACTTGAGAATTAATAAATTTAAATGTCATATTCAATTAATTTAGAGTATGTATTGTGTGAAAATAGTTCATGATAAGTTTATCATGAAATTATTTTAATGTATCATATATCTGATCAAGTGTATCAAAATATTTATCAGGTGTATCAAAAGTTGAAGTCAATATATAGATTTTATTAACCTCAACTTTTGATACACCTGATGACAATAAATAGGAGGGAACAAATTAAGTGAGGAGTTTGGATTTTTGATATACCTGGTTAAATGTTTGATACTTTAGAACTTATTCATGATAAACTTATCATAAATCATTTTCATACAATACTTTGCCAAAGAATAAAGATGCTAATAAAATTATATAGGCAATTTTATGGACAGTTTCCACTATAAAACTTTTTTGTTATCGTAGTTATGTTAGATAAATTTCGGAAATAATACTTATCTTTTTCATAGTGATACAAGTGTGTATATCATGTAGTACTTATTGTTGTTGCAGGGCACACAAGGCAGCTCAAAAAGTGTGATAACAAAGGGAAGCCCAAAAATACAAGGGGCAGAAAAGGAATTACAAAAAAGACCAGAGCAAAACTTTCTAAGTTTAGGCATTAATCATCATTCATCTGAATCCAGCGCCCATAGTCCTATAAATTTAGACTTAACAATCTCTTCTCACTAATTTTTTAACTTAATTTTTGTATTTTTAACCTTAACTAATCAACCTCTTGTCACATCAATTTTTTTTTCATTAAACATTATGTTTATATATGTATTTTCTTTTATTGGGAGAGAATTCACTAATTTTGTAGGATAAACACTCTTACATCAATAAATTTGCAACTTCCATTTGTACTCAAAGGGTAGGTCTCTTGTGCACCAGGTGCACTGTGCAACTAAAGTGTATTTTTAAGAAGTTACATTATTTATTACTGAAAAATTATACGAATTATTGCCGAAAAAGTTACATCATTAAAATACACTTTTCAATAATAACATGTGTAACTTTTTAGTAGTATTTCGTGTAACTTTTTAGAAATGAACTTGAGTTACACGGTGCACTTGTTGCATATAAGACTAAGCCGTACTCAAAACTCAACCTACTAACTTGAATTTGAGTATCGAAATTTGCTACTTCCATTTGTACCCGAAATTTTATAACTATAATTTTTCAGTGAAATTTTTTAAGGCTCCGCTTGGATGGATGGATTTGAAATCCGTGAATTTCACACACAAATAACCACTCTTTTCAAGTAAATTAGGGTTCCATTTGGATGGGTGGATTTAAAATCAGTGGATTTCACATATAAATAATCATCCTCTCCATGAATTTACAAATACATAGACATGAATTTATGTTTAAAATGGAAAAATTCTAAATTCTCTTCAAAACAATGTCATTTATGAAATCTCCCCTCTATACTCATTTCCATATCTATCTCTCCTTACTTTTTCTCTTCTCTCACATCTCTTTATAATTCTAACTTAAAATATATCCTTTCTTACATGTATTTTTTTAAAAATCCATTCATTTTCAATTTCATCCATCCAAATAGAGCTTATGTGAATTTACAAATACTTAGATTTAAGTTTATGTTCAAAATGGAGAAATTCTAAATCCTCATCAAAACCTATGTTTTAAAAAGCGGAAACGGACATTGAACCGGACACATTAGTTTTTTGGTCGAACTGGGTCCGATCGGTCAGACCGTTAATAAACCGATTGAGCCGGTATGATGTCATAAATATATAATATATAAATTATAATATTATATAATTTAATTTTTTGTATTAAATATATAATAAAGACACTGGATGAAGACGCTGCACCGCTTAAAGTTGTTGCAACGCTCATCACACCGCCGGATATGGATGTCAACGTCAATGAATTTAGGCATCATGCTCTTCGTCTTTTTTAGATTTTTTCAATAAATATATTAGGGCATCAAGAGATTTCTTAAATTGCAAAATAACCCCTAATTTTTTTTTTAATTTTTATAAAAATCTTCCTAGCAGCCGGTTCGACCGGTTCGACCCGGACCGGTTCAACCCGATTAAAACCGCTTTTGGCAGGTTCTCAAGCGCTTTAATAGATGGCCGATCAAACGCTTTTGAACCGTAAGTTACTATGTCCGGTTAGCGGTCCGACCGGCCGGTCCAACCGGTTTTTTAAAACATAGATCAAAACTAGGGGTGGATGAAATATCGAAAATACCGGTATACCGCACTTATCGTATCGAAAAATATCGAATTTATCAAAATTTTCGGTACGGTATGGTATCGTATCGAAATTTTCGATACGGTAACGGTATATAAATATAGAAATTTCGGTATACCGCGATATACCGAAATATTTTCGGTATATTGAAATATTTCGGTATACCGAAAATATTTCGGTATATCGCGATATACCGAAAATTTCATATTGAAAATATTCCGGTATACCGAAATATTTCGGTATGTCACGGTATACCGAAAAAATCAAAATTTTCGGTATACCAAAAATTTCGGTATACCGTTGTCATACCGAAATTTCGGTATACCGAAATTTTCGGTATGAAAACGGTATGATTTTTTTCGGTATCGAAATTTCGGTATATCGAAATTCGGTATACCGAAATTTTCGGTATGACAACGGTATGATATTTTTCGATATCGAAAATTTCGGTACGGTAACGGTATGACGAATTTTTTTTCGGTATGCCGTACCGTCCACCCCTAATCAAAACCATGTTATTTGTGAAATATTTCCTCTTTACCATTTCCATCTCTATCTTTCGTCTACTTTTTCCCTTTTCTCTCATCTTTTTACAGTTCGTGATTTAAAATATATGTCTTCTTACATGTAACTTTTGAAAAATTCATTTATTTTCAAATTTATCCCTCCAAATTGAGCCTAAATGTTGATAAAACATAAACGAAAGCTATATGAATAATATTTGACTTTATATATTAAATTGATGATGATATAATCCCTCCGTCCCACAGGAATTTGCACACTTTTCTTGTTTGGACGTCCCACACAAATTTGCACACTACAAAAAATGGAAATATTGATTTACGTACACACTCACAAACATTTATACATATTTACCCACATGTCACTACTTTATATATAAAATACATTTTCCTTAAAAACTGTGCTGTCCCGTAGGGTGCAAATTCCTACGGGACGGAGGGAGTATAAATTATCACTTTTGCTACTAGTCATTTGGCAAGAGATGAGTACTTGTTTTTGCCATTTTGGTGCTCCACGTATCTAGAAATGGCATACCAAAGGATATTGTAATGATTGAATTAAATGCAAGAAATTTAATTACATATAGCATTTAATATTCAATGATTTCAACGAATCAAGGAAAATGACCATAAGTGGCAATTGCCACATTAGTATATACACCTCAAGACAAAACCCATACGCTTCTCTTCCAACTCAGATTCTGTCGCCTCTCCCACGCTTTTCCTATCCAACTACAAAAACCCACCTCTAAATTTCTTCATCTATCTCTTCTCCAATCACTTTCCCCCCATTGCTTCTGGTATGTTCTTCTCTCTCTCCTCTCTCTGTTTCTCTCTCTGGGTTTGATGAATCTTGACTTTCTTTGTTTTTAGTTTGAATTTGATTTTGTAATTGAATCATTGTATTGTAGTTTCTTGATAGATAGACAAGTTTCTCTTTCTCTAAATTTGTAGTATATTTTATTCGAAATTTGATGGATTTTCATGTGTTGTGCCTTGTAAAATCAGAAGAGCAGAATTGATTCTTGGGGCGCTTTGGAGAATTTTTTTGATGACATTTAGAAGGAGAATAAATAAATGGTAATTATAATTATTATAGGAAATAAAAGATATAAATAATATCATTTTCTCTCATAAATAACGTAATTTTTACTCTATTTAATTACCTCTTCAATAATCCCATGACACAATTGAAAGCATAGATGTATAATGTCCATTTTTTATTAATATATGTTTAGAACAAATAAATAAAATAAAAAAAACTTTAGCACCGCCTAGGCAGTCGATCGCCAAGTGCCATTTGCACCCTGATTGAAAGCCTTTCCTTTTGTCAAATTATTATTTTTTAAATTAGAGTACAAACTAATGTTTTAACCATAATTAAGTTAAATATTTATTCAAGATTTCTAAGGGCAAATAGAGAAATGTATCTTCATTTTTTATTCTCATTGAAAAATTCTTAAATGTATGATGTGTTGTAATGTTTGATGATCATTTTAGGGGATGAGATTGTTGTATTGATCATTTGAATCTTTATCTTAAAGCAATGATGATTTGTATGAAATTGCTATATTGCAGTTTGATTAGCTATCATCTCAGGAAGCAATATTGACTAAATTTTGACCCATTCAACAAAAAAAAAAACATGAAATATATTTATGAGAAGTATTACTTCTTACAAAATTAAAGTATTACTTTGTAGGCTATACAAGAAAGTATAAAAAGAACAGTTTGATTGAATTTTTTTTTGTTTGTTAAAATTTGGTAATAGTTGCACCAGTTGAGAGTGTCAAAGTGTTACTTAAAAGAAAATCTAGACAAGATTGCTAGATTGTTGAGATGATTGATGATATACCTGATGAATTGTATACTCAACTACGATTTTAGGGTCGATAGAAATCGAGGTTTTACGTCGACAGTCGACGTCCATCCTTATTTTAACATGGTTTATTCAGAAATGGGAAGCTTTTTCAAGCATAATGTAGTGTGATCTAATTGATGCAAAACTTATGCATTAGAGTGCCTCATTAGGAATTTCAAATGGTTGTATCCGATAACTCACATTTGAGGAGTTTACGTATGCTGAAAATCGGACTAAATGATTTGCAGGTGTAGACAGAAGGCTATTATACGTAACATGCATATTCATATTAGGTGTCTTAGCAGAACTGGTCTGCGGGCGAAAGTTTATGTCCGATTTATGCTTCTATTCGTCAGTTCATAAGTGAAACATGTGTATGTTATACAATGATGTTACCTTTTATGTCCTTGATGAAAAAGTAAGTGTTTATTGCCACTGCTTTTAACGACGACTTGAAAAACAGGAAAAACGGCTCTTGTGGACAGTAGCTGAAGCCCGTAAACATGCTGTTACCAGAAGAAACTAATATGCTGATCAAATCTTATCAAACTCAAATAAAACTTCTTTTCGAGGAGTATGTAACTGCTGATCTTTTCGTTGTCTATACCTCTGTACTCATCGGAATTTTCACTTGCAAAACGGTATTGATATTACTTTCCTTTCTTGACCACATTTTAGATGCTGTTTCGTTTGATACATTTGGTTATTCATTTATATTTAGGTGTATGATCTTAGCCAGCTGATAAGTCCCTGTTATTTCAAAAGCTATAAAAATCTAACAAAACCCCGTCAAATGGAATGGAGCAACCGGTCAGTAGATTCTCCTCTCGTTTTTCTTGATTCCTAAATGAACCAATTTAGTCTTAAACTTTTTGATTGTATATGCATAATTTACAGAGCCATGTCTTCGTTCCATGCCATCTACATCACGATAGTGTCACTTTACTTCGTTTTCTGGTCTGATCTTTATTCGAATGATCTGCAACAAGGGCCCATCACTCTCCGAAGTTCCATATTTTCCACATCAGCATTGGGAGTGAGTAGTACTCTGTCCTCTAAATTCTTGTTTAGAAAAAGTTTACTTTGGGATAAAAAGTTTTTACGAGTTCCTTATCCGCTCTTGACAATCTTTATCAGGCGTCGATTGGATACTTCCTTTCGGATCTCAGCATGATTATTTGGCACTATCCTTCTTTAGGTGGAATGGAGTATGTAAGAGCAATCAATAACCTTATAGCATCAAATGTGTTATTTTCATTCTACTTTATGCAACTAGAATGTCATTAAGTAACTTTCTTGAATATTAAGTTCATAAAAATGGCGATAGAGCTAAGTTTCTCGACTCTTTGAGTGAAGACGAAGACGAAGAAAAAGAAGAAGATTAACGTCTGAAAAGCTTGGCATGTACATGCTAGAAAATATTCAAAATTTTCATGTCAATAGTTCATACGAACATTCTTGATTTCGTCGCATGTTTATATCACTATCTTGATTTTGCTGATGTCGTTTAGGTAATCCATCATCTTCTCTCGATTGGGGGGGCGACCTATGCTGTTTTAACGGGTGAAGCTCAGATATACGCTTACATGATTCTAATATCCGAGGCTACTACCCCTTGGATCAACTTAAGATGGTAATTGAAGTTCATTTTTGTCAATTCCTTTGCTATATTGCTTCTTCATTTTCTGATGCCCACTGCGAAATAGGTATCTTGACGCGTCTGGAATGAAAATTTCGAGGGCTTATACCATAAACGGAGTAGTAATATTCCTAGCATGGCTGGTAAGAATTCTAACAACTTTAAATCTCTTCACTAACAACGGCGAATTTTCATGTGAATCTTGTTTTCATTTCAGGTTGCACGGATTGGTTTGTTCATCTATTTGTTTTATCATGCTTGCCGGTTCTATGATCAGGTAATAACTCTCGAACCAAGTTCATACAAGACGGTCTCATGCATGGGACGTGATTCTTTTTCAAGTATTTGTATTAGCTCAAGTTTTATGAGTATTACAAAACATGCAAAGTATCAACATCTCGTGAAAAATTTTGTGCAACTTTTCTTGTTAACGAACAGACTCGTCTCGTACATTCTATCATCGTGTAACAGGTGATTCGTTTACATAGCATCGGAGCGGTGATGGTGTTCGTCATCCCCGCGATCCTTTCGGTCATGAATTTGTATTGGTTCAGCAAAATATTCAGGGGACTCAAGAAGACCCTTGCCAAGAGGGAGTAGATTAATATCTGAAAAAAAAAAGGGGCGATTTATATATAGATTCAAAAAAGTTACTATATTTATAAATAGGTTCACAGTATTTGTACAGAAACATATTTTTTTTCTGCACAACACTTATTAGTAAATATAATGATTTTTTTGAATTTATGTGTAAATCATCCAAAAAAAATTGGTAGACAAACAGACTGTGAAGCATTCTTTGCAAGAATTATATCAAAATTATTGATTCTTTGTATATACTATGATCAACTTGTACAGATTTGAGCAAATTGATTTAGATGAAAATGTATTCTGTGAAAAAGAAAGAGTAACACATTTAAATTAAATTAGTGCAAACCTAATCATGGGAGAGAGAAAAAATATTTTTAAATCAATGACATTTTCGTATTATTTGTTGTTTACCAACGTGCAGTGCATCACATATTAATTATAGACCCAATTACATTTTCGTATTATGCTATGAAATTAAATATTCTTTTCGTCCTATTATAAAATTTTCATAATATTTTATTATTTTATTTTAAAAAATTATATTTTTATTAACATACAGTAGGTTACATGCTGACTCTTGTGTAAAATTGTAAAAAATAAAAGGTAATTATTTAATTAAGTATTTATTATAAATGAAGTGTTATTTTTAATAATTATTAATAAAAAATTATTGCCAAACGTCAAAAAGAAAATGAAAAATTTATAGTGCGATGGAAACATAAATTATAGATTCAATTGAGTCAAACAAGATTATCACATACGACATAAGATCTAAATTCAAATACTTTATATATAAAACAATTACAATATTGATATTTGAAAAAATAAATTCACGTAAACTATGTCAAGTTTCTTAATTATTAATCCTCCGTTCCCTATTTATTTTCATAATTTAAATAATGCACGTTTTTAAAAACTTTATCTTATTGACTTTTTAGTTACTGAACAAAAAAATATCTCAAAATAAAATAAATACAGTGAAAGTGTTTTATTTTGTTTTAGTGAGTGAAAATTAAAAAATAAAAGTGTGAAA
This sequence comes from Prunella vulgaris, assembly GCA_026898435.1. Lineage (NCBI taxonomy): Eukaryota > Viridiplantae > Streptophyta > Magnoliopsida > Lamiales > Lamiaceae > Prunella > Prunella vulgaris. The sequence continues at coordinate 682,219 of JAPKLY010000205.1, forward strand.
ATTATTAATTAATGAATTTTTTAAATATATAATTAAAGAAAAAAGATTCTGTTTCTTCATGAAATAGAAAGTTCATTATGTGCCGCTATCCACATTTAGACAAAAGTATGAAACCAATTCCACACACTAATCTGACAATATCTGAAAATTTAGGGAAAATTATTATTTTTGTCCCGTAACTTTACCTTCTTTTGATTTTGGTCCTATTAACTTTTAAATTTTGATTTTCGTCCTGTAACTTTACCTTATTTTAATTTTGGTCCTGTGACACCCCATTCATGTATAAAAAAGGTAAAGTTATAGGACCAAAATAAAAAAGGGGTAAAGTTATAGGACGAAAATAAAAAAATTGAAAGTTAATAGGACCAAAATCAAAAGGAGATAAAGTTACAGGACGAAAATCAAAATTTGAAAGTTAGTAGGACCAAAATCAAAAAGAGGCAAACTTATATGACAAAAAAAATATTTTTCCCGAAAATTTAATACAATTAGTTGATGGACGAAAATCAAAATTTAAAAGTTAGTAGGACCAAAATAAAAAAGAGGCAAACTTATAGGACAAAAAAAATATTTTTCCCAAAAATTTAATACAATTAGTTGCATCCCCCCCCCCCCCCTAACCCCCCCCTCCCAAAAGGGGGCCAATAGGAGCAAATTGAATTGAACTCATGAGCCCAAGTCAAGTCAACCCTCACCCAAATAAATCACAAGCTCTTTTTCATTAAATCAATCAACTTCCCAATCTGGCAAAATTATAGCAAACAATTTCCTGCTTCAATTTCCCATATCCTCAAGTGTTTTTGATGATTTTCTTGCAAATCCCATCTGGGCTCATCATTACGCAACTTTGGTTCCTATTTCTTCATCTGGGCTCCCATTTTCTTGCAATAAAAAGCTGATTTTGTTGAAAAAGTTGCAGTCTTTATCGGTTTTTCCAACTCAGGTTAGACTTTCTTCAGCTGAAATATGTACTCGTTTTATGTGAAAACTTCAGAAGGTTGAAGTTTTTTCATCATATTTTAGTGAAATTTGGAGCTTTTTAGTTGTAATTATCAAAAATAAAATAAAAATTT
>JAPKLY010000205.1:683391-705303 GCA_026898435.1 Prunella vulgaris
TGTTGGGGGTTGACTTGGAATTCTCTTGTCCTTACAGAAACAGAGGAGTAGATTGTGTTTAAAATAGATTAATCTGTTTTTTCTTGAGGTATATTTGCTTCCTCTTGTGATTATGGATCTGATATTTTGCTAGGCACTTTTTTTGTTTTGACTTAATATTAGGCCAAGGGTCGACTAATCCTGGAGACCAAGTTGATTTGGTGTTTATGAAGAGGAATTAGAATGGATGAGATTATGCAAGAGACCTTTTTGCCCCTGCAAGTCATGAATGTAGTTGTGTTTGGATGAGGTTTATGTGTTGTGTGTGCTGTTTCACATGATTTTGATGGAAAATGCGAATGATATGTCGTCGTCTTTGAGTTTCGCCTCGTCTTCGTACCTGTCGAATGGCTCGAGCAGCCACAATGTACCTTCATCAATTGGCTCCAATGAAGTAGGCACTAGCCCTGAGCTCTTGAGCTTAAGTAGACTAAGCACGGGCCTTGAGAAACTTGTGGTCGATTCTGATTACGACTATTGTGATGCCGAAATACAAATTGAGGGGGTAAATGTAGGCGTGCATCGTTGCATCTTAGCTGCAAGAAGCGATTTCTTTCACCAATTGTTCAAGAATTCGGCTGTTAAAGAAGGCGAAAAGGCGAGGTACAAGTTGTCCAAGTTAGTGCCTGATGGGAGCATAGGGTACGAGGCGTTTATGGTAGTCTTGAATTACTTGTACTCCGGGAAAGTGAGGCCGTCGCCCACTGAGGTGTCGACGTGCGTTGATGAGTCGTGTGCTCACGATGCGTGTGGCCCTGCTGTCAAGTACGCGGTGGAAATGATGTATGCTTCCGCTACTTTTCAAGTTAAAGAACTTGTCATGGTTGTTCAGGTCATTTCTTAACCTCTTGTCTTAATTTCTCAAGTTCATGATATTTGTGTGATCATGTTGTGATTTATAGGTGTATATGAATGAATTAATACCTTGTTTAGATAAGAGAATTTGGATTCTAAAGTGAATTTGGATCATATTGATGCCATTTGCTGTTAGATTTGGTTTATATATGTGTAATGTTGGCTAAGCAATTGCTAAGTGAGGGTGTCATTCCTCGTTTTTTTGACATGTGTCGTTTTCTCATTCATTCAGCGTCGTCTCCTTAACTTCGTAGACAAGGCTTACGTGGAAGATGTTGTGCCAATCCTCAAGGTAGCAGTCCATTGTGAGCTAAAGCAACTCCTCTCGCATTGTCTCCAACGAATAGCGCGATCAGATCTCGACACCATCATAATCGAAAAGGAGCTTCCGTACGAAGTCCTTAACGACGTCAAGGCGCTTCGCCTCAACTCCAACCACGAGGAAGAGCACGATTCCGTCCGAGTCGACCCATTGAACGACAAACGTATCCGTACAATCCACAAGGCGTTGGACTCAGACGACATCGAGTTGGTCAAACTACTTCTAGAAGAATCCAACATCTCATTGGACGCCGCGTGTGCTCTCCACTACGCGGCGGCCTATTGCAACCATAAGGTTGTTTCCGAGGTTCTAAACCTCGGAAAGGCTGATGTCAACATTCGGAACTCAAGGGGGTACACCGTCCTTCACGTGGCCGCGAGGCGGAAGGACCCCTCGATTATCGTTGGCTTGCTGGAGAAGCAAGCCAACGTGTCGGATACCACAGGGGACGGACAAACGGCCCTCACAATATGTCGTAGATTGACTCGTCCTAAGGACTTTAACGAGGCGACGCAACACGGTCAGGAGACGAACACGGATCGACTTTGCATCGATGTTTTGGAGAGGGAAATGCGGCGGAATCCATCGGTTGGGGACATTTCTTTGTCATCCATGTTGGTAGCTGATGATCTACACATGCGCCTTCTACTCCTTGAGAATAGAGGTATTTGTACTTTTTGTCATTTTAGTCCTTTATCTTTCAAAAAAAATTGATATTCATCCTTTATCTTTTCAAAAAAGTTTAATTTTCGTCCTTTTTTTAAGGATAAAGGACTAAAATTAAATTTTAATAGTTAGAGGACAAAAATCATAATAGGTGAAAGATAAAAGACGAAAAAAATCGATCTTCCCAAAGATTTATTAGTCAAGTCAATGCTCTCCTATATATAAACTCTACTTTAGAATCTCTGTTTCTATTTCAGTACAAATTGTTGTTAAATGACTTTCTTAATCAGTGTGAAACTTATTTGTATGTGGTGCAGTTGCGATGGCACGTTCGTTGTTTCCTCGAGAAGCTCGGCTGGCGATGCAAATAGCGCATGCAGAGTCGACTATGGAGTTTGCCGGACTTCAAGCTTCAAAAGGCGGCGTGTTTGGGAACTTCAGAGACGTTGATTTGAACGAAATACCAATTGAGCAAGTTATAAGGCTCCGTTCGAGGTTACAAGCCTTGCAAAAAACAGGTATTCAGATTTTTAGATGAGATGAAATTATTTCATCGATATGAAAGTCTATAACTTAGGGTTGAGAGGGGAGTTTTATTAAATAATATAAACAAATAAATGTCGCACTACTCTATAAGTTTGGACGTTCAGACTTCTAGATGAGATAAAATTCTTTCAAGGTTCTTACGTTCCAAGTTATTTCTTAACATGGATCTTTCGTTAAATTGCAGTTGAGACAGGACGTCGTTTCTTCCCCAATTGCTCAGAAGTACTCGACCAGCTCTTGGAGGACGACACTCTAGGCACTCTGCTATTGGAGACGGGCACGTTGGAGGAGCAACGAGCGAAAAGGATGCGGTACATGGAGTTGAAGCAAGATGTGATGAAGGCATTTAACAAAGACATGGCTGAACATAAACAAACGGGCTTCCCCTCGATTGCTTCCAAGGTTAGTGCCATGCATAAGGCTAAGAAAAGATGAACAAGAATAAATCCTATGTTGTTGTGTAAGCAATTATTGATGGAATTGTAGCTATTTTGCAATAATGTTATTTTGTGCTAGTTGGAATCTCCCCTTTACACGATCATATAACATCTTTCTGTAATATTATGTAGATGAATTGTATTATAGACTTTTGGAGTTTTGGAATGAGGGAAAGGGTAAGATTTAGATTTTTTCTTCAACCACGTTTTTTTTTGGTTCGAGCCAAGGATGAAAATATCCCGATATATTTATTTTTTGTAGTCACCGATATCGATATTGGGTAAAAACGATATTTTCATAATATTCACTAAAAAAATAAAAAATATCGGTACATATCGTCTGTAATAGCGACATCACTTATTTTTTTTATAAATTAAATCAAATATCGTTAGATATCAAGAAATATCGAAATATATCGAGAAAATATCGAAAAATATTGGGAAACACTCCAAAACATAGTGTATATATAAATTTGTCACAACTGTAAAATTTATTTAAATTCTTTTGTTAAATTTATGTATTAAATATTTGTTCTTAAATTTTTTATAATTTTTAAATTTATCGATATCGATATATCCATTGATATTTTCACAAATTTAAAATCTCGATATCTTCATTGATACCGATATTTTCAACCTTGGTTTGAGCACAAATGTTGCTTTACAAATGAGATAATTTGTTGTTGTATGAGAAAATTTATCTTTCATGTTATTTTTTGCTAGAATTAGTTGTTAGCTTGTATGAATTTTGAGGTTTAAGGTGAATTTGAGTTCACATAAACTCGTATCACTGTTGTGTTTAACTATTATTGTTGTTATTTATATATATTATTATTGTTATATTTATGTGTTTGATTTTTTTTAACATTTATATGTATAACAATAATAGTATGTACACATAATAGTGAGGATTGACACATTATCTACAAAATTTTGTCATGAATTTTATATATGTTTTTGGCTACCGCGAATTTCTTTATTTTTATATAAATTTTGTCATGAATTTTATATATTTTTTCTTTAAAGTAAAATATTTAACAAAAATGAGTTGTAAGGAACAAAATATAAGTACATAAAAAGTGCAAGTGCTAAAGCATTAGAAAAAAAAAAAAAAAGACGAAAAACAATTCTTAGATCATTTGACCATTTCGTGAAAAAACAAAGACCTACTTTTTATTTAGATCATTTCATGTTCTCTACTTTTTATTTTAAGAATTTTCTTAATTACTCTCCATGACTCGAAATGATGACTTTATAGTCTAATTAATGACTCTAATTAGTCATAATAGTGCTAATTACTTAGACTATTAAACTTTATTTTTTGTTTTTTTATTAATGAGCGCATAATACGGTTACGTAATTTTGAAGTTGGTATTAAATAATTTTGTGAAATTAGTAAATTAAAAGTTACTCCCTCCATTCAATTATATATTTTCAATTTTGTCATTTTTGTCCGTTCTATTATATATTTTTCTATTGTTTCTTTATTTTTTATTTTTAAATTATTATTTACTTTTTTATTATTATTTTTTGGGTTAATTCTATATAAATACACCACCTTTTACTCAACTTTCAATTTAATCTTGAGCTTTAAGATTATTGTAAAAAATTACAACCTTTTAAAAAGTTTCAATTTGATACATTTTTTTTTCCGACCAGTAACTGATGACGTGTCTCGCCGAAACGCGTGAAATGTTGACACGCTGATATTCGGTATCATTAACACATTTTTTTCAAATCCCTCTTGCATATGGTGGAAAAGGTTTTTGTCCATAGTATTTCTTATTCAAAAAATATTTTTTAATATAAACTTTTGTTATTTTTTTATATTTAATATATGATGTGAAAAAAATATATAAAAAAGTAATTTCACACGTTTACGCCAGCGTGACAACATTTCACGTGCTCCGGCGAGACACGTCATCAGTTGCTGGCCGAAAAAAAAATGTATCGAATTGAAACTCTTTAAAAGGTTGAGATATTTTATAATAATCGTGAACTCAGGATTAAATTGAAAGTTGAGTAAAAGGTGGTGTATTTATATAGAATTAACCAAAAAAGTATTTCATACGTGTACGCCAGCGTGACAACATTTCACGCGCTCCGGCGAGACACGTCATCAGTTGCTGGCCGGAAAAAAAAAAGTGTATCGAATTGAATTTTTTTAAAAGGTTGAGATTTTTTACAAGAATCGTGAAACTAAGGATTAAATTGAAAGTTGAGTAAAAGGTGGTGTATTTATATAGAATTAACCCTTATTTTTATCATTTTTTATATTATTTTTATTATTTTTGTATGTATATTTTAGTTTGTGTGTCAATGAATAAAAAAAAAGTTATCGCCCTATGGCCCAGAAAGATTGGGCAGACTGGGATTTATGAGGTCTGGCCCATCAAGATAGTGGGTTAAATTTGGGCCCATTTTGACACCTCTGATTATTTGAAGACTACTTAATTAAGCTTATAAAATTTTCAAAATAATATTTAAAATATTCATTAGTTTATAAATTTATATATGTATATATATCACGTAAAATTAAAAATTATCCCAGAAAAAAATAATAATTCCACCTCATGCATTATCAAGCGCTCCTTCTCTTTTTTATTTTTTTATTTTCTTTTTTGTTGAAGTGTCTTAAGAGTAAAAGAAATGTTATTTCACTTCCTCTTTCTACTTGTAAAGTTATTATTCACTTTATAACATTTTATAAAGTATTAGAGTAGGAAGGTTAGTTTAGAAAATTACTTTTGTATCCCCAATATAAATACTCCCTCATTAGATTAGGAGAATTATCTTTCACCATATCATTCATTCAAGTTGTAAACACTATTCTTATTAGTAAAATTCAGTTTGTTAATATGGTATCAGTTTTATACTGGTAATGCCATTACGATCCTTGCTTCCGCAATTGATACAGAGTTTTATACTCTTTCGTTTGATTCTGATTTGATTTCAACACTACTTTGTTGAATTTGTTAGTCGAGATCAATTTAGGGCAAAATCAATTCGTTCGGTGTTATAAAGTGAATAACAACTTTACAAGTAGAAAGAGAAAGTGAAATAACACTTCTTTTACTCTTAAGAAAGTGATTGGGCTCAAGCGTTCCTGCATGAGATTCAGTCAATGCGTCTTGTTACACGACATGCATGGTAGTCCCTTTCCATCCTATAGATTATATTCTTTCGTACTTGAGAATCCAAAACAATTTGGAGAATGGAGAAATAATAAATAGAGATTTATGACGGGTAGTTTTGTAAATTTTTTTAAAAAAATTGTACTCTCTCCATCGCACAAGAATTTGTACATTTTTCTTATTTAAACGTCTCACATAAATTTACATGCTAAACATTGATTTACGTACGTGCATATTCACAAAACTACACATATTTATTCACATATCACTGTTTTATATATAGAACACAATAGAGTGCAAATTACCACCGTATTATAAGGATTAAAATTTATGAAATATTTACCTTCATATATGAGATATATTACACACATGCATTTAAAAATTCTCAATGGTGAAAATACTTACATTTTCACAATTCACAATATCACCTCATGCAATACGCATTAAATTGGGAAATTGACTTTCTAAATAAAATTAAATTCTATGAAAAAAATATAAATGAAAAGATGCTTGTAAAAGGAAAAAAAAAACACTCGATTATTATTATAATATTATTACTATATGTTAATATTTTATTCATGGATGTAAATGGCGGTCGCCGAGACCGCCCAGGCGCTTGAAGGCCCTCGGCCTCTGACGCCAAGGTCAAATCGTCGAGAAAAATCCGCCAACACATTTGTCACTGCCGAGGCCGTCTTGGCACCGCCTAGATGACCATTACACTTCTTTCTTAATTTTAATTTCAACTTAAAAGTTAGAACTAAAATAAAAAAATAAAAACTAATTTACTAAATTACTAAAAATTAAAGTTTAATTGAACTACTGCATAATTTATTCGTTCTATGTATTTTGCTCTTTTTGTGTTTTATTTAGAAGTTGGACAATGTCGTATTATGATCGTTTTTAACATTTTGTTGATTTTATATATTTTATAATAGTTATTAATTATGTTTTAAATTTATAATTTATCTATAATGTATATTTTTATTAATATATGTTTGGAAAAAAATTTAATATTAATAAAAAATAAAATAAAATATAGAAAAACATTGGCACCGCCTAGGCGATCTTGGCGCTTGGCGCCAACAACTAATAAGTAATTAAGGAACACTACTTAAACTAAAAAAAAACAAAAGAAACGAGAAGATAGAGAAAGGGGAAAGAGAGAGAGAGAAGTGGACTAGTTGTATTTTGTGAAAAATACATTTGGGTATTAAACTATTAATTATGTTTTAAGTTAATAATTTATTGAGAAATGGTACAATTTTATTAAAAAAAATTAATATTAGTAGAATTTTTTTAAAATAATTATAAATATATTAAAAAACCTTGGCGCTTGAAGGTACTCGACCGCCGACCGCCAAACACCATTTACACACTTGATTTTATTATAGGACCCTAATTTATACTACAAAAAAAATGGGTTTTAGCGACCGAAAATCGGTCGCTAAACACATTTACCGACCGGTTAAGGTGGTCGGTAAAACTGTGGTCGCTAACATTTAGCGACCGCCAAAACGGTCGGTAATTAGTCGCTAAAAGAATCGAGATTTGACCCGTTTTTGAATGTTAGCGATCGATATATCGGTCGGTAAATGTATAAAATTTAGCGACCGAAATATCGGTCTGTAAATATATAATTAGCTACCGATTATTCGGTCGCTAAATAATAATTTTATTTTTTAAATATTTTGTTATATTTTATTTAGCGATCGGATAATCGGTCGCTAATTATATATTTACCGACCGATATTTCGGTCTCTAAATTTTATCGTGAAAAAAAAAATTGGGGCCAAGGTGGTTCGAACCCAGGCCTCGAGTGTGGCTCAGCAAGGCTCGAACCACTTGGCTAAGCCCCCAACATATTAACATATGCACCACAACCATTATTTGAGCCATATTTGGCTCAGATTAAATATCCCCAATTTCGCACCTGTGAGGGGTCGAACACGCGACCTCTGGGCATCTCAGAGGTGGCGTGACCGCTCGGGCACTTGTCGTTGTTGTTCATTTTTGTGCAATTAATTGTATATAACTTCAAATTGAGTCACGTTTTTTTTTTTAAATGCTTCTAATTAAATGAGTATTGTTTCTACTTTATTTATGTTTATATATATTTCATTAAATATTATAATGTTAAAATTTTATTATTTAATATTACCAAAATTTATTAATTTGTTCATTTTTTTTGCAATTAATTGTATTTAACTCCAAATTGATTCACATTTTTTTTAAATGTTTCTAATTAAATGAGTATTGTTTCTATTTTATTTATGTATATATATATATTTCATTAAATATTATAATGTTACAAATTTATTATTTAATACTACGAAAATTTATTAATTTGTTCATTTTTTGCAATTAATTGTATTTAACTCCATATTTTTTACTCACATTTTTTTTAAATGCTTCTAATTAATTGCTTGTTAGTTCTAATTTGTTTATGTATATATATATTTCAATAAATATTATAATGTTGTAAATTTATTATTTAACATTACGAAAATTTATTAATTTATTCAATTTAAAAATACAAATACAATTCGTTCAAAATTTTCACTTTCTTTGGATTTTTATATAATCATTTGAAACCATTTGAAACTAATTATTTTACACTACTAACATTTAAACATTCAACATAATTTAAACATTCAATATCCCATAAAAACATCCAACATAAATAAAATAAAAATAATTGTTCAACAAAAAAAAAAAACTAATGTGACGAATTAAAGCCGTCGTCGTCACCACCAAGATCGACAACCTCCTCATCGTCATCGTCATCATCCTCAGGTAGAGGTGGTGGAAGATCAGGAAATTTGGGGACGTTCCAACCCATCTCTTCGGAGGCAGACTCAAGCCAATTCTTCATCATTCTCGTCAGGTCCTCCGTTTGCTTCATCCTATCTTTCATCATCTTCCCCTTTGTTTGATATTTCACCAATTTCTTTCTCACGTCGGAGAGTTGACTTTCGACATGGGAAGAGGGGTGAGAGTCGGGGGAATAGGAGGAGCTCCCCTTCTGTGATAGGCGGACAACCTTACTGTGACTGCCCAATCCTAGATACTTCCCCTTCTTTGGTTTGACCAAATTCAGAAAAATTTGGTCCTCGTCAACAGGGGCGGGGGTAGGATTCTCCGGGGTGGGTGCCGACGCCGTCTGAGCCTCATCTGATTCTGAAATTAAACAATAATCATAATTATAATTTAATATTAATTAGTATAATTCATAAAATAATTAATTAGAACAATAATTAATTATAATAAAATACATACGTGAAGCTCGGTGGTGCGGCCATAAGTCGACTGTCCACTCTCCCCAACCGGGTGAGCAAAATGCATCTTCTGGATGAGGTTGGGCTTAACTCCGTATGCATGCTCCTGTACAAAAAATTAAACTTTTTAATAAAGTAAAATTAATAAATTTAAATGTGAGTATATTAAAAAATTAATTAAATACTTACAAAAGCGAGAGCATGCTCGTAAATCGACCGGGAGCCTGCTCGATGTATGGCTATGCCTTGCCCAGTGGGGTCGCTCATCCTATTTCTTCTTGCCGCCTCAGCCCTCGCAACATGCCTCGGATCATTCCAATACTCGAGGAGTCCCTCCCAGATATTACGGCCCTTTTCGTCCGTCCCCATATTCTGAATGATCCCCTCCTTCAGCCACTTGTCTTTCATCATGTGGACTAAGTCTTTCATGCGGTTCTGGGCTTTTTCGTAAAATAGACCACGCACCGCATCATCGTGTCGCGGTTCCCACACCCAGAGCTTCTGCAATAAAATTCATAACAAACATATAAATTAAATATTATTACCTTAAATATTATTAAAATTCATAACAAACATATAAATTCAATAAATTAAATAAAATTAATATTATTACCTTAAACTCTTCAAAAAATGCTTTCTGCTTGGATGAGGGAACTTTAGACCACGATCCACTCCATAAGGCCACACAACACTTTTCAGTGCATCCGTGACCAAGCTAGAAGATTTATTACCCGGACGCAAGCTGCATAAATAATTAGGTATTAATATTATAAAAAAATTATGTATTAATATTATAAAAAAATTATGTATGGTTGTAATAAAAAACTTACACTCCGTCAGACGGCTGTATTGGTTGCCGAGTATCTACTAAAGGATGTTGTCGGGATGAAGAACCTCCGGCAGCAGAAGACTCTCCCACTTCAAAATTAGGAGGGATCGACACATAAAAATTCTCCATCATAACGGGCGGTAAAGGCAGGACCGCCCGTCTCCCTCTCCCTCTCCCTCTTCCTCTTCCTCCCTCTCCTCCCTCATTCATCTATTCAACAAATCAAATAATACTAATCAATAAATCAAGTAATACTAATCAATTAATCAAGTAATACTAATCAATTCATTTAAATATAAACAACTAATAATAAACAACTAAACAATTATTAATAATCAACTAATAATCAATAACAATATTCAATAATCAACAATAATCAACCAATAATCAATAACAATATTCAATAATCAATAATCAACTAATACTAATCATTTAATCAACTAATACTAATCAACAATAATCAACCAAAAATCAATAACAATATTCAATAATCAATAATCAACTAATACTAATCATTTAATCAACTAATAATAATCAACAAATCAATAATCAACAATAATCAACCAATAATCAATAACAATATTCAATAATCAATAATCAACTAATATTAATCATTTAATCAACTAATACTAATCAATTAATATCAATAATACAATATATAATACTAATAATACCAATAATACAATATATAATACTAATAACACTAATACTAATACTAATATACAATAATCAATATCAATATATATATATAATATAACATATAATATATAAATAAATATATATATACGTCCCCATATAAATATATCACAAGTGGCGGGAGGACGGCGGTGGCGGCGGCGGCTGGACGGGCGAACGGCGGCGGCGGGACGGACGGGAGAACGGCGGCTGCTGGACGGGCGGACGGCGGCGGCGGCTGGACGGGCGAGGTTTTGGTTTTTTTTTGTTTTTCTGATTCTGAAGTCGATTGTCAATTTTTGTTTTCTGATATTATTTTTAGCGACCGCCTAATTGGTCGCTAACTTAATTAGGTTTTTGCCACGTGGCTTCCACCGACAATTTGTCCGTTGATTAGTCATTTTATTATTTAGCGACAGATTAATCGGTCGCTAAATAAAAATCAAAATTTTGTCCGCGTAATTTAGGCGGTCGCTAATTATAATTAGCGACCGTTTTGGCGGTCGCTAACTAAAAAAAATGATTAAATTTAATTCTATTAATCATATATACCTATATCAACACAATTAACTATAGTCAATTAACTATATCAACAACAATATCAATTAACTATATCAACAACAATATCAATTAACTATATCATCAATACTAATAATCATCTTCATCATTTTCATCTGCCTCATCATCGTCATCATTTTCTTCATCTTCATCATTTTCTTCTTCATCTTCATCTTCATCTTCATCTTCATCATCATCTTCATTTGGTACCCCTTCTTCTCCATCGACTTCGTTGTCAACAATTACCGTATCGAGATTTTCAGCCAATATATGAATTTTTGGCGAACTGCTTCATAAACCTCTGCTTCTGTGATGCCTGGTTCTTGTTGACGAGTTTGCTCACAAAACATCCTACATATAACTAATAATTAGGTATAAAACCAATAACATATTTACAATATATTTGTAAAAATAATAAATTACTCACTCTATGTATGGTTGAACCTCGGGCGTATTCATCAAGACGTACGACTGTATCGTCTCTTCTTCCCAGTTTTTTTTTAAAATATTGTTTGGTCTCTTTACCCAGTGGTCGACCAGCATGTAAGAATACATACAACATACCATCGAACTCACGAAGAGGATGTTCTTCTCCCCGGCCATCGTAGTTGCGAGGCTCATTTCTGATCCTGGTTTGAACTTGATCCCCAAAATAATAAGAACAAAATGTTCCAACCTCTTCAGTGAGATATGCATTAACAATGGATGCTTCAATGTGTGCTGTATTTCCAATATTACGTTTCAAGTTGTGCAGATACCTAAATACAAAAACATTCAATTCATCAATATATAAAATAATAATTAACAAAAAACTTTAGAATAATAATACTTACCTCTCGAAAGGGTACATCCACCTATACTGCACTGGACCACCGTGTAAAGCTTCATACGGTAAATGAACAGGTAAGTGCTCCATCGAGTCAAAGAAACTGGGTGAAAAAAACTGTTCTAACTTGCACAGTAAAACAGGGATGTCTCTATCCAAACGCTGCATGTCGTCCAGTGTAATCATTGAGGAAGTTAAGTCTCTGAAAAATAGACTTAATTTTGTGATCACACTCCATATATCCTTTGGAAGTGCCTACTTAAAGGCAATCGGTAGCAACCGCTGCATAAAAACATGACAGTCATGACTCTTCATCGTAGTGACCTTCCCTATTGCTGGCTCAAACGACCGACCCATGTTCGACACGTAATTGTCCGGAAAGCGCAAATCCTTCACCCATTGAAATATTTTTTTCTTATTTTCTATGGAAATTTGGTACTTTGCTTGTGGCCACTCACCTGCTCGTCGACTACTGGAATGACTAGGACGAGAACAGAACTCACTTAACTCTTCTCTGGATTTTGCAGTGTCTTTGGTCTTGCCTTCTGTATTAAGGATCGTGTGGAACAAGTTATCAAACACATTCTTCTCTATATGCATCACATCTAAGTTGTGTCTAATCAATAATTTACTCCAATAAGGCAAGTCCCAAAAGATGCTTCTCTTCTTCCAATCTCCACGGATACCTTTATTGTGTTTCATCCAACCCTCCTCAGTCGTTTTCCACAAGCCAGTTACTGTAACCTCCCTCAACAACGAATCACCTGAAATAAAGTGTCTATGGTTAAACTAAATTGATAAAACTCTTTTCATAAGTAGTGATTAAAATATAAACAATATTTATATACCTGTTCGAACTTGTGGTCTTGTACGCTTTACATCATTCCCCTTTAGAAAGTGCACTTTGTCCTTCCGCCATTTATGATCATTACATAGAAACTTCCGATGGTTATCGAACCATGATACCTTTTTACTCAGTGGAAGCCAAAATGCATTAGATCCATCCATGCAGTACGGGCAAGCTTGTTTTCCTTGAGTCGACCACCCAGACAACATAGAATATGCTGGAAAGTCGCTGATGGTCCATAAAACAGCAGCCCGTAATGTGAAGTTCTCCTTCCTGTACACGTCATATGTCTCTACTCCCGTATGCCACAAATATAACAACTCTTTAATCATTGGCTGAAGGTAGACATCTAGGTTTTGCTTAGGATTCTGAGGACCAGGCACCAAGACAGTGAGAAATATGTGTTGAGGCTTAATGCACAACCAAGGAGGTAGATTGTACGGAGTCAGTAATACAGGCTAAAATGAATACTTCTTCCCGTGCATACCGAATGGAGCAGATCCGTCTGTGCACAGGCCAAGCCTCACATTTCTCTTCTCACTCGCAAAATCTGGAAACTCTCTATCAAGATGTCTCCACGCATTAGAGTCAGCAGGATGACGCATCTCTCCAGAATTCTCATCAGAACACTCCTCAGCATGCCATCTCATGTCTTTTGCAGTGGCACTCGACTGATACAACCTCTCTAGACGAGGAGTGATGGGAAGATAATACATAGACTTGAAAAATGTCTTCTTCCTACGATCTGAGGGTTTGAACCTAGGGTAGTTGTACATCCTGCACCGATCGATGCTCTCGTTGTCGCCCCAAAATAGCATGCAACCGTTGGTACAACGTTCAATCTTCTCAAATGGTAAACCCATATCCTTCAAGAGCCTCTTACTTTGATAGAAACCCAAATGACAGATTTAAGCATCTCAAAAAATCTCTGCGAACGAGGATTTGGTTCCTCTTCCATGTGGTGACCACCCAAACCAGACTCATCAATCATCGTATGATAGCTTTGGAATTCATCCACCGGTGTCTCAGAGCATGGAATAGACGAATCACGGCTCGAACCGCCAATCTCAAATCTCTCACCTCCACTGCTACGAAACTGATCATAGAAGGCAACCACTGTTTCAAGATTATGATTCCACCGAGTTTCGCCATGTACAGTCCAATTGTAATAGTATGGAGTAAAACCAGACATCACGAGATGAGTTAGAACCTCATCAGTGCTCAAAAATCTCTTGTTACTGCACTTTTTTTTTGAACAAGGACATCTAATCTGGCCATTCATATCCATGCAGTGTGGATAACAGAGGCAAACGCAGTAAACTCATGAATTTTCTTGTAAAATTCAGGGTTGATCGATCCTTGTATCAGACGAGGGATTTCATACATCCAACGACGATCAGGGAGTTCCATCTGATTTAAATTAAGAATATACCACATTAGAATTATAAAAAAATTCGCCAGAGTTTCGACTATAAACAAGCATATTCGATTTTTTAAAACAAAAAAATCCAATATATATAATCAAACATCAATTACACATAAAAATTCTAACAAATTAAATTAGGATTAAAATCTCCAATAAAAATAGATATATTCATAAATAATTAATGTACAACATGCAAATAATATTAAACTTAAACTGTAAAAATGTAAAAACGTACGGTCAAATTGAAGCAACGAGCACAATGTGACAATGGACCCGAACGATTACAACCAACACGTTGAAATAATATAATTCTTCACATTTCTGAGATTTTTTAAGGTTTTGGGGGTAAATTTTCGTGAATGAAAAGGAAAGAAGAGGGCAGTGGCTAATCTATATTCGAAGTTTAGCGACCGCTTTTTTTAACTTACCGACCGAATATTCGGTCGCTAAATGTAAAAACCGAATCGGGCAATAACTGCCCACCTACCCACTTTCGGTTTTTAATTTTAGCGACCGAAAAAGCAGTCGCTAAAATAAAAATAAGTTACCGACCGCCTAATCGGTCGGTAATATTGTTGACTAATATTGACTGACAATATTACCGACCGATTTGGCAGTCGGTAACTTATTTTTATGTTAGCGACCGCTTTTTCGGTCGGTATTTTCGTTGGAAAATTTAGGATTTGACCAGTAGTCAAAATCGGTCGCTAATCGATCAAAAATCGGTCGCTAATTAATTATTTAGCGACCGATTTCAGTCGGTCGATAAAAAGCGGTCGCTAAATTCCGTCTTTTTTTGTAGTGTTAGAAATGGTGACCAAATTAATACTGTAACTCTTTGTGCTAGTAATTGAAGGACATTAATTCTTTAAAGTTCAAAATCTGATCAAATCCACCTAGATTTAGCCTGAATTAAAACCAAATCGGGCCAATTAGCTCAATAAGAGTTGATTAATGCTGATTTAATTTGAATTTGCAATTATAAAAGTTATTATTATTAAGTGTCAATTAAAAAACAATTCTAATTTTTTCACCACCCATAAATTAAAACTGTATGTATATAAGATGAATCGTGGATCGAAATTGATTTTAAAATTACTCTAAATTGCTAAAATGGTCGGAAAACAACGCGTTTTTTATAGTCTCACTGAGTATCGACCAATGAGGATTCTTCATCCCTCCACTAAATAAGAAATTGCTATTCACAGATCCATTTGTAGTCGATTTAGGGCATCTACCATTTTCATATATATAAAAACCCTAACTAAATATATGTGTGCTCTAATTTTTTATTTTTTATTTTTGAACCCCACAGCAAATTCATTAATCAGATGAATCCAACATTATAAAATACATTATAAATATGTGCTCTAATTTGGATCTTTACAAAATTGTTTCCGTTTACGTCTCACATAAAGATATATTGTTTCCTTTTTTGTTATTTTTCTGATTTTATTTATTTACACAAATCAGTTTTAACAAATATTTATGTAAGACTAATACGAATTAATATTTATCCCTTGCAAAATTTTTATTAACTAGGATATGGAAAAATCATTGCACCCTTATATATTACTATTTTATGACATTCATTAATAAGTTTATAATTACAAAATATTATACAAATTCTTTTATGCAGATCAGAAAAAAAAAAAAATTGTGATATTAGCAAACTATCAAATAATTGGGAATACCATTTTGGGTAAAACTATAATTACGAGCAAATTTAGTAGTTATTTATTGAATAAAATATTAATATTGCAGCTGCATTAACTTTGAATTTCCCCTTCTCAACAATGAAATCCACTTCCATCAAGCAAAGAATAAAGAGGAAAGAAAGAAAAAAACTCTCAAAAATTAATTAACACTCCGTTATCAAAGAACAAACGTTGGCAAAGTATATTTAATGAATCTCCCAAAAAATCAAAACCCAATACACTCTTTCTTTTGTGAAAAATAAAATAAAATAAAATACAACATAAGTTTAAAAAAAAAACATAAAATTATCAATTTACCCTCACCAAGCTCCCCATCTTCTTTAGAAACTTAAACCTTTTCAACACCCCTTCCATGGCTATATCAAAGGCATCATCTTTGTACCCTAAATACCCATTTGACTTCTTTGTATACAATATTTTTGGCAAAAATTCTATTATTTTCTCTCTCATCCTTCTCACCTCTTTTTTACTATACTTTCTCAAAACACTCTCAATAGTCGAACTATCATTTCTAACATCATTATTATCAATAAAAACAGAATATGTCGATGCATGGCTTGGAATGTGCCACTCATATTGTCCCTCAAAACTCCTCCTCCAAAAAAAAACCGGGATCGAACCGGCTAACATGCAGTCGAAACACGACCGACGGGTCGCCCCGTCGCCCTTCGGTTGTAGGCAAAAATCCGCATCCAAAAACGCATCCATTATCTCGGGCGCCCCATCGTAGCATTGCGCGACCGAGCAATCGACCATCCTACACGACGTCGTTTCGTTGCAGTATTTCATTAAGACCCCCCTAAAGTCGTTGCGGAAGTTTTTCCGGGTCGCCCCGACGAACGTGAACGGGCTGGCCCGTTTCCGGGTCCGGATGAAATTTTGCCACAAGCGGACATCGGATTCGGATCTCGGGTGAAAGCCTGTCGGGTAGGGCACGCTGATTTCCATCTCGTCCCACGGACTTCTCTCTATCGACAGTCGTAGGACGTTTCTCATTAATGGCATGAGGAAGAAGCTGGACCCCCAATCGGTGTCGTCGTCGGTCAGCCGCCGGAAAGCCCACGTTAATCGGCCCACCATTAGGAAATGATCCGACCCGTTTGAGGTTTTCCACGGCGATTGGGCGCTGACCCAGTTCAGCATCGCGACGGCGTCGGAATCGCGCTCCGCCGCCGTGTGATTCTGCCAGAGGTATCGTCCGACGGCGAGGGCGGCGTAGAAGGGGATGTAAAACGCCGTCGCTTTGGCCGGATCCGTCGTCCGGCAGGCGTAATTGAGAATCCGGTCGTGGTAGATGACCTCGGCGGCGTACATGTCGGTCCAGTGCCACGCCGGGGAGAGGGTTTTGGGGACGAGGGCGTCGAGGCCGGTGGCCGGAGGGCCGAAGCCGGCGTTGGAGACGGCGGGGCAGCGGGATTTCCAGGGGTCCAAATCGCGGCAATTTTGGATGAGGTGCTTGTTGAGGGCGGGGGGGAGGTCGTAGACGTAAATGCGGCCGTGTTTGCAGAGGTGGGGGACGGAGGCGGCGAGGCGGTGGTCGGCGGGAATGGGCGGCGGAGAAACGCGGTTGAGGATGAAGAGGATGAGGAATTGGAAGAGGAGAATGGTGGCGAGCCATGCGCATTGGCGGGGGGAGATGTGGGATTTGATGGATTGGAGGGCGGCTTTGAGGTTCACTCGCTTGTGTTTCTTGCCGGCGCCGCCGTGGTGGTGGTGGTGGTGATGGGACGACGCTGAAGAAGACGGCGGGGTGGTGTTGGGCGGCATGGATGGTGTAACTGGTGTTTGTATGAAACCGAAGTTGGTGTGATGAAATATGGAGGTTAATTTCAAGTTTTGGTATATTTCAAAACATGGAAAGGAAAATAACATTAAATGATATAAGTAGAAGATTTTCTTTTACCCTCTTCTTGTCTCCATCCAATTTTGTTTATCTATATTTTGTTACGTTTTAGATATTGTGAAATTCAAGTGTATTTTTAAAAAATTACACTATTTGTTATTTAAAAATTACACGTGTTATTATTGAAAAATAAATTTTTATATTTTTTTATATTATTTTATGTAGCTTTTTAAAAATACGTTTAAGTTGCACGGTGCACAAGAAACTTGCTCTTTTATTACAGCTTTCGTCTCAACTGTACTTATATATTTTTCTTATTTAAACGTCTTAACCCTATTTTCACACACTTAAAAAAATATTTTACACTCACAAAAAAAAAAAAGTACGTTTATTTTATTTTATTATTTAGTCATTACACTTATATACTCACTTTTTCTTAGTTCGTGTATCCTTTACAACTATAAAAATTATCATGGGATACAAAAATAGGTCACATGTACTATATCACTTATTTCAATTTGCAACTCGTACTAATTTTTTTATCAATCTGCAACATGTACTAAGAAAAATTGACCAATTGCAACATATACTTAAGTTTTATTCATTTATATTTATTTTTTATCACATAAAAATTGATGTCGCTAAAAAAATCTTGTTTCTTTCATGGGGAGACACAGGAAGGATTGAGAGATGACACACAAAGGTGCATACAATCTAATATAATTAACAAAGCTATATACAAAAAATATTGAAAAAAGTTCTTGTTCTGTTATGGAGTAAATTTCCAGTTTTGCACCAATAGACATTGATATGCATATATCGATTTAAATTATTGATTCATTTACAATTCTGATAAATCGTTGTTCTATAGAAATTAAAAAAATTTAACGTCAATTTTTAAAATTAATAATTAAAATATAAATTAAGTAAATAATATGGAATGCCGAATATAATCATAACAAACAAAAAGAAGAACAAATTAAAATTGACTTTAGGTAGTATTTTGTAAATTTTTCTTAGTACAAATTGCAATCTGATAAAAAAATAGTACAAGTTGCAAATTGAAATTAGTGATATAATACAGGTGGAAAATTAATTTTAACCCAAAATATTATACATAGATTAAATTTAAATTTAATGAAACTGTTTTAAATTTTTTAAAGTGATAGATATTATAGTACAAACGGAAATATCATAAATTTAAGTTAATCATAATATTTTTATAAAAAAATTAACGATAATTATTTATATTATTCATATGTAATACTTCTTTTGTCCCACAGGAATTTGCACACTTTTATTATTTGGATGTTCCATATAAATTTGCACACTATTATAAAAGGAATCATTAATTTATTTGCACACTCACAAAAATATACATATATTTACTCATATACTACTACTTTATTTATAAAACTCATTTTTCTTAAAAAATATGTGTGTCGTCCCGCAGGGTGCCAATTCCTATGGGACGACGGGAGTAACAATATAGTATTATAATATTTAATTAATATATTAAATCTTAAAAATAATTTAAAATATCAAATATTTGAACAAAAGTATCAATAAAATCTATATTGACCTCAAATTTTGATACACATGATGAATATTTTGATACACTTAATTAAATATTTGATACTTTAAATAATTTCATGATAACTTATCATGAACTATTTTCACACAATACCTACTCTTTATAATGCTATATTCTTGTTATTGTTTATCTATTACACATGTGTCTATGAAGATTGAGTTTATTTGTTATGGATAAGTTTTAAAAAAGTAAAGATATCTTTGGTTGGAGTTGTCTGATCCTAAGAGGAAGAAACCTAACCTAACTCATCAGGTTCCTGAAGCAGATCAGGAGGATGAAGATGAGCAAGATCAGTCACCTGTTCTAAGTGGCTATAGTTTGGCTAGTGACATGACTAGGAGGCAGATTCACCCACCTAAAGATTTGGTCATGTTGATCGGGTACCCTATGCACTTGTGGATGCAGAAGAGTTAGAGCACATGGAACCAAGAACTTACAAAGAATACTTGAAAATTCAGAGAGAAAACACTGAATCACAGCTATGCTTGAGAAATAGAGTCCTTTGAGAAGAACTGCACTTGGTCTTTGGTGGAGAAAACTCAAGGTCAGAAGCTTGTAAGGTGCAGATGGTTGTACAAGAGGACGCTTGAGGTGGATACAAAAGAGAAGATAAGGTACAAGGCTAGACTTGTTGCCAAGGGGTTTACTCAAGGGGAAGGGATTGATTATAATGAGGTATTCTCTCATGTGGTTAAACATTGTTCTATCAGATTGTTGTTATCAAAGGTAGTGCATGAAAATATGGAGCTACTACAGCTGGATGTTAAAACAGCTTTCCAGCATGATGAACTGGATGAGCTGATCTATATGCATCAGCCTGAGAGATTTTGTTGTCTCAGGATCTAAGGAGAAAGTTTGTTTTCTGAAAAGATAATTATATGGCCTAAAGTAAAGTTCTAGGCATTGGTATAGGAAGTTTGACACAATTATGTTGTTAATTGGTTTTGTAAGAAGCAAGTATGATTCCTATGTTTATCTTGAGAAATAAGGCTAGGAGGTGCATACTTATCTATTACTGCATACAGATGACATGCTCATTGCAAGCAAGAGCCTCTTGAGAGTTCAGAATATTAAAAAGATTCATAACTCCGAAGAGCTACATTGAGAAGGTGCTGAAGAGATTCAAGATGCATGAAGCAAGGTCAGTGATTACTCCCTTGGGTCAGCAGTTTAAGTTATCAAAAGTGCAGTCTCCAAAGACCAGAGCTGGTAAAGACTATATGAAGAGAATTTCGTATGCAAGTGGAGTTGAGAGTCTGATTTATGCCCTTGTTTGTACCAGGGCTGATTTGGCATACTCAGTAAGTATGGTCAGTAGGTTCACAGCTGATCCTGGAAAGGTGCATTGTGAAGTTTTGCAGTGGATTATAAGGTATCTACAGGGTACTTCAGGTTTGGGTCTCTGACTTTTTCGTCTTTTTGCACGATTTTCAAATTAAAAGTAAATTGACCCAAAAACGGATGGGCAATTGTAGCAATGCAAGCAAACGACCCAGTAGTTATCGACCTAGGACAAGAGAGAGCTATGGATCCCCGAAGTCATATGTTGGCATAAGTATTATAGCAACTAATCCGATTTTTAAACTAAAAATTGTAAATATCAAGCACACAAGAACAAACAATTATCCTAACTTCGATTAGAAGTGCGAGGTGAGAGGTATGCTCCGGGTGTTCTCCTCACAATTTCATTCAATGTTTCTTATGACAAAATCATCTCGTCTTTGCTATGTTTTTGGGATTAACTAGAGGCTACCAAAAGGCATTTGAAGACTAGTCCCTTTTGAGGCTTTAGTGATCAAGCAACATTACAAGCACATAGGGTAGTGAATTATAAGAAGGTTCAACACAGTTACTAATCCCTATAATTCCCCTCTCACTAAATACTTTAATCCTCGATTAAAGAACCTAGTGTCTATCATGCGTCGTCTAAGCCATCTACCCCCTCTCGGCGATGTAGACTACTATGAGAATCAAATAAATCAAGCAAACCTTTCACAACAAAATCAATTAAGTAAATATCCAACTCTCATTGAAGCACCTACCCACCAATTAAGAGCTAATCAATTCATCTAATCAATTTAATCAAGATAAACAACACAATAGAAGTAATACTCCAATCACATAGCAAATTTGAGACAATCAAGCCATAATCACATCAATTTCCATTGCAATTCAAACACCCAAAGCATAAGAGGATTAGCCCATGGCTAATATCATCAAAACAAAGGAAATAAACACAAGATAAACAAAACCCATGCTCAAAACTTCAATAAAATTGCAATAAGTAAAAGATATCACCTCTTGATGATCCAAAATGTA
>JAPKLY010000205.1:735303-810324 GCA_026898435.1 Prunella vulgaris
TCCAGAGCCCCCAACGTCGCCAGCCTTCGCTGCGATCTCTGCCTTCTAGCTCGCCTCCAGTGCAAGTGACGAGGGCAAGCCCTGCCTGTTTGGGCGAGGTGGCCCCATTGCGTATTGGCGAGCTAGGATGTGATAGGCCTCGGGGACCTCAATGGGTGGAAAGGCAACTCCTACACAAAGCAAAATATGAAAGTTAGTATATTGGCAAACTACTTCACCAACTCAGCGAGCTCTAGGAAGTTGTTAACCTGGAACCTCGGCATCCTGGGCAGTGAGGTGGTGTGGCGAAGTCAGAACCCCGGCAAGCCTACGACAATGATGCTGGCATAAGTGTGCGACGCTCCTATCTTTTTCACTCCTCAGATAGCACACAGCCCGCCCAAAGTCGAATCCAATCGACACCTCGGGTTTTCCGCGGCTAGACTTGTGGTGTTTCAAATCTGCAAAAAAGGGAAAATTAGATTAGTAAATCTAATTCAACCCACGCACACCGAAAGGGGCCACCTACTGCTAGCTTCTCCATATTCCTCGAGGGAGAAGATACGTCCTCCTCGCCCGGTGTAACTAGTGGAAGCTCGCCAGTCTCCGCCCATGAAGACGAACTGCTCCTTCCAATCACGGACTTTGTTGGGGAGGCTCTCCAAAAATTTCTCTCCCGGGCGAGCTTTCAGATAATAATACCCCTTGCCGTCCTTGGCTTGCCGGGTCACAGTGAACAGCTCGTTGATCTCCACCGTGGTCAGTCGGTTCTCGTGCCCCTCCAACCCGAAGATCGACAACGTCACCAGAAGGTTACTCCAAGCATTTGGAGTGAGTTGAGTAATGGCGAGGTTGTTGTCTAATAGGAATTGGCCAATGATCGGGTGCAAGGGCAATGTAAGCCCGGCCGCGAGAGTATGTACATTGATGGCAGTCAGTCCGGCCAGAAGCATGTCAGCTCGCTCCTTCTTCCCCGGAGCATACAAAAAGATATCGAGGGGAATTCGATATTTATCGCGGAGTTGGGGAAGTGCATAATCATTGATGACACTCCTGACCTCATTCGCCTTGTAGTCGGACTCGTCTTTTGCATCCCGAGTAGTTCGCTCTGGAAGAGGAAAACTCGCCGCGTGTTCAGTGACATACTCATTCCAGGCGAACTCATGAACCACATCGTCGGGAACTTGATGTTCGATAAGTTGAGGTTTCGAGAAGCCAATGGAGTGGTGGTATTCCAAAGTAACTTCTTCGAGGTCGCCTTCTTGCTCACTTGCCTCGGCGACCTCCTCACCCTCCTCGGTGACCTCCTCATTCCCACTGGCGACCTTTTCTTCGTGGGCAACCTCCTCTTCTTCCCCCCAAACGTCGCGAAAGACAAAGTTAGTGGCATTCTCACTTGACTCGGACCGAACCTCACCAAGAAGTTCGCCGGAGTTCGGGCGAGCTACTGAAGCCACCTCGGAACTTGAACCAATTATTATGGACGTGATTTGAGGGATTGGTTCATTCTCAATCATAGGTTGTTTTTCCGATTACGGTTCGATAAAGTTCAGCTCGAAGATTGGGTCGACATGTTTCAGTTGCAAGGGCGAGGTTTCAAGTTGTTTTAGTTATCAAAAAATATCCTAGTCACCGGAGTTTCGGGATATAAACAATCGGGAAATCCAAAAGTTTATCGGAAACGTAAAAAATTTCCAGAAACTCGGAGAAACAAAGAATGAATAACGAAAAGTCTGAAAGAAAAGAAAGAAGAAATGATGTAACTACCTTGAAGATCCTTTGAAAATTCGTCGAACGCTAAGGTCTTAATCGCTAGAAAAAGAGCTATGAAATTTGAGAATGCAAAAGTGATGAATGAGGAAGGTTTCTCATATTTATAGATACATGGGCGAGCTGTAATTTTCTGATAGTCTAAGGACCTATGTGCAAAAATTTGAAAATATCACCATGATGGGCGCGGGAAATGAGACCTAAAAAGGCGTGCACGACGTCTCGATCTTCGCACCACGTCAGCATGTCCACCGCCACATGGTAGCTCGCCAAGATGCGCGACGTTACATCAAGAAGTAGTTCGCCAACACTCGAGCTCCTACCCACCGAGATAAGTCAGCCCTCCCACACATTAGAAGCATCATGATGTGGACGAGTTAAGGGAAAATGTTGATAGGCGAACTTCTCAAGGATAATTGTCAGATTAATTGCAAAGGCTAAGTAGGTCGCTGACTTGCCTAGGAGGCATATCACTAGCTTTGACCAAGTCAACCTTGAGAAGCTCGCCCAAACACTCAAGGAAGAGGGAAGCTCGCCCTGATGCCCCGTAACCATGACAATGGCTGACCAAGACCAAGAGAGAGGAGCTCGCCCACCTATAGGGAAGCTCGCCCGAGAGCTCGCCTACATCCAAAGAAGACCAAGTTGGAGTCCATCACCACACTACTCTAAAACTACACAAGGCAATGAAGCTCGCAGAGAAGCTCGTCGAGGTCCGAAGTACGGACACTAGTTATATAGGAAGCAAGTAGTGATGCAGTAGGACAAAGCAGTGTAAAGGATGCATGATAGTGAGTAAGGACAAGTGTCAAGGACACTTGTCAACACCTAAAGCCAAATAGACTCATAAGATGCCACCTCACCACATGCATACATATAAATAGGTTTCCAACATGTATTTTCTCTCTCTAAGTTTTATAATTCAAGAATTAATTTCTCACTCTAAGCTCTCAACTTTCTCTCTCTACATTAAAGACTCAAGAACACAAGCCATAATCTTGTTATTGTTTGATAGGATCCCTAGATCACAGCCACTAAATATATCATTAACAAATCCTATCAACACCAATCAATAAAATTATAAGATAATAATTTTTTTTGAGATTTCAGTGTTTATATATTGGTCCCGACGAAACTATAAATTAATAATTATTAAAAGTAATCCATATATATATATATATATATGATGCACTTGAATATCTCTCTTATACTCACATAACATCTTTCGTTGTTGGTTGGTCATGGTTGATTTTTGAATTCCTTTTAGATGAGTGGTCATTTTTGTGTGTGATTTACCAAGATTCCAATGGATAAATATATAGTGTTGACTTTTATCCATGACTCAATGCACAAAATGTTAGTCCAATTAACCATATTTTTGTATTCTCCAAAACCAATTAATTTAAACAAGTCATTCCAACTTCCACGTGAGTTTGTGTTCATGGAATTCTACTAGTATATTTGTATTTTAACTTAATTTTCATCAATAACTATGCATGTATACTTAAAGTTATTCAAAAAAAATTGAACTTTGAAGGCCAACTGTGCATATACGTTAAAACTTATTTAAATTAATAAATTATTAATTTATCGATATAATAATATTTTTATAAATTAATAAAATCCTCCAGTCCCAACATTATTAATATATAGAGGTTTTACTTTCCTTCTATAGTTCTATGGCCAAACATTGTTAAGATTTTGTTTCATCTATATATCTTTAGGCTATTTTAGTGGTGTGTTCAAATCAAAAAAATAAAATAATAATAATATTGGAGTAAGTCTCTTCACACCATTAAAAATATACTTTTCAGTAATAATATGTGTGAGTTCATTAGCATTTTGAGCAATTTTTTAAAAATGAACTTGAATTGCACGATACACAGAGTGCATTAAAGACTCAAGCATAATATTGAGTATCGTGTTGAACATGATTGATCAGTGTACCAATATATGAATAATATTGATGAAACATGAAAGTGCCATAATACCATTTTGCCAACATCTATCTCTCACAAAGCAAATGAGACAAGGATCCAAGTGTTTTTAATTCAGAACCAAATAATCCATGAAGTCTGTCGGGTAGGGTCAACCCGGTACAGATAATCCTATTCTATTCCTATCATACAAATTAGGCTTGTATAACGGACCCATAAGTCGACCCGAACCCATATAAATTACTCCTCGTTGATGCAACTCGACCCTTAACTTCGGGCTGACCCGCACCCATCACGCCACTGGATGCATGGATAGCAGAAATTCAACTGTCATAACATATTAACATGTACAAACTTTTGACCCGGATTCGACCCGCCTTAAACTGACTGCAATGAAGCAAGACTTGCCTAATGCACTGCATATCACAAATCTACTATTCAGATTGACTATTAGCTTCCAAAAACAATGCACTAAAAGCAACCTTCCCATTGATCTAGTTCATCGCACTAGTTCTACCAAAAATATGGGCAGTAAATGCATACCAATAGATATACGAAAACTACAACAGAAGAGAGAAGGTAGCATGCCTATCTGTCCCACCGGCTAAACCCACGTGGGCGCTTAGGGAAGTTCCCAGGCCTCGGATGTTGATTTGCACAGACTATGTAAGAAGGTTGCACTTGGTGGTATGATGCTCGGCTCTGGTTGTGAAACAAAAGTGACCTGAGGTAATTATTAGGCGGCTTATTTTTTGGCGTATCCTTACTGTGATTATTGTTACCAATATCAGTCGAGCTAACCATTGCAGCAAGAGAGTCCACAGATTCTGACAACGAGATACCGGACATCCCATCATAAGATAGGATACAGGCTGCCGAATACAGAGACGCACCAAGATTTTCTGGGAGAACTTTGTTTGGATGTGTTATCTGTAATAATGGACAATGTAGAGTGAGTTAGTAGTATAAGACAAAAAATTCTAAGAACTTGGTTCCCTAAATTTTTATATGATGAGATCGGTAAATACTGTTTAGCAAAATAAGTATCACAGATAGTGATTTTGAGAATAAACAGTATTACTTAAAAAAAAGGACCAACTCTAAGAATAAACAAGAAAGAAAGTGCCCGATATTTGGGGCAAGCACGAAAATTACTTTGAATAAAATTGCTGCAGAAAGTCTCTCCCGTAGACAGTATATCTGAGCAACATCAAGAGCAGTTGACTCGAATGGCAGCCACCGATCAACCACGACTTTGACAGCATTCCCAGGTAAGGACATTATCTTTTCGTGCTGGGAATTTGACTGTTTATGACTCCCTGTTTTATCTTCTTCATCACTATCATCAACAGAGTCACTATCATCACCCTCGTCGTCATTTTCACTTGAGGGAGCCACAGCAATCTCTGTAGCCAGCAACAGCAAAGGGAGGGACCCTATGACACTACAGTTCCTAATGAGTAATCCCCCATCTCCACGGGTTATCTCATCGAATATGATCATAGGTTGAGCACTTGATTTCATAAATGATAGACTTGCATTCATCGAGTAAGGATGCAACCTAACCTTATTCCCATCTGCCGTCTCTACAAGGGACCTCTTCCCGTGCCTAACCAATTTCCCAACCATTGGATACAAACCGGAGAAAACTACAGCGTGGAGTATTCCAGGATCATGTGCATTCAGACTACAACGTGACGTATCTTTTGGTATAAAATGATGACGAATTAGTTCTCCCTCCAGTTGCTTCCTCATTCCTGATATCATTCTCATAGTGCTTGAAGAAACAAAGTACTTACAACAGAAACGAGCTTGATCGCCTTTTTCATTTGCCATTTTCCAGCACTCAAAAGCAGCTACTATGGCCAACTGGTCACCATTCCCACCATAGAGAGAAGCTAGTTCTAATCTAGCATCTTGAGCTTTCTTCTTTTCCTTAGGAAGCATGGGTATAATGAAGGGGTCTCTATAGTCAGCAGCACAAGCTAAAGTTAAAGCTGGGTCGAGACAATTCAACAGTATTCCAAGAAATAGCATCTTGCTTGTAAATGGATGAACTGGCAGGGACCCCAGTTTCTCCCCAAGATCTGTAAGTTTCTCATCAAGTGTTAGTGCCCCGATATCATGAAGGACAGTTATGGCATTTCGTATTGTCTCATGAACAGGTGGATCTAATGTCTTCTGCAAAAACTCTTCTATTTTGCAAGATGGATCAATAAGCTTAACCTGTCAAGTAAAAAAAAAAAAAAAGTATTGTACAATTTCAATTGAAATGTGGACAGTGATATCCATTTAAACTTTCTTAAATCTGATCGAAAACGCCTACTTTACTTTTTTTTCATACACAACCAATCATCTATCTTAGACTTATTAACTTTTTTCTTTCAGATAAGAAACGAGATTTTATAACTATAAAAAACAAGGGACAAGGAATCCCACAAAGTTACAATACCCAACTCGACACTCTATCTCCTTATTTTTACTTTACACACAATTTCAGATTCACAATCAATCACCTATGACCTACTTTTTCAAAATCCCACCCTATCAAATCCTACAAAACCTACCAAACATATACAAAATCAAAATACATATACTACTATTCATCTTTTCCACCTACTGGATATTTCAAATCCAGTCAAATCCATAAACAAGCACCCCCTTGGGTAATTCTATCACAAAGGCATTATACAAAGTCCAGTTAAAAATTAACCACAGATTTTGAAACATGACTACATTGGGGAAAAAAAGCTTCAGAAGTAGAACTTTAATCTTGGGATGAAGGGAGAATTGTGTACCTGCAGGCATAGCTCTTCTATCGGCATCCTCTTCATCTCAGGAACTTGAAAATCTGGCAGAGATGCAGCCCGGAGTTTTGAATAAAGATGATAGCAAATACCTGCCTGGCACCGCCCTGCTCGTCCCTCTCTTTGTTTCGCACTAGCTTTTGAAATCCAAGAAGAATGAAGAGTTGACACATTGCTATGAGGATCATAACCTTTTTCCTTCATTCGCCCACTGTCTATAACATAAACAACATCATCGATGGTGACAGAAGTCTCAGCAATATTAGTAGAAAGAACAATCTTGCGGGACCCAGGAGGGGGCCGTTTAAAGACCTTCTTTTGCTCAACCGATGGGACCATAGAGTGAAGTGTAATAATAAGAAATTTAGATGGATTATTGAAATAAGGACTGGATTGCAATTTTTCCCGTGTCCTATTTATATCATCCCATCCCGGAAGAAAAACGAGCACAGCTCCATCCTTTGAGTCATTACAGATACTCCTGAGTAGTTTTTCGATAAGCACACAGTCGATTGTTTCAGGTTCAGCATTTGATAAGTATTTATGAAGTAACTTTTGCTCCTCTTCAGGGGAGATAAATGCTTTCTCCATATGATTTTTAATAATTTGGGAAACTTCAACCTGATTTGCTTGTTCAGCATAATCAAAAGCAGTCTTTCCTTCTCTGGATTTTAAATGACAGTCTGCACCAACTGAGAGAAGCTTGCAAACATCATCAACTCTTCCTTTACCAGCAAATACCATCAGGGGTGTCATACCAGTGTTTGAGTGCTGGTAACTGAAAATTCCTGAATCTCCTTGAGAAAATATTAACTCAAGAAGTGGGTCAAATCCGTCATTTGAAAATGCCAAGTCAATTGCCTCATCAACAGCAACTCTGCATTCCTCAGTTAAGGAAGAGCAGTTCATTCTCTCATTATCTTTAGTAAGGTGATTATTTTCCATTGATCTTACTGCAGCTAGTACATCCTCTAGATAGAAAGATTTTACCTGAACACAAGGTGTGCATTACAGACAAGTCAAACACAGGCGCAATCAAACGGCGTAAAAGCTAGCCCAATACAGTATGGATCAGGCCCAAAAGATCTTCACTGCAATCATTATGGATCATGGATCATTTTCAATTTTTTTGGGAGTCAATTTGTAATGGTTAGAGCTGTGCTATATGGGAATTCAGAGATTGAGCGCGTCGGTTATTTTAATTTGTGGTTATTTTGTGGTCAGTTGGTAATTTCATATTCCAGATTATGTAAGACTCCATTTATAGACATTGTGGACTTATAATCTAAAATCTGAAATAAACAACGGACAAAAAAATAGCAAAGAACTAAACTAACTGACACTCAATCTTTAGCATGACTCTAACCAATTCAAATTGACCCCCAAAAGAAAATAAAAAGAAACAAACACCACTGATCCGTAATTGAATGACCTGGTGCTAAAGACTCACTACACGGGCCTGATCAGATAATATAATCCTTGATCCACAATGGTTGCAAGCACTGTATAATTTGGGAACAAGACTCACAGGATAAGTAAATCCAGGTACACGGATAACTGGGCATTCACCAAAGTACTTCGAAAATCGCTCAGCATCAATTGTGGCGCTCATCAGAACCTGTGAAAGTCAAACAGCCCATCAAATTTGTTTGCCAAGAAAGATCAGAAACGTAAATATGATATCAAGGTTTAATGGCAGAGAGATTAAGAAAATACAAACCAGACGCAGGTGAGGATACAGAGGAAGCATGTCCCTGGAGAAAACAACTTTTTATAAGCAAAATGATAAAATTTAGCAGCAAATACAGACATCACATAAGAACTCCATTGAATAAATTGATAGTGAGATGCAGACTACAAGATCCACAAGCAGTTAAAGAATTTGATGAAAAAGTAAGGATAAGCAATTATATGTGAAGGTAAACATCAAGTAACTATCTGTACAACGAAATATATCTAAATGGCCTCATTATTCAAGCAAATATAACTACAAACCCCAGATAACTGGATAGGCACCTGATTATTGCAAGCATAAAATCAGAGAAGCGATCCCTTTCATGAATTTCATCCTGGCATAAAAAGAAATTTGTTAGGTATGGAACCTCCAGAAAAGAGTATGAACCATGACGCTAAAATGCACAGAGGTAACATTTTTTTCTCTCTAGGTTTTAAATATAACTATTAAGAGATCACAATATCACATACAACCAACATAAGGACACATCATGAATCCACCAAAGACAGCGTGTACAAAATTCTGTTTTTCTTGGTGTTACTCCCTTTGTACCGAAAAAAGAGTCACATGGTATTTTGCTAGAGAAAAGGAATCGTGCTGGAAGTACAAAGTTATTTTAAGTGTAATTTCTATAATGTTCTTGTAATGAAGTGCTCAAGAGTTTGTAGTTTGTACATATTTAATGTTGTACCTTCAACTAGCTGCACAAAAATAAGAAGTTGTACTTTGGAGAAATATGACTCTTTTTGAAATGGATGGAGTACATCATAAAGCAATCAAGATCTTTCACCTCCATTACAAAGAACAAAAATATTCTCTAACTGTGCAGGCTAAATATTACTTTGATTACAAACCACAATCAACTTTATCATGCAATATGCAGCAACTACACATAGTTACAGCTAAAACCAGAAAAAATTTTAAAAGACCAAGAAAACGAAAACATTAACAGGATAAAAGGATTTTTTTTTTTTTTTTGGAAAATCAATCCAGGCATTAGATACTAACTGAAACCGATGAAATCATATAAAAATATACTTTCGAAAGATAACCATACCACAACTATGTGAGTTATTTCAGAGACAGCACTTGGCACTTTTTCAGTGGACTTCTTTTTCTTTTTTTTGCTACTTCCAACTAGAATCCTCAGCAAAATCCCGTTGGTGCAGAACACAAGGGATGAATGTTTTCCACCTTTGTTTTCCAGCCGAATCTAGAATTTTCCACAAAGTAATATTATGCCATTATTTATCCATTCACAAGACTGAAAAGGGTTGCATCAAATATTCAAATGATGTAATACACGTTTCAATGCTTGAAGCAGGATAATGAGTCATACAGTAGCCGAAAGAGGTGCAATCCTTATATTTACTAAAAGAATATTCTAGAACACAATACTTTACCTATTAGTATATTTACTGTCTAATTAGTTGATGCCTGAAAATTTCATATATGATGTGGAGTAAAAGTTAAAAATTTAGGCGATCTGCAGGTACTAGAAGTTAGAAAAGCTAAAAAAATAGTTTTTTTGGACAGCATATTATGATTGTGATTAGGGAAATATGTGGAGAATGGAATTTGAATCTTTTGTAGGGAAACAAATTATGGATACATTTTGAAATGAAGTTGTCTGGTCAATGTATGTTTTAGATACCTGATTATCTGATTCAAGTACTGATTGATTGACAGAATTAAAAGCTATTTCATCAAAATGTTAACTTCAAACAGATTATTCATCTGAGAAGTGAGAATAAGCCATAAGTATAAGATCGTGCAGTACCTTGTATCCAACAGAATCACCAATGTTTTCACCTCTTTCAGAAGCAATTCTTTCAGCCACTGCACTTGAAACATGGAGTGTACGCGTTCAGTCATATCTGAACATCAATAAAGAAGATGACACTAGCACATTTCAAGAAAAAAACAAGTTGTACAACCTGATGTAGCAGAGATTCGCCTCGGTTGAGTACAAATAATTTTACATGTCTCTCCTTTACTCCATGTGTGGTCCAGAAGATACTGTGGGACCTGAATTTAATTCATAAAGATAAATTCAACTAGTAATAATTGAATAAATGTGCATAAACCACAATAAAAGAAGACATCTATTATCCACATAGTGCTTCTCTTCTATCAAAGTACAAAGCCGGAGATATTACTGCTCACGATGGTAGAATTTCATTCTACCATCGGATCCAAATAAACACAATAAAGCAGAAATAAAATATAAAAAAAATTGCTGTAAAAGAGACAGTAAAAGCAGAGAAATCATGTGTTGTGTATATCATTAAGGAAGAAGAAACCCGTATTTATAGAATTATAGTGGGAGAAAGACCTAGAGTTGCAACTGAAAACAAGGAAATAATAAATAATGATTTATGTACTGAACATACAACAACTAAACTTGGAAACAAAGTAAAGATAAAATCATAATATAAGAAACACAATAAGGACAGAATATAACATAATTTTCAACAATAGCATTAGTACATCAAACATTCTCCTTTTAATCAGAAGAAGATACAAGGACAGAACTGATATACAGGGCAGAAAGAGCCACCTGTGTTGTTTTCCCGCATCCAGTTTCACCACATATGAGCACAACCTGTATTGGCAAGACAAATCAAGCAATAATTTATAAGAGATAATGTAATCCAATTTCAAACTGCACCTCCAACAAAACAAAATAGGATCTGGAGCAGGCAGACGTCTAAAAGAGAGGTCTAAGAAAGATATAAAGTGTCTCTTCTTCTCTAGTTATATGAGTCAACTGAAAACCCAATGCCTAAGGCTATGTTTTGAATGTGTTTAAGTGGGCAGAGCAAGACCGGAGTTTAAGTTCCAGAAATTGAAAGTCATGGAAGTATAATTAAAATGTATGCTTGTTATGGGATCGTATACTTTAGGATTTTGTTAGATAACTCAGGAAAAGTGGATATTGTACTATAATATTGTGAAACTGAAAAGTAGTATTATGATTGGATTAGTTGTCTTGAAAAATAAAAAGGAAAAGGGATTGTAGGTGAAAGAGTATAGTTTAATATATTGTAGCATTAGTAGTACGGTCCGGATCGGTATTGGATTTTTTTATCCAATACGCTCCAAATCTAATATTGTGAAACAAATGAGAGTTTTGGTCTTCCCAAAATTTGGTCATGGAAAAAACACTCCAAACATCAATCTAGCAGTTCGAAAATCATGATACACAAATAAGCAATAAGGCATGAAGCCATTTATCAAGGTATTTACTATAACTCAAATGAGGACAACCTGATGAGACTCTATGGTAGATGTAATAACATCCCTGAAAGATGCAATTGGAAGCTTGGATTTCACTGCTGCAATCTGCAAACAAGGCCACAATCACTTATCATTAATTGAAACTCAAAAACAATGCAAGTGATAAGAGAAGGGGAGTGGTCACCTTTCTCAACTTTGGGGTCTTCTTCATTCTGGAAGCCAGTGATTCCACTTTGTTCACAATTTCAGACTGGGTCATTGCCGGCCGGGAGAAAATATCATCTCTGTACTCCCGCACATCTTCAGCTTTCCCGCTACTTACTCCAACTTTATTCTCAGTCATATCCATGCCATCGGGGGGATAACGAGAAAACAAATCCTGTAAAACAGCATTCGATTCTTCTGAAAATCTGAAAGAAATAAGATTTTCCTTCACTTTCTTTCTGCCTACTGCTTTTTTGGTCTTAAAGACAGAAAGACGACGTTGCGAGCCGACCCTACAGAGTATTGATTATTAGAAAAACAGAGACTGGTAATTTTACAAGAATTAATCATAGAATCAAATTCATGATTATTTTCCAATTCACAACTCACCCTGTACTCTTTGACTTCAAGCCCATTTTCCTAGATAACTTGTGCACTGATGCTCGCTCGCCCTTGGACAGTTCATCTTCAAATTTGTACACTGTATAAACAGACTTCATGTCACTTCTGCTCCACATAATATGTTACATTAGGCATAAAAATACCCCCACCCACGCACACACAAAAAAAAAACATCCATTACTAGATTGTCTGCATTTCACACTGAGGACACTCATTTCATCATCAATCAACATAGAACCCTTCAGCTAATACTGGCAACAAACACACATCCACTTGTTTATGTGCAGATGAACCATAAACAGTTGATAACACACATGATTTTACTTCCTTATCTCTCTAAAATCAAAATTCATAAAGAAAAATAAGGGCATTCCTTCCATAGAATTAACGCTTTCTTACTCACCTTCAGCATCGGACATTAGGAACTGCTCAAGAATCCGTCCAACTCGAATGCGGATGGGTTCAGAAGCAGGTGCAGACTCCTGCTGGTTTTTCTTTTTCTTCTGCCTCTTGCCCCCTCCCCCCTTCTCAGATGAACCTGGGCTCATCTTCCTTTTATTCTTTTTCCCTATTTTGACTGTTTGTTAAATGGCAATTGAAGATTCAGCTCTATTCTGTGATTGCTGAAAACGGATTTTTCTCAGCAAAATTCAGAGAAGAAAGCTGGAGAATGAGAGATTGGAGACGAAGGGCGGTTTGATTTATTGTGGGCCGTTTTATATTATGAGGGTTTCTCAAATTTGGGATTTCAAAGCACTCGCTCAATTGTCATTTATTTATAGTTTTATTTAAAAAATAAGGGTTTTTTTTTTTTTATTATGGATTCGTTTAAAAAAATTATTATATTTATAAATTGGTTCAAAAAATTTATACGGTAGTATATATTTTTTCCTTTTTGCATGAATTTTTTTTTTTTTTTGCACCGGATCAATATGTATTTTTTATCAATTTGTTGAACCATTTTATACTTTTTCCTTTTTATTATCTTATTGAATAGTTGAATTTGAAATTGGCTTAGTCTTGTATGCACCAGTTACACCGTGAAACTCTAGTTCATTTTTAAAAAGTTACATAAAATACTACTGAAAAGTGTATCTTTAGTAGTGTAACTTTTTAGTTATAACTTGTGTAATTCTTTAATATTATTTTGTGTAATTTTTCAAAATTACACTTAAGTTGTACGGTGTAACTGGTGCACAAGAAACTTGCTCTTTGAAATTTATCATCTAAGGAGTGAATTTGAGTAATTGAGTATCAATACTATCAAAAGAAAATTTTAAATGAGATTTTTATGATTTTGTAAAAAAAAAAAAAAAAACATTTATGATCTCAAATGAGGATTTATTTATCATTAAATAATAAAGATGAATTTCGTACCATAATGTAGGATTCAATTATCATTTGGACTTTTCTCATGTTTACACTTATATTAGTCAACTTTTTTATAAATATCATATTTTCATAAAAGGTAAAAACAAAATACAATATTTTTTTAATGAAAAGCCCAAATTAATGTTTAGCAACCATCCTAACATTTTACTATCTACCAAATAATATTCTCTCTTTCCTTTATAGACTTTCTATTTTTTATTTTTTTATTTATCAGCTATAAATATTTTTACAATTTATTTTATTTTTTACAGTGTTTTATAATCAGATCGATGGTCAAATCGAATAAAATAGTGTTGCGATTTAATCGTTAAAATAATTTTAGTCTATTTTTTTAATATTTTTTATGTTACATTAAAGATGAAAGTAAATTAAATATTATCATACAAAATTTTAATAACCTATGTATTTTTCAAGTTTTGATCAGTTCTTTTTTAAATTCTTTTATTCTGACTGTTTTAAAATCAATTTATGGAAAATAATCGCATGGTATCTATGGCTAATACCAAGTCTAAGCCGGTTGAACTGAATATCATTATTTTAATTTATCCTCACAATATCCATATATTTATAAAAGAATGTAATTCTCTCTGTCTCATAGAAATTTGCACATTTTACTTATTTGGACATCCCACAAAAATTTGCACACTACTAATAAAAGAAACATTGATTTGTGTGCATACTCACAAACTTATACACATATTTACCCATATGTCACTATTTTATATATAAAATACATTTTTCTTAAAAAATGTGTCATCCCGTAGGATGTAAATTCCTATTGGATGGAGGGAGTATTATTTTTTGAGTAAGTCTCATGTGCGTCAATTACACAGTGCAACTCTAGTTCATTTTTTAAAAGTTAAACATTTTATTACTGAAAAATGTATCTTTCATAGTTTAATTTTTCAGTAATAAACTGTTTAACTTTTTAAAAATGAATTTGAGTTGCACCGTGTAACTGGTGCATACAAGACTAATCCTTATTTTTTACTCTCAATCCAACTAATATCATTACACACCACCCTCAATGTTCTACTTATTGCTCTTTTCAAAAAATGTGTGCATATTTATGTGCAAAGTGATCTAGAATAGGGAGACTATTATTTTCTTTTGTTACATCATTTGTACTATATTTATCATTTTAAATAAAATTTTGTACGAAAATTGTTCTTAATAAACTTATCATGAAACTGTTTCAAAATATTAAATATTTCATTAAAAGTATGAAAAATCTCATCATGTACATAAAAATTGGGTCAATAGTATTATATTTTAGTTATCGTTGATTTACTCAAAATTTCTATTTTTCTGATGATTTTTTTGATACGTTTGATCAAATATTAGATATTTAAAAATAATTCATAATAAATATATCAGTAACTATTTCATTATAAAATATAAGTATTATTTTAATATTTACATTAATTCATATGCCCACAATATATGAGAATTTCATAGAGATAAGTAAAGAGTATAAAACATTCAAAAAAAAGAAAGTAGTCCTACCCCACGCGACAGTATATTGGTATTAAATGCTTAAAGAAACATAAGAGGGCTAGATCTTTTTTAAAAAAAAAACATTTTACATCATTTCAAAAAAAATAAAATGATATAATTACTAAAATTTAAGATATTCTTTTTTTCCTAACAGAAAAGAAATGGGGAAAAAGAAAAAGTACAGATATTATTACCACCGTGAATGTAAATTCACATTCTTCCTGTGAACTGTTTTGATCATTTAAAAAAGAAAAGTAAAGAAATTTACATAAATGCAATGACTATGAAATTACGAGGTTAAGGAAATGGAGTGCATTTCTCTTCCAACTTCAAGTTCCTCCATTGCAGTGATGAACGCCATTACTATGCCTCCCATTGCTATTCATCTTCACCCCATTCAATCCCCATATACGAATAGTTCGATCATCGCTTGCTGAAGCGAGCATATGGGGATTCGCGGGGTTCCAGCTAACGCAGTTCACTGCCCCAGAATGACCGTTCAACGTCAAAACAAGCTCGCCTGAGAGCCTATGCCATACATAAACCTGCAAATAGTGGAATGGAATCACATGAACACTCAGCAAAAACAAAACAAAGGGATACATAAATAAACTGTACAACAGTTGCACAGAGAAACTCAAAAGCATTCTTAAATGGTGTATTACTAAAAGGAAATTAGTTGGTCAATATTAGTTATTTTCACTAAAAAGTTTAAGTTGTTTTCATTAAACAATACTAGTTGTGTACTAGTTGCATTTGTGCACCAGTACCAAAGTGTTACTCATGGATGAATATGTGGTATATACCTGTGAGTCCTCACTTCCACTTGCAATAAATGCTTGTTCTAATCCCCCAAGACAGGAACGAACAACGAAACGGGAGCGTTTGTGGCCTTTGTATTTAGCGACCAGCCTTGTGTGTCCATCTATATTCCAGAGATGAAGTTCTTCATTAGACAGGCTAACGAGTATAAACTTGCCATCTTCGGATAAAGAAAACGAGGTTATTATTTGATCCTCCTCGATGAAATTCTCTGACTTGGATTCCCAACCAAACAATAGTATCACTCTTTCTTTACATACACTAATAAGCTCTTTCCCTTTACCATTGATTCCCAAGTCTGCAATTTTAGTGGTTCTTTGTCCTTTCCAACACTCTAACTCTTTCCCTTCTAGATCCCACATGCTGATGCTTTTATCAGTAGTACCAGAAAATACAGTCTTCCCATCTGGGGCCCATGCACAAGAAACCAGCCCGAGACCATTTTTCTCGTACGTATGAAGGCATTGTCCATCGGCAACATCCCATCGTTTAACCACCTCCTCAACCCCACATGTAAGGAGTTGATCATCATCAGGGCTCCAAGAAATATACGACACTGGTTTCTGGTGACCACGTAACTTATGTTTCAAAGAAACGTGACCGTCAAGCGTAACCTACCGAAAGAATAATACACAATCAACACATAATATATGACACTGGTTTCTGGTGACCAAGTAACTTATGTTTCAAAGAAACGTGACAGTCAAGCAGAACTTACCGAAAAAATAATACACAATCAACATATAGAGACATAAACACAATTATACCTGACGTATCATAAAAAAAGGAGATGGGAAATTTCCTATAATTCGAGAAATCATGCATCAAATGTATTTTCATGAAGGCATATATGGCCTAACATGCAACTTATGTATGCAATCATTCAGGTGAGCAGTTTAATTCGGCAATAACTTCATTCCAAAATTAGCACATTTAATCAATGTTTGTCTTTTATTGCTTTCTAGCCATTTCTTATATATACTCCCACACCACTATGAGGTTACGAGAGCGTTTTAATTAATTACGGATTATGAATTCTTTACAAAAAATTTCAGAAACCAGTTTGATATAAAAATGTTCAAGAGTAGGATACTAAAATATGTAGGCATATACAATGTGTCAAAAGTTAAAAACCCGTGAGCAAGCCAATCTATTAGAAAGAACTTCTCTAAAGATCATGATCTCTAAATAAAACTTGAACGACTAATCATTAATAAGCAATACGATAGAAGAGGCAGTATTACCTCCCATATAATCACAAGATGTTCACCATCTGATGAGGCCAGGTATTTCCCATTGTGAGAAAATTGTAAAAACCATACTTCATCATCATGTTCTTGTAATATCTAAGAAGGTTCAAACAACAAAAGGAATAATCAATTGCCACAGCTCATAACGTTGCAACTCTAACAATATTCATCTTTCCAAGATTGTGCAAATTTAATAAATAAGGATGAATTTATCATCACACTGAGTAAATCTTCTCATGACCAAGTAAAGCAAAATCAATTGCATCACAACTCTGATGATAGCAATTCATTTATGCGCCAGCATTACAAGGCAAGGTAGGTATGTTTAACTTTTAATCCCATTGAAAGCATCATAAACACTTATATTCTCTCTCTCCAAATTCTACAAAATAAAAGAAGAGGAAACTACCTGCAACGTATGGTTAGGAATATGATCTCTCCCACATTGATGATCAGTCAGCAATGACATTTCCACAATTTCAGAGTTATGAAATCTACAAGCATCCTTTTGCAGGGCCAGAGCCTGCTCAACAAGATGCAACAATCTTTTTTCAGGAATCATCACTGTTGGAGGAAGCAACTTACGCAATTCATCCAGTAACTTTCTACGAGATTCGAGTTTCAATTCTTTACTGGAAGTTCCATCAACCGAATTTTGCGAGGGAGAAACAATGAAGGATGACATCTCTCTAACTCTATCATCATGTATATGAAGTGGACTGATCTCTGTCCTAAGAGTCTTCAAAGCATCCATGATCTTGTCTTCGTCCAAAAGTTCAAAAAATTTCTGCTCCAATATTATAAATGAAGCTAACTTTATTATGGATTCATCTATTAAACCTATTTTATGTAATACAGAAACACTTTCATCCCATTCCCCTTCTAGAATTTGACGCATAAACAAGTCTACCAAAGGGGAGTGCAATGGAATTCCAGACTCTTCCTCTAGACGAGCCACCGTCTCAGAATAACCAAGAGAATACAATGCATCAGCCATAACCCGAACAATCTCAGTCTTCTTAATGAGACCTTTTGAACCAACAACCTCATCATCTTGAGATTCTAAAAGTCGAGCCATTGGGTTGCTTAATGAGCAACTACCTTGTCCTCCAAGAAATGCACAGTTGGAATTACCCCCTGAATCTCCAGAGGACACCTTCACACGTTTTGAGGGTGGTTCAACATCCTCTACACCTCCCATGAAAAGCACACTTCAGCCCATATATTTACACCAGGAGAACACAACAAAGAGATGAAACCTTCTTTTTCGATCTTCAGCAAATCACGTAAACTATCTGTAAAGAGCAGTGGAGAAAGGCATGTTAAGTAAAAATAATTGCACAGTTGATGAAGCAAAAGAACAAAAACCAACTCCAAGACTAGATTTTCCACTAATTCATGAGTGAAAGTAACTAGTCAGAGGAAGGAAATGCTGTTCTCAGACTGAACTTATGAGGAATCATTCTTATAACAAGAAATACAACTACATAATTTCGATCTCAATATTCCTTTTTCCTGAAAGAAACATATTCTCCGACAGAATTTCGCATTTTCCTCACCATAAAATATGATTTAACTCTAGGATCCTGCGCATAAAACTAGCTTACAAAGACTAACAAATATAATCATCAACCAAATATCCAACCAACTCACCCACATTAACAAAATCAAAAACCCCATTGATAAGAGTGATCAGACGTCCATATCCTTAATCAAACCATTAAACTTACGCAATGTAACTGCAGTTAACCAAGAAGGTAAACTAATCATACTTAAATCAACTACACATAGTCTTTCAGGACGCAAACACGGGAAATTAGAGCAAGCTGCAAACTCAAAACACAGAAGAATTCATCAAATTTTGGGGGTTCAATTCTAACACATGAATAATCGACATCAAATCCAAGCAAGATTCATTCGCAGAAAGCAACACAAACTTAGTAAAATTACAATTAACTAACTCGAAGAAAATCGAAGAGCGCAACAGAACCAAGAAAGCGGCGATGAGGAGAAATCGAGCCGACCCGTATAGCGATGAAGCAAGAAATGAATTGGAGAAAGGGATCCGAATAGAAATGGGTACTTATATGGGTGGTTTTCTGTGCAGGGAGGATAATATTTTACTCTCTGTTTGGATGTGGAATTTCAAGGAGAAGCAAAAGAAAGAGTGAGAAGCACTCAAAGGGCGGTGTTTCTTTGGTAAAATAATTTTTTACCAAGAAACTAATTTTAATAATTTATATTGGGAAGAATAAATAAATATTTTTTCCAAATTATTTTTTTATTGCAATAATATGATTTAGTCTAGAATGCATTCAATATATTATGCAATTTAATTGTATGTAAATAATATCAATTTTCTTAATAGGACAATTATAATTATTTTCATTCGAAGATTATAGAAATACAGTTGAATTACAAATTCAGGTGACACTTTATTTGAAAATTCTTTATACTGAAAGTGTGGATTGATTATACATGAAAAGTGTGGGTTGATTATATTGAAAATTTTAGATTGAAATTCAATAACAGATTTTCAGTATAATCAAATTATATTTTTCAACATAATCAGTCCAAATTTTTTTATATTGTAACCTGCTAATTGTCCATAAAAATTAATAAATCTTTACTGACAATGTGAAAGGAAATTACAAAGAATATGTTTAAATTAAAGAAAATCAATGCGATTGTTTTGGTCGAATCTCTATTAGATCCCCTGATTCTTCTTCGAGTTTTGACTTGATTTGCGATTTCTTCAGAGCTGGCCCGAAGTTAACTTTGGAGTTGGACGTTAATTCGAGGGCGTTGAGCCTGGTTTCGAATTAATGTTGCCTTTGGAAGGACTTTAATGATTTTCGTAGTTGTTCCGAAGTTGACTTTGAAGTTGGATGTTAATTCGAGGACGTTGATCCTTGTTTCGAATTAATGTTACTTTTGGAAGAACTTTGTTGATTTGTCGGAGTTGAGTTCGAATTTGATGTTGAAGTTGATATTAATTTGAAGTCATTAAGCCTTATTTCAAATTAATATTGTCTTGTTGGAAGGACTTTAT
Source organism: Prunella vulgaris (assembly GCA_026898435.1). NCBI lineage: Eukaryota > Viridiplantae > Streptophyta > Magnoliopsida > Lamiales > Lamiaceae > Prunella > Prunella vulgaris. Next base: position 755,391 of record JAPKLY010000205.1, read on the forward strand.
TGAGTGTTCACATTTGGACTCCCTATGGGGGTGCCGTTGTAGATGTGCAGTGTAGATGTCGTTGAGGACTTGTGGATGATCGCTGATTGGAGGAGGGATTTGGCGTCGTATTTCTCGAATCAAACGTCGTTGTTGATGAAGAACGCCGACTAGATGGTTCGCACCGTGATCCCGGATCAAAACGCCTTTGTTGATGAAGAACACTTTTGAAACCGCGAAGAACACCTTTGAATCTTCAAGGATACTCGAAGTCTTGTATCTTCCGAGTTGCTCCTCCTCTCCAAGCTTTGATCTTTTTGAGTTGTTGTCAATAAAAAATGACTAGAATGAGACCCTATTTATAGATGTAGAATTTTAAATTTGCAGGCCAGGTTTGATGGGCCGGATGATATGATTTGGGGAATATTCACAAAAGATGTCAAATTTGATAATCTTCTAGGATATTTGTGAAGATCTGTTTTCTTGAGTTTTTTAAAGATCGAGCTTAATATCTTGGATTTTAAAAATCCAAAAGAATTAATTGGACTTTAGAGGCCCAAAATATTTAATTGGACTTTAGATGTCCAATTCGATTTATTAGGCTTTTGAGCCCCAATTTGATTTATTAAACTTTTGAGACCCAATTTGATTTATTATTTAGAAATTAAATTTATCCAAATTTCCAATAATAAATTTAATTTTAACACATAATTTCTACATGTTAATATTTTTTACCAATTAATTTTAATTGTTTACATATATAAACAACCTCAATTGTTGAGGAGTGCACCGTATATTTACAAATTTATGTAGGGAGATGTTGTCTATACATGTGATCCTTGTGCTCGATGAGTATACAATTCTTTCTAGGTACAATCCATCTTTAAGTCACCAAAATATTGCCACCTTTTCTCTAAAGATTCTTAAAATATTGTCTTTTATTTCACACAATATCTCGATTTATAAATTAAATGACATTTTCTGAGTCAGATTAACAAATTCGGTAGACAAAATACACATCAACATAATAGTTACAAGTCTTAAAACGTAAGGATGTGTTTGATAAATGAGAAATAATTGAGATGAGAGGGGGTTTGACTATTTAACTAAGTTATTCGGTAGATAGTATTAAAACTCTCTAATATGTTAATGTTCATGGATCGAAAGTTCTAAAGCACGATTTTATCAACATTTTCATTGTTGAGCTTGTAATTTGTAGTATATCTCCATGGTGATATCAGGTATAACAATGAATGACATTATACTCCACCTCAAACGTTTTTTGTTCAATATAATACTTATATTTCCTACAAACACTAATAAAAAAGTTGGATTATTAAAAATAAATATTAAATCATAACATCTACACTCTATCAAAACAAAAATATAAAAATAATGTAGTTTTAGTTATAAACTATCAAACACTAAAATTTAATACATATATCTGACTTTATTATTGAAATTATATCATTACGTACTAATTTTCGACGCACTAATGGGCCATATAAGTTATATAATAGTAAAACTTGTGAGTTGGTGGAACTTTGTTGGTCATTCATTAGGTAGATGTCGTGTTGAATTTGGTCATATGCACATCTTTTGGTTTTATTTTTATTCTTTTCTTTTTCCATCTTCAATTTTTCTAAATTAACTAAATAAAAGTAAACTTTAACCAACAAATAAAAAAATTCAAATCATTAAAATTTTGGTTTTGTTAAATGAATTAATGTTAGAGTTTTCAATTTTTATAATTTGCATATAATTCATGTAAATTAAGGGTTCATTTGGTTCGTAAGATAAAAGTATCTATCCGTCGAAAACATGCATGTTTTTTACGGATAGATACTTTTATCTTACGAACCAAATGAGCCCTTAACTAAATAAAAAGCAAAGATCACAAACAAATCTGTACTTATAAAAGAGTGTGTAATTACACATTTTTCAGCGAATTTGAATTTTTTATTTCACATTAGGTTCAGATTAAATGTACCCACTATTGTTAGTAGCATGCCCACTAAATGAATACACATATAATAGAATTAGCACATAAACCATTAATTATCTAATTTACCATTCTTAAAAAAAAAAAAAAAAAAACCCTCTCCATTTCTTTCCCTCTCAACCACCCCACCCCCTGTCCACTTTGAAAATGGATCCTCTACTGGGCAGTGAAATCAGCAACTGGATATTAAAATTATAACGTATTACTCCCTCCGTCCCATAATTGTTTTCACACTTTCCTTTTCCGTCCGTCCCACAATTATTTTCACACCCTATAAATGAAAACTATTACTTTAACTTTATCCTCACAATCCAACTAATCTCATTATTTTAATAATATAACTTTACACAACACTCTACTTTTCTTAAAAGTTGTGTCATCCCAAAGGTGAAAACACCTTTGGGACGGAGGGAGTATTAAAATATTTTCTTCATTTTAATTTTGACCAAGTCATGATTTTTTTGTTACCGTGATAATACTGCAAAATTTACTTTTATTAATATTTTTTTAAGAGTAGACTCTCCAATGGTGGTGAATATTTTAACGCAGCAGCGATCTACCTGCGTCTACAGTGGTCGTATGTCTATTCATGGAGACATTGAACAAAAAAGTTGAGTGTGTATCGAGAGAGAGATGTGTCATTACATATAAATCTAAAAATAGTAATAGTAGTTAATTTACAGGATGATTGTACTACTTATGAGAGTTGGGGCATATAACCTGGGCCCATTCAATTTTTTAAAATTTTACTCAGAGTTTTAGAAGTGAATAAAATATATGGGCCTATTTTGAATTCAATCTAAAGATCACTATTGATTTAATTTGATGCAGAGATGTTTTAAAAAGTTGTGGAACGTAAGCCCGGCCCATTTAAACCCTTAAAAAAGAGAGCTAAAACTAAGGTCTAGGTTATATGCACTCACAAGTGTTTATAGTACACACACTTGTTGAATACATCCATCAAAAGTTGAGTACACCCACCAAAAAATTCCACAATTTACCCTTATTCTACAATTAAAATCGTGCACCCAACCTAACAGGTAGAATACAAGCTAACTGAGAAAACACTTAAAAGGTGCACTTGGGAATATTAAAAAGTCATGGATCTACATTTCTGGACCAACTATCAACGCGACTGACTTACTATAAAATAATGAATAAATTGTTGTTTAAATTTGCTCAAATTGTTTCTTCTTCAAAACACAAAACAAAACAGAAATTCTCAGACCACAAATCCAAAAACCCAAAAATAAAAAATTCATGATTCATCGTCTTTGCGGTGGAAAGACGACGAGCATACTAAACTCATACTGCTCCTAATAAAAAACCAACACCAGAATCGATTTCTTGTTCGATTCCAAAATCCATAAATAGTCATCTGTTCAAAAACCACAAATCCCCAGAAATTGTTCTTGAATATTTCGAAAACCCAATCCTGATCAAAAATTTTTTTTAATTTGAGCAACATAATATTTTTTAACAGATGCCTCAAATTTGATGTTTAATCACACTTAAATATGATGTTTAATCACACACATGACTTGGGCATACAAAAAGCATATAAATTCAATTTCTATAACCTGAGATAATTAGGAAAATTTGTGGCTTGCTCTTTGAAAGAAACAAGGTGGAGAATAATAATTCATAAATAAGTAAAATAGAGACCAAAATCTTGAATAATGAACTCCGGCGAGGAGGATTTGGACCTGTGACGCCATGGGCGTAATTAAACAATTGGGTTGATAGTTAATAGATATTATAATAATTAAGGTGTAGCAATCAAATTGGATCCTATTCACCATAAATCTAACAACCAGAATGATTTCAAATGAGTAAATAATACAAATAAGATTAATAATCAACAGTGGTAAACTTAGGGCTCATTTGGTAGCCCACCAAAGAAAACACATCAAGATGGGCTTCAGGTACGATTTTCATGATTTGGCCCCGATAACAACCGTTTCAGATGTTTGGTAGACACAAGATGAAATGTTTCCTTGCATTTGGTAGCTCTGAAAAGAAGAGACCGATTGTGTTCATGTTGTTTGGTACGCCTTATTTTGCCCAAATAATAAAATAAGAAATTCTTTGTTCCATTTGGTAGCCTACCAAAGAAATCAACATACATACATACATATATATATATATATATATCTTTCTTCATTTGGCTCTGAGACATTAGGGTTCGTGACGAGCATCCACAATTGTCATTGAGGCCGAAGGACTGGAGGTAATTTGTGATTTATTAGGGTTTTTAATTCTCGTTCTCCGAACATACTTGATCTTTGTGTCGATTTTCGATCAAGAGTTCGAAATGGAGAGTGGCGACTCAAGCAGCCCAGGGCAGAGGCAAAAGGCCAAGAAACCTCTCAAAAGTAGACGTGCATGGACCCCCATGGAAGAAGGGGTGCAAAGGTTCTCGCCGAACTGATGAATGACCTTGTGACCAATGGTTGGAGGAGCGAAAATGGATTTAAGCCTGGGTATCTCGCGAAGTTGGAGCTAGGTATGCAAGAGCGTCTTCCTGGGACGGACATTCATGCTAATCCACATATCACCTCTAGGATCACAATCTGGAAAAAATTTCATGGTTCTCTACTCAGTATATTGCATAATAATTCTGGGATAGGTTTCAACTCCACCACATGCCTAATCGACTGTCACGACGAGGCTTGGGCTAAAATCGTCAAGGTACATTCATACCCTATTGAACTGGTCCATTTATGTTTGTATGTTTTCTCATTGATGTGTATTGTTGAGTTGGGATGATGGCCATATTTCTGATATAATGTTGAGTATAGTACTTGTTGATGTTATCTATTTTTGGGTTTTAGTTATTGAATGCATATTAAGATTGGAATTATGTAGTTCATTAATCTGTGCACCTAAACACGTAAGTGCTTAAATTCAATGAAAGTAGTGAGCATTTTACAATTCTAGATTGAATGATTTCATGTTTTCATTTGTTGTGCTTATTAACAGTGGTGGCAATGTAGGAGGCTTTTTAGTCTTTTAGAGCTGTTAAACCTGAGTTTAGGTTTTGCTTATGCAGAAGAATAGTTTTTTCTTTCTCAAATAAAATTGCATTCGTTTATTGATGCATTCCTTATCATAGGGTGACACAAATGCCATAAACATGCGCTACAAATCATGGTCGTTGTTTTACGATTGGAACAAAAAATTTGGGATAGAGAAGGTCAATGGTGGTACAGCTGAGGACGTGAGGGAAACTGTAAATGAAATGATCAATGATGGGGATGATCCACCCAATGTCAATAGACAATATGTATCAGACGTTGATTGTGAAGACTTTCATACTGACATGGACGTCACCAGTGAAACACCTCGTGTTGAAAAGACAAGTAAAAAAAAGAACCCTATGAAGAGAGAAATTGTTGAAGCTTCACCAAGTGACAAGATATGTGATGTTTTAGCCGATATGAACAAATATATCGATGCTCGGATTGATAACCTAGTACGTGTCATTGTCCATGAAGTACGTCTAAGCACTGCCCGTAAGGAGTTGTTCAACCTAATGGATGAAATACCCAATCTCACAGAAGACGAGAATGTGGATGCTGCACATATCCTTGCAAAAAATTCTGACTGTCTTGAGATGTTTATGGGAATGGGAATCCCCAAACGGTCTCACTATATCCCCCATCTCCTCGATGGCCATCTGATGGTGTAGTTCAAATGCGCTAATCCTATGTTGAGCAATATTATTGCTTGCACTAGTGTCTAATTTACTTTTGTTTATCTGCCGTACTTGATTCTGTATCATCTTTTGTATGTATTTCAACTTACTCAAACTACTGGAGTATATGGATGAATCAGTATGTGTAGGGGTGGCATCATTTGATCATTTGTTTAAGCAGTACTTTATGAACAATTAGATGTACCTGTGTTCCAACTAAAGTTCTTTCTCATTTCCTTGAAATGTGGTGTTGCACCTATGCTCATACATTACACTTTTGCTTGGAATTTAAGTAATATGGAAGTGTATTAGAGTATTGATATAACTTAACTGCAACTTTGCAAACAAACCCAACCAATCTTTAATGCATTATTAACCAATTTCTCATCATTAGTGATAGAACCAAAATAAATTTACAAATAGTTAGGTTACTCCCATCGTCCCACTATAAGTTGCTCACTTTGTCATTTTCGTTCATCCCACTATATGTTGTTCATTTGCTTTGTTTACCTTTTTAGGAAACTACTATTCACTTCTTTATTATTATTTTCTATATTTTTACACTATTCCCATTATTTTTTCACATTTTTCTCCATCACATCACATGTACTATATTAATATTTTTATACACTTCTTAATACTCGTGCCCAAAAGGTATGAGCAACTTATAAGGGGATGGAGGGAGTATAATTCCCTAAGTTATTCTATGCAGACGTATGACATTTTTTTTTTTCTTTATAACGTGTCAAAAATACTCGTTTAACATCTCCGTTCAACCAAAATGTACTCATTAAGGGTAATAAAAATAAAATAGTTCATTGAATAAAAGTATACAATTTTAATTACATGGTACAATTATTTAACAAATGCATTATTACTCATTCACATAAATTAATCCCACGTAATTTGTAATTTAAACTAATCCCACTTATTACTGATTTAAATTAATCGATCCCACTTATTATGTGATTTTTAATTTAATCCCACTTCAAAATTTTTATATTAGCCCAGATTTAAAACAAATCGTGAATTAAAATAATCCCACTTCATTATAATATTTGGCCCAAATATTAGCCCACTCCCGCTTAACATTATTCGTTCTCCTCCTACTGGTATCCTTTTGTATTCTCTCCGGCGGCACCAAATTCCCTTCCGATCTCAGCTATTCTCTCGGTTTATCCACACCAAATGATGACCCAGATGACTGCTCCATTAATGTGCGTATCATATTCTGAAACCAAGCCTGTTATCGCATATTGAAGAAGCACCGAGGTTAGACTTCTTAATTTGCTCAAATCGTTGTGTTTATTGGGAGTACATGCTTTAGGGTTTTGATTGTACACATTGTGAAACATATTTCGTTTTTAAAATTAGATTTTATTTTTATTGGTGTTATATGCATTAAATAACTCCTAGAGTTTATGTTTATGTTTGACTTTGGGATTTTGTAAAGTATTTGTCTATGTTCAGAAAATATGGGTTTTGCACCGAAATTTGACTCTCATTTTTTATTGGGGCTAGTGATTTTTCAACTGTATTCACTGTGAATATCATTACCAAAAGCAATGACCATTTGCATTGAAGTGCATTAGTACACCAAGAAATAGGCTACAATACCCAACACATGTCTTTAATACAAAATGACAAAAGTATTGAATGACTAGGACTGACCACCCAACATAGTGGCCACAACAGTCCCAATACTTAAACATGTTCAGTTTGACATATAAGCATAGTGACCCAAATATTCTCAAAAAATAATACTACAGATATTCTTTGATAATTATAATGCTTTCCCAATCAACACACCCAACACAACTAGTACAATACAAATGAACATTAAAACAATACAAATCAACTACCAAACCATTAAAGTAGATGGTTCACCATTGTTGTTAACTAGGTAGGAATGCGGGGTAAATTGTTGAGTAGCTCCAATACTAAGGTCCTCATTCGGTCAACGTCGTACTAACTCATCAATGCGGTCAACTTTAGAACTCGAAGTTGAATGCAATGTACTAAGGTTTGAGCTTGATGTTGTCAACACATCTTGTTTCCTTGCAGCAACTGGTGGCTCTTCTTTGCTCATTTCATCACACCAAAGAAAATTACCCTTGTGCTTGGAAGTACGAGGAAAAATGTAGTAATACTTACCATGGCACGTGGACTTAGGTCCAGCATGTGACGAGACATTCGACCATGTCCACAGCAATACTCAGGGTGCTCAACTGCTCCTATATATGGAGTTATTGCTGCATTTGCATCAGGAACATTTCAGACACAATCCACATAAACTATTTCAAATGAATGGTTAGAAGAAAAGCACAAATAATTCACACCAAGCATTTGAAATGATGGTTATGCTAAAAATATGTATTTTCCCAGTTTCTATATTATTGTGTATACATTTGTTGAGGGTATGAGGAAGTGAATTTACTGCCACACATTTGGATACTGCCACAAAGCATAATAATACATAATTGTGTAAAAGTTGTTAGATACATGAGTGCACATAATCCTTATGTCTACTGATAAAGTGTATTCATGTTGTAATATACATATGTCCTACCTTAGTTAACTGCTCTCTTCGCTCCACCGCAAATTCCATATTTGCCTCTTCGATCAACTACAATGTTGTCCGGACATTGAGAAAGCGTCTTGTAGTCTTAATTTTGATTGAAGAAATTCTTCACCAAAGAATGATGATCCTACTACTTGTTTACTTTTTTCTTAATAAAAATAACAATATGAGAGTCCGGAGACGGGTTGAAAATGCTGCTTCATATAAAATGTTGGAAAGAACTCCAACTCAAGTTAGTCGAATGAACAAATTGATCAATGTCCCAGATTCTGCTTGTGTGCAAAATTTAAGGATGGATCGGAATACGTTTGCACATCTGTGTTTACTAATGAGAGACTTAGGAGGTTTGGTTGATAAAAAATATGTCTTAGTAGAAGAACAAGTGTCCATGTTTTTATGTGTGCTTGGTCACCATAAAAAGAATAGTGTTGTAAAATTTAATTTCATAAGGTTTGGACAAACGATTTCGTATTATCTTCATCTTGTGTTAAAGGCTATTTTGAAACTATATGAACTCTTTCTTGTCACGCCCACTCCCGTTCCCGAAGATTCAACACATCCACTATGGAAGTGGTTTAAGGTACAATCTTGGTGTTATACCTTTTAATAAATGTTGGGCTTAATTAATTTTTCTATCCTATATTGACACAACACAATATTAACTCTAATGAATTTGTAATAGGGTTGTCTTGGTGCATTAGATGACACATATATTGATCTACATGTCCTGGTTTGTGATAAGCCTCGTTATAGGACAAGGAAAGGCAGTATTGTTACTAATGTGTTAGGCGTTTGTGATCAGCAGATGAATTCATTTATGTCCTCCCAGGGTGGGAAGGGTCTGCGGTAGATTGTCGAGTATTGCGCGACGTTGTCCTCAGACCGCATGGTTTAAAAGTACCTAAGGGTATTCACACATTCTTTTTTTTTCATGAAAAACCTCCAACATATATTTAAATAACCCTTTTTTGTCATTTGTACATTATAAACATTTTGTTATTATTTAGGGTACTACTGCCTATGTGATAACGTGTATGCGAATAGCAAAGAATTTTTGGTACCACATCGAGGGTATCGGTACCACCTCAAAGATTGGGGCCCATCTTCTCAGCGACCCTTTAATCACCAAGAGCACTTCAATGTGCGACACTCAAAGGCTCGCAATATCATAGGAAATGCTTTTGGTGTGCTGAAAATGCGTTTCAAAATTCTTAGGAGTACATCATAGTATCCAGTCAAAACCCAAGTTAGGCTTATAATGGCATGCTTTTTACTCCATAACTACATTCGTTCCATGATGTCTGTTGACCCTGTAGAGCGAGAGTGGGAGGCTCAGGCCAACCAAGAAGAGATAGTTAGCGGTGAAAATATTGAGTACTTTGATGGTGTTGAATCATCAACCGAGTGGACCGACATGAAGGACACGCTCTGTATTCCCAGATCGTACCTAGCAAATTTTGAGAAGAGAGATGAATGACGAGAAGATTAGGAATGGAAGGTTGCGACAATGGCGTCGCCGTCGCCAGAAATTAGGAGAAATTTATGTACATAACATATCTTTCCTTCAAATTTGCCCTTGAGTCGCGTCGTGTGGAGAAATAAGGTTTTTGGGTAATTTTTTAATGCCCTAGATATGGATGGTAAAGGAATCGGAGGGGGACACAATGTATTCTTCGAAGAGCTACAGTGGAAATCGCGTTTAATTTTCACAGGCGAGTTTTTTCCACATGCCTCTGAGAAAAAGGATTCATGTCTACCAAACAAAAGGAATACCCAGAAACTTTTTTTTTTCATGCGATTTTCTGACCTTCCAAACTGCCCCTTACAAGATATGAGAAACGAAAGAGAAACCTAATTTCACCCTCATTAGAGATTAGGCCCAAAAAGATTTAATTGAGCGAGTTTAGGGTTGAAAAAGCAAAAATCTATTTATTGGGTCTTCGTGCAACGGGTACAAGGATGGCCCATTTAATTAATGGGTTCCCTTCGCACCTGGATACCTATATACAAATAAAGGGCAAATTGTACTTTTGATTGAGAATTTGAACTCAAAAAATTCGGCCCCACATATATATGGGCCCAAAACAATGGGTTGAAATTAAAAGTCTTAGCCCACGCTGTTTAGTACCTTTCAACTAACAATATTTTCTCTCTTTTTTTAAAAAAAGTAATTCACGCCCTTTTTTTCTGCATTTTGAAAATAAGTTTTAAAAGATAAAATCATCCTTTAAATATATTTCCCAATTACAGAAGATCAGTTCTCCTCCTCTTTTAAAACCTAGAATTTGATTGGTTCCTGCTCTACAATTCTTCAATCATATTTTTTCAAACAAATAAGTTATAAAAAAAATTCATTTCGTCAACATGGTTTTGATACAAGATGATAATATTTCTTCATATGTACATTAATGATTTTTTCATACGTTTTTTTGAATTTTTTTAAAAATATTCAAACATATTTGTTCCACACTGGTTGGTGGAACAAATGCAAAATGTTCGAAAAAATTTCCGAACATTTGTACTTTGTTCGAACAAAATTTTTGAACATTTTGCATTTGTTACACCAAAATTTCCAAATAAAAATGTTCGATTTTTTTTAACAAATGCTATTTGTTTGATTAAATTTTTTTGAACAAATAGCATTTGTTCGAACAACCAGAGCCGAACAAATTCCTCCAGTGAATTTTCATGTTATTCAATCGATTTTGTCCGACGAAATTTTGCGAACGATTTTCAATCTCAATATTTGTAATAGTAACAACAAAAACTCATTTAAAATCATTCTCACCCTTAAATATATAGAAGTAATAAATTCTAAAATTTATCTATCGAAAAATACTTCGGTGGTGGTGGTCGCTCGTTGAAAATTACGGTGGTGGTGGTGCTGGAGGTCAGCGATGAGCATCTATGGAAGTAGGTGTCGCTAGGGGTGTAAATGAGTCGAGTCGAGTCGAGTAGTGCTGAGCTCGAAACTCGACTCGAAAGCAATACTCGAAGCTCGAAACTCGACTCGAACTCGATCGAGCTTGATTTTTTTAGCTCGAGCTCGACTCGATTAAGAACTCGACAAACTCGAGCTGGCTCGACTCGACTCGATAATTTTATTATTTAAATAAAATAAAATATTAAATATATTTTAGCTCTTTTTTTTTCTAAAATTAAAGCTCGACTCGACTCGAGCTCGATTACTTTATTTATATATTAAAAATAATAAAAAATATTAAATATTGTGCAAGCTCGATTAGGCTCGCGAGCCTCTCGAGCCGAGTATTTATAAACTCGAACTCGAACTCGACAGCTACTCGAGTAGCTCGAGCTCGAGCTCGACTCGATTTGGTTCGAGTCGATTTCGATCTTTTTACGAGTCGAGCACGAGTAGATTGCAATCCGGCTTGACTCATTTACACCCCTAGGTGTCGCACACTTTTTCTTCTTGTTTATGAAAGGGGGGTGAACTTGCAAAATAATGAAAGAGGTTAAATTGGGAAAACTAAAGATGATAAACATAAACTTTTTGGTGGAAGTGAAGATGGGGGTGAACTATGCAACTGGGGGCATATCCACATCCTTCAATTAATTAAGGCTGGTTTCTTGAATGAGAGTTTATGTTTTTTTATGATTCTAATACCATTCAATTTGATTTACATAAAATCTTCTACAAAAAAACAGAATTCATATTATAAAATTAATACTATTATATATACTCATTGATACGAGTATATATATTCATTGATATATGATTACATGTACTCAATGATATATGCTTTAGATGATACCATTAGACTAGTAAACTAAAATTACATAAGCAATCCCCCAAAATAGTTAGGCCAGCCAAAAGCGTGGTTCTGAGGAGAGGAGTAGAAAATGTGCTAAAACGTTCTGTTTCAAGATCAAAGCAAGATATCCGTAGTTGGGGGCCAACAAAGTCTGACACCGGCCAGTGAAAGTTGTCATTCAGAAATGCTCCATTGCTATATCTAGGAAGCGCAAGATGAGCATCAGCTACATGTGATATTCGTCTCCATGATCCTGTTCCAATGGTGTACACATTAGGAGTTAGGAACAGAAAAAAATTGGAGTCGTCCTAGAGCATGCACACACTCCTGAAAAATCCTAACCACCTTATGCTGGCTAGTTACTCTGCTCGACCCAAATCCATAAGTGACTACAACTCTAATAGAGTCGTTAAACTGATTAGAATCAAGTTCAATATAATCACGGTGATGGGATTGCACACGTGAAGAGCATGACGCTTGCGCCCGTGTGCGCTCCTATTGCATAGCAAAAGCAAGCCATTAGCTGAACCATCAGTCCTACCCCTACAACTTGGGATACTGAACTTGGTGACAAATTTGTAATGAAGTATGTGGTGTGTGAGATCGAGCCCATCTTCAAAGTCATAAAATTTGTACGAATCTAAGCTGGACCTATAGACAGCCAGGCCAGTGACTAATTTAAAATAGGTATTGCCAAACTCGCGTGACTCGAGTATAGTGAGCCACGACTTGCAAACACACTTACAACTTATAATGCTTTGAATGGGTAGTCTTGAGAGGATTTCAATAATAATGTCAGATGGTACATTTGCGAAGAGTTGTTGATTCCTTTTGAGACGGTTTCTATGCCTCATTGCATATATGTGCTTCAGAACATCTACATCAACACAAGAAAACAGGTACAAAATAGTCATCTGTTTTTGTTTTGGGTGGGGGCTATCTGTCGGCCCTTTTAAATTTTTTTTAAAATATAGCCCATTTGATAGGCCAGTTTGGCCCAACTCTTTATAATTTTCCCAGCCTTCATTTCGGCCATATTAATGGCTTTTAATAAAAAGAAAAGAAGTATTGGATCCAGGCTGTTGTGCCATTTTTGGCCTACTATTAATTAAAAAAAATAAAAATTAACCCAATTGAATGGGCTTCGGACTTCTTAATAAAAAAAAGGAAAAAGATAATATTAATGGCCCATTAAATCACATTTTAGCATAATAAAATTAGGCCCAATTAATTTGCCATTTTTTTGGCCCAACTATTTTTAAATTCTAGCCTAATTATTTTCGGGCCCAATTATTAATTCATGGCCATTTTTTTAATGGACCAACATCCTACTTGAATATTCGTACAACTTTGGCATTATTATTTGGGGTGGACTTTCAATCAAACTGATCCTGATTTTGTAAATAAAAGTTTGGGCTACTTGATGTAAAGAAGAAGGCCCAGGTTAAATGCACCCACAATTGTATTGACGCACCCACTTAAAATTATAATTATGATCCATAACATGCTTAATAACTAATATATCCCTAATTATTGAATAAACCTAGTTATGCACCCAACCCCTTTATTTATCAAAATTTCGGTAGTTTTTGCCGGAATATCTCCATATCACGAACTCCAAAGTAGTTGAAAAATGGACAACTCCATATCACGATTATAGTCGTCCATCATCATCATCCCCTCACTCCGGTATTATTTTTCACCATATTTTTTACAACTAGGGTCTGTTTTGAAACATTATTTTAAATGTTTCGTTGGTTGTTTTTTTATGAATATTTGAATATAGTTCTTATTTACGTAATAAGTTTTGTTATATACTGATAATATGATGAGAAAATGGTGTATATTTAATTTTTTAGCAACTTGAAAAAAAATTCGTAGGAACAAATTTCGACTCTGGTTTGCTGAAAAAATGATAAATTTTCAAAAATTGTGGCCGAAATTTGTGACATATTTCGAAAAAAAATTCTGAAATTATTACAAGTATTCAAATTTTTATTTCGAAATTCATACATAATTTTGACACATTTTTTTTTGAAATATTTATAATTTTTCAGTTAATATTTTCGAATTTTAGATGTTTTCCAACTATATTTTTTGAATTTTTTTAAGACAATTTTTTTTGTTTTTGGGATTTGGCCGACAATGATGATGACTATTTGGAAGATGAAAATACATACCAGAAAGATGCTTTGATTTAGCCAATGTAGCGACGGCGAAGGAGACGTGGCGTTGACGGCGGCAATGACAACGCCGACAACAAAATCAGTTTCGATTCGTGCAAAGTAGGCACGGCGAAGAAGGCGCAATGACTACAATTCTCGTTTCCTGTAAGATTTGCGGCGAAGGAGGCGCGTAGGCTGCTGGAACGCCGCCGCCGCCGACATCACGACGAAGGAGCAGCATCAATTTTCAAAAATAATTTTCGAGCCCTAACTATTTGGTGGGTGCGCTTTTGATTCCTGTATTTTCTAGCGATTTTTGTTAACTTAAGATTTGAGGGGTAATTTGTGGAAAAATTTTGTGGGTATACTCAACATTATGTGAGTGTATACAACAAGTGAGTGCGCTCAATACAGTAGTGGGTGCATTTAACCTAGGCCGAAGAAGAAATTGAGTATAAATTTTTATTCATCCTTTTGTTGAATCAATTAAAGAGTTGAATTTTTACTATTCATGGACGCCCACTTGAAAATAATTTTCGGTCCAGCTGAAAATCAAGGCTACTCATCACTAAAAAAAATTGTGTAAATTCATGAAAATTTATGTTCTGCACTTGTGTGTTAGACGTTGAAGGACCTAAATGAACCTTGTGCGGCTGATAAGTCAACGTCTGTAATCTGCGCTCTCCTTAGTATTGAGTATCCTAATGCATGTGCGTGATTTAACTGTATGTCTTAGCTTATGAAAAAAAGATAGTATTTTATGTTTGGCAGGAAGTACCACACATACTATCCTAAAAGATAGAAAATTTTACCAAACTTTAATTGAAAAAAGAAAAGTGTCCAAACAATTGCTAATGACAATATCCTAATGATAGGACAGAGCATCAATTATTAACTGTACAAGTACTAAATTAATTATTTTTAAAAGGTGTGATTATTTTTATAATTTATGCGTACACTTCTCAATTTTAAGGATATTAGATCAAATATCTTATATTACTCATAAAGTTTAATCGAACTTACCCTTAATAACTAGAGTAAGTCTCTTGTGCACCGTGCAATCCAAGTGTATTTTTTTAAAAAGTTACACAATTTATTACTGAAAAGTCACACGTATTATTACTAAAAAGCTACACCATTAAAAATAATATTTTCAATAATAATATGTGTGACTTTTCAATAGTATTTTGTGTAACTTTTTTAAAATGCACTTAAATTGCACGGTGCACCTGATGCAAACAATACGAAAACTAATAATTATAGCTATTTGTTGAGCTATTAATTTAGGAGAATTGATTTTTGAAGTGTGCAAAATCATTTTCAATCTAAAAAGAAAAAAAGTGAGAACATAATTAATAAAAATTTAGATATATTTATAGAATGTTTTCCTTGACAAAATTAAAGGAAAAAAGTACAAATATTAGTATTACCACAGTGAATGTAAATTCACATTCTTCTTGTGTACTGTTTCGATCATCATTTTAGAGTAAAAAAGAACAAAAAGAATTTACATAAATGCAATAAATACGAAATTACGAGGCAAAGGAAATGGTGAGCATTTCACCTTCCAATTTCAAGCTCCTCCATTGCAGTGACCATTACTGTGCCTCCCATTGCTATCCATCTTCAACCGATTCAATCCCCAGATACGAATAGTTCGATCATCGCTTGCTGAAGCG
Organism: Prunella vulgaris; assembly: GCA_026898435.1. Taxonomy (NCBI): domain Eukaryota; kingdom Viridiplantae; phylum Streptophyta; class Magnoliopsida; order Lamiales; family Lamiaceae; genus Prunella; species Prunella vulgaris. Next base: position 771,270 of record JAPKLY010000205.1, read on the forward strand.
AGCATATGGGGGTTCGTGGGGTTCCAGCTAACGCAGTTCACAGCCCCAGAATGTCCGACCAATGTCAGAACGAGCTCGCCTGAGAGCCTATGCCATACATAAACCTGCAGATAATGGAATGGTAATAGTTGTTTTACGAAAAATTATTAGTTGGAACGCCTTAGTTGTTTTCACTGAAAAATATTAGTTGTGTATAGCTGCACCGTGCACTACAACTAGTGCACGAGAGACTTACTCAATAAAGCAATTCACAATCAGATGTCTATACGGAATATACCTGTGAGTCCTCACTTCCACTTGCAATAAATGCTTGTTCTAATCCCCCAAGACAGGAACGAACAACGAAACGGGAGCGTTTGTGGCCTTTGTATTTAGCGACCAGCCTTGTGTGTCCATCTATATTCCAGAGATGAAGTTCTTCATTAGACAGGCTAATGAGTAAAAACTTGCCATCTTCGGATATAGAAAACGAAGTTATTATTTGGTCCTCCTCGATGAATTTTTCTGACTTAGATTCCCAACCAAACAATAGTATCGTTCTTTCTTTACAAACACTAATAAGCTCTTTCTCTTTATTATTGATCCCCAAGTCTGCAATTTTAGTGGTTTTTTGCCCTTTCCAACAATCTAGCTCTTTTCCTTCTAGATCCCACATGCTGATACTTCTATCAGTAGCACCAGAAAATATAGTCATCCCATCTGGGGCCCATGCACAAGAGACCAGCCCAAGGCCGTTTTTCTCATACGTATGAAGGCATTGTCCATTGGCAATATCCCATCGTCTAACCACTTCCTCTACCCCACATGTAAGGAGTTGATCATCATCAGGGCTCCAAGAAATATACGACACTGGTTTCTGGTGACCAAGTAACTTATGTTTCAAAGAAACATGTCCATCAATCATAACCTACAGAAAGAATAATACACCATCAACATTCACACACATATAGAGAAACATTTACATGTGACATAACTATTATCAAACAAGGAGAAGGGAGATTTACTATAGTTCGAGAAGCAATGCAGCAAATATATAAGCATGAAAGAACATGGCCTCATATGCAGCACATTTTGCAATTAACTTGTTTCAAGATTAGCACATTTCATCAACGTTTGTCTTCTATTGCTTTTTAGCACTTTCCTTATGTATACTCCCACACCACCATAAGGTTATGAGAGATGTTTTAACTGTTAATGAAAATTTGAATTCTTTAAGAAGGGTTTTGGAAACCGGTTTGATATAGAAATGTTCAAGAGTAGGGATACTATAATAAAAGTATGTAGCCACACATATAACTTTTTCTGAGGTTGAAGGATGTAACGCATCAAAACCCCATCTTAAAAGCCAATCTATTGGAAAGAACTTCACTAAGATCATGAGCGAAACAACTATAATAAGAGAAGAGACATTATTACCTCCCATACAATCACAAGATGGTCACCATCTGACGAAGCCAAGTATTTCCCGTGGTGAGAAAATTGCAAGAACCATACTTCATCATCATGCCCTTGTAATATCTAAGAAGTTCAAAAACATAAGGAATCATCGATTGACACAGAACAAAGAGGAATTTATCAACACATTAAGTAAATCTTTTCATGCTCATGTGAAGAAAAATCAATTGAGTCACAACTCTGACGTGTAGCAATTTCATTTATAGACCAGCAAGGTAGGTAAGTTTAACATAATCCCAGTTTTATCAGCTGGATACTCAAGATTAGCCTAAATCATATACGCTTCTGATTCATTCTTTTTCCTTATCAAATTCTACAGTATAATAAAGAGGAAATTACCTGCAAGGTTTGATTAGGAATATGATCTCTCCCACACTGATGATCAGTGAGCAATGACATTTTCCCAGAATTATGAAATCTACAAGCATCCTTTTGTAGGAACAGGGCCTGCTCAACAAGATGCCACAATCTTTTTTCAGGAATCATCACTGTTGGAGGAAGCAACTTACGCAATTCATTCAGTAACTTCCTACGAGATTCGATTTTACTGGAGGTTCCATCAAGTGAGATTTGTGAAGGAGAAAGAATGAAGGAAGACATCTCTCTAACTCTTTCATCATGTACACGAAGTGGACTGATCTCTGTCCTAAGAGTCTTCAAAGCATCCATGATCTTGTCTTCACCCAAAAGTTCCAAAAATTTCTGCTCCAATATTATAAATGAAGCTAACTTAATTATGGATTCGTCAACAAGACCGATTTTATGTAATACCAAAACACTTTCATCCCATTGCCCATCAAGAATTTGACGCATAAACAAATCTACCACAGGGGAATGCAATGGAATTCCAGATTCTTCTTCTAGACGAGCCACCGTCTCAGAGTAGCCAAGAGAATTCAATGCCTCAGCCATAACCCGAACAAGCTCAGCTTTCTTAATGAGACCTTCTGAACCAACAACCTCATCATCTTGAGATTCTAAAAGCCGAGCCATTGGGTTACTTATAGAGCAACTACCTTGCTCTCTAAGAAATGCACCGTTGGAATTACCCCCTGAATCTCCAGAGGACACCTTCACACGTTTTGATGGTGGTTCAACATCCTCTACACCTCCCATGAAAAGCCCACTTCAGCCCATATATTTACACCGGGGAAACACAAAAATGAGATGAATCCTTCTTGTCAAATACTTGGCAAATCACCTAAACTATCTGTAACGAGCAATGAAGAAAAGGCATGTTAAGGTACTAAAAATAATGGCACAGTTACAAAAGAATAATCAATTCAAAATAAGATTCTCCACAAGGAATGGAAGACTGTTCTTCAGACTGCACTTATAGAGGCAATACATAATTTCATTATCAATGCTCTCACCCAAAATTATATTGCCCACCAGATTAGGTATATTCCTCACCAAAATAAAATATTTAACTCTAAGCATACAGAGCACCATACACAAACTAACAAATATAATCATCATCCCAAACGCAACCTACTCACCTACATTAAACAAAATCAAAACCCCATTGCTAACATTCATATCTTTAACCAATCCAATAAACTTACACAAAGCAAGTGCAGCTAAGAAAGAAGCCAAACTAATCAACTCAAACTGCAAACTCAAAACACAGAAGGATTCATCAAAGTTTGGGGAAAACAAATGCTGGCTTCATTTCTAATACAACTCAGAATCGATATCCAATACAAGCAACGATTCATTGGCAGGAAGCAAATCAAAGTGAGCAAAATCACAAATAACTAACTCGCAGAAAATCAAACGGCGCAGGCGATGAGGAGAAATCGAGGCGACCCCGATGGATTGGAGAAAGGGATCCGAATAGAAATGGGTATTTATATGGGCGGTTTTCGGTGCAGGGAGGATATATATTTGTTTACTCTTTGTTGGGACGTGGAATTTCTAGGAGAAGAAGCACTCAAACTCAAAGGACGGTTAAAATGTTATATATATATATATATATATATTGTTGGAGGGTGCTAGATACAATTTGTTTTTATTGGAAATTACATTCAAAAATATTAATTACTCTATTAAAAGTTAAAATTATTTTTAATTTAAATATATTTTTATTTTAAAACTCTAAAATTAATTTTTGAAATAGTTTTTTTCTTCAAAAGCTGTAGAAAAAACTATTTTAGAAGTTGTTTTGTAGAGTTTCAAACAGACACTAAGTGCATGTTTGTAATCTCTAGAGAATTAAAAAAGTGATATTAAGTAATTTTAGTAGCAAAATGAAAAATAAGGAGTGTTTTAAATTTAAGTTATTTTAAAAAATGATTAAAAAAGTGTTGTTGGAAGAATTTCTGAATTAGATTTATGTGGCTGATTTTATGATCTAATTATTCCAAACAATAATCAAGATAATGTTATGGAATAGTTTTAGTAGTGAGAGAAAGTAGAGAGATGTATGTCTTGTGTAAAATGAACTTAGAGAGAGAAATGGGGATACAAGAGACCTATTTATATGTTTGCATGTGGTAAAGTGACATGTTTTAAGCTTAAATAGCCGAATTAATTGACAAGTGTCCCTAACATTGTCTCTTTGTCACCTCTTATGCTCTAATTACATTGCTTTCATCCTACTACATTGCTACTAAAGACCTACTTAGCTAATGCTCCCTACTTCGAGTAGGGCGAGCTCCTTTGCCTTGTGCTATTCCGAGGTCCAGTGTTTGTAGCTGGGGTGATCTCTTGTCTCCTACTAGTTTCCAGGTATTGTCAAGCTTCATGGCGAGCTACCGTCTTGGCGGCGGCTTTGCAGACGTGGCCTGGAATTCGAGGGGTCACTATGTCTTTTCATGCCTTAAAACCCGTGCCAATAATTACTTATCTTTCAAATTCTTTGCAATTACGCCCCTGGCTTTTCTGGAAATTCCCCAAAGTATCATCTTCCTCTTATAAAAGGGAAAGACATTTTTCTTTAACACTTTTACAACTTTCGATTTTCAGAGCAATCCATTGCATTTTCTGGCGATTCTTCTTCAGCATTGTCAGATTTCCATTCGTTTCTTCAAGGTAGTAACCCCATTCCTTCTTGTTCTTTGATTCATTCTTTGCTTTTTGAGAATTTAAAACTGTTAGATAGATGTTTGCAACTTCCGGCCATCTACCATTTTTTCGGCCATTTCTTCCGGTCTCCGGTCATCGGAATTTCAAACCTTTGCTTTTAAAAAATCATTAGTCAGACTCTCATCTTCGCCCTTAGAATCATGTCTTCTTGATCCTCATCTTTGAGTCGTACTATTTCGAAACAGAACCCCGGCAAGAGACCCAGACGAGAGGGCGACCACTTCTGAGGGTATTTCTGGCGAGCTAGTCCGCGAGCTGGAAGGCGAGCTGGGCAAGGGCAATGATGAGGAGGTCGCTGAATCTGGCGGCCTCTCAGGCGAGCTGGCCCGCGAGCTTGGAGAAGACTCCGAAGAGATCACTACGGAGTATCTTCAGTCGATCAATTTTCCGATGCCTTAGGTCCCGGAGCACAACATCCCTACTGCCGTGGAACATGAAATGGATTATGATGAATACTTGACGAAGTATGAGGCGAGCTTCCCTACACCAGAGCGAGCTACAAGGGAGGTAGAGGGTGCCACAGATTTCAAAGCTAATAGGATATAGAGCGTGATTACGACCGATATGCTCCTAAACTTTCTCAAGGCGTACCGGATCCCTCTGGACATTCATATATACGCCCCCAGTCCCAAGGAGCGAGCTGGCCTACCTCTGGCTGGTCTTACGATGATTAACATTCACACTTTAGACGACGGGTTCACGCTACCTCTCCATTCAATCATCGGACGATACCTCCTTGACATGAACTTGACGATCACTCAGATTACTCCTAACAGTTGGAGTAGTTTGTTGGCCATCCTGACAATTTTCAGACTTGAGGGATACAAGAACCGCCTGACCACAGCTGAGATCAATTGTTTCCTCAGCATCACCAAGCAAAATGCTGAGGGCAAAGAATAATATTATTTAAAGGCTCGACCGGGTGAGAAACTCTTGAAGAGCTTGTCGAACAAGGTCCGTGATTGGAAGGAGCAATTCTTTTACATCGGAGGATATTAGCTTCTACCAACTATACGGGACAAGAAAGGTGAATTCTATCCCTTGAGGAATATAGGGATGTTAGAAGTAGGTGGATCTTTTCGGCGTGAGTAGGTCGATTTAGATTTACTAATCTAATCGACTTTTCTTGCAGGTCCCAAGCATCAGAGGTGGGGTCATCCAAACTCGCCGATCTCTGAGGTTTTTGACTTCGTGTATGATGTGTGTTGCTTGAGGAATCACAGAGACAGTAGAGTAAACCACCTAAGAAAGACGCATTGTTGGCTAGCTGCCCTTGTACTTACTTCTCCTCATCACCTCGCCGTGCGAGCTCCAGAGCTACCAGGTATACTCATCTTCTTAAAGCTCGTCCATAGTTCGCTCATAGCTTTATTAACACTTCGCTTTCAATATGCAGCTCAGGATGTGACGATCGTCATCCCGCCATCATATTACACTCTCGTAAAAAAGCTTCGGATGGCTCCAGATCGCCCAGGAAAGAAGTGTCCACCGTCCACCATCTTGGTGGCCTAGAAAAAAGCCGAGGCTGTCCCTGCTAAGAAGGGCAATGCCGGAGGTCCCCCGCTGGGAGGTGGCCAGAAGAAGGCGCCTGCCAAAACTCCGGTTAAGGCTCCGATTACAAAAGACACTGCCAGGAAAGGCTCTGAGCGAGCTCATCTTCCTCCGTCTTCACCATCTGGAGGTTGTCTTCGACGAGGGGATGGGACACCCGTGAGCGAGGAAGAGGCGAGAGCCCGCAAGAGAGCGAGGGTAGCTGCCCATGACTCGGACTCTGAGCAAGCTGGGTGAGCTGCCTCTGGCTCCGGACAAAGAGGCTTAGTTCACTCTATCGCCTCTCCCTCTACACAGACTTCTCCTCCACCACCATCACCCTATGGAGTCCGGGTGGTAGATGACACTCTACTAGGATGGGATCCCGCCAGGTCCGGGTAAGAGATCTCTTCAAGTGTTGTAGTAGGTTTACTTCCTTGAAAATTTTCTAAGTGTTCTTTGTGTTGTTTGTTTGTAGGTATGTTCCGGTTACACATGCTGAGAAGAGTGAAGCTTTACATAACATTTCTCATTCCAAACCTCTCATAGCTTTGCGTGATCTACCGGCTGGATTGGCTCGCCGCACCATTGAAGAGGTGGCCAAATACTGGACTCAATCCAAGTTGGAGATTGAAGATGTGAGTGTTGAGACCAGTGTCATCACATCTGGAATCACACCCATCCTTCAAGACATTTTTCTTATATTTGTTCTAACGACTAACTTTTAGTGTTGTCCAAATTGTCTTTGCTATCATTTCAGGTCAACATCCTTCAGGAAACATGTTCCAGTGATCAATTGCTTAGTGTTGCCTCGATGGTTGTCCTTGGTGCTGTCCCTGGTCAACGACGGTCAAACGGCAGTTACTTCAATAACCCAGAATATTCTTGATGCATATGGAAGGACCTAGAACATGTTGGAAGAGCCTGGAATTATAAAGAGCCGAGAGTTAAAGAAAGGAAGTTACATGGAAGTTACCTCAACTCCTACAAAAGTGGATCTCAACTTCTCTTCATGATTTCCACTTCATTGATGGATGGATCATCATTCCAACTCTATAAATAGATGAGGAATACATCCAGAAATAACGAGAGAGAGACTCCACACTACATACTGAAGCAACACGCCTTTATAGGATCCCATTTTACGGTTTCAGTGTAGTATTTTCACAAGTATTGTTACACTCAGTACAACACTCGTGTATATTATTATCCCATACGTTTTGCTGAGCTATTCACGGGGTGTGTTAGTGTATGCTTGAAGTAGGCTTAGACTTAACAATCTAGGTTTGCCATTTGGGAACTTGTTTGAAAATTTTATCCGATTTTATGTTTGAGATTTGGAAGGAATGTTTCCAAGTCTCGGATTTGTTTTTGTAATCACTTTTTCCAAGTTAGTGATATTTCAGCCTTGAGGCCGCCACAAACTAATTTTAGTTTGTGGAAAGATTGAGTTAATCCTTGTGTTCAAAAGTCTTCCGCTGTTTACTTATTCTCTCTAAAATATACTGAACACATTAAGTGTTGTCTTGAGTGTCGTCACACTTCGAACAATAATTCAACTCAACGGTACCACACAACACTATCAGAGATGATTGAGAAACAAAAGCTGGCGGATAACGCTCGACTAGCTATGCATTACGCCAGTGAGGATCTCCTAGATGCTCAAAAGGCCATTGATCAAATCTCGGCATCTGACAAAGCTTGTTTGGAGGCCAACGGGGCTTTTTTGAAGCTAGCCGAGGAGAAGAAGAAGACCAAAAAGGTGGCGGCCGACATGGAGAGAAAGGCTAAGGCGGCTCTAGCGGACGAGCAGGGCATCTTGAAGAAGTTCAAACTGTTGCAAATGGAGCTAGCCCGTTAGAGGGAGGAAGCCGAGGCGGCATTAAAAACCAAGAATGACGAGCTCGCTCGTCGATCACAAGAGCTCACCGGAGAGAGGAAGATAAATAAATCTCTCTGGGTTGAGTGCTCAAAGCTGAATGGCGAGGTACGCTCTTACGCCACCAGGATCCCCGAACTTAATCCCTTGTGGATGTTTCAATTTCACCATAAGCTCTAGAAGCTGCAAAGGGTGGTGCCTCGGACTTCGGCTACCTCCTGTGCTATGCCGAGATCTTGCAAGCCTACCGGTGGGCGGTGGACCAGAGGGCAGACGTATGGGAGCTTCTACTGAAGGAGTACCGGGACTTTGTGGCATCGGCTTCCATCCCTCCGGGTTTTGTCGCCGATATTGGTGACCTGGAGGAGCTTGGCATCGACTTGAGCTTCATCCCCGACCATATCAAGATCACCGACGGGTCGTTCCCAGCTTTGGATGCTGAGGTTGTCGAGGAAGAAGTCGGTGAGGGCAAGTAGGAGGTAGCTGGCGAGCTACCTACTGAAGGGGGTGAGCAAAGGACAATCTCACTAGTGGCCTGGGCCCGATTGTTGATATGCCCACTCTCTCTCCCCCTACTGGCCAGGAGGTCGCCCCCTCCAGTTGTTGGTCCCAAAGACAAGTTTTAGGGAAGAATACCTTGAAACAAGTCTAGAAGGGGGGGTTGAATAGACTTGTAAGGATTCAAAAACCTTTTTCAAATTATTTAGTTTATTCAGAAACCAGCTGACTACTTGAGGTAGTCTAATTTGAAGATTGTGCGCTGTGAATTGTGCGGAAACAGTTTTTAATGAAAATCAGTTTTAGGCGATGTGCACAAGTTAAGAACAGAAAGAAATAAGACGAGACACAAGGAATTTATAGTGGTTCGGGCAAAAAGTCCTACTCCACTCTCCACAATCCAACTGGAAATGTGGGGCTCTCCACTAACACACTCACTTACTCACTTACACACTTCGAGAGTACTACTCTCTTACAAATTGTCAATGCTTCAATCGCAATTGACTTCTCACAGCTTCTACAAAGCTTCTACAAAAGATAAGTATGAATCGGGTATTTTGAGTGCAAGTGATAATTTTGACAGAGTTTCGGCTAGCTTAATGTGAGTGTAAGACCGTAACCTAAATCATCACTACTACTCTAATTTATAGGGTCAAATAACTAGCCATTGGGATTGACTAGAGATCTGAGATCCTATAATTTCATATTCAATCAATCGTTGAGATTGATTGAATTTCCTTCTTGATTCCCTTCAATCTTCGCGATCTATAATCAATCAAGTTTGTCCCCTTGATTGATTGATCTTCTATTCTGGGAATTCCTTTTATGTCGCAAGTCAACCCTTGAACTAATTCCGAAGAATCTGGGCCAAGCACAAGATCTCAGTTGGTCTGTCTCCTCAGCTGGTGTACTGTCTGCTGGTACTAGGACCTCAGCTGATGTGCAAGTCTGCTGGTGTGCACCTCAGCTGGTCTTCTTGACTTCGTCTGAATATGTCTTTTATCCATGGTCCTTGTCTTATCTGCGACGTGCTCTTAGCTGATCAACTGATCTCCTGATATCAGCTGATCTTTACTTCTCTGATGTTTTGCTCTTGATACTCCAGTGTCAGCTGCTTAAGTCTTCTGTCTTAAAAACGGCTAAGTCCTCAAGGTCTCAACTGGTCTTCTTCTCTATGATAGCTTCGGAACTTCTAGGCAGCAAGGTAGATTCCCCCTCACTCGAACCTATCTAATCCTAACTACTCATCAGCTGACTAACATGTTCAGCTGGTCCTATTACAAACTGATTGATTTATTATATCATCAAAAGATCTAACATAGATATCCTACAACCAGTGCTGATCCCCCAGCTGCTCTAGAGCTTTCGGCCACCACTGATCCTACCTCTACCGCAACTCCAGAGCCTTAGGATTTTTTGTTTTTTTTTTTGTTTCAAGTTTCAGTAGTTCGCTCCTGCATGGGCTTTTTTGCATTTTTTGTTGATTCGGTCAGCCAGTTGGCTTTAGTAATCGGCACTTCTTGTACTTGAAATTTCTTTTGAAATTATATATACAAAGTGCGATTTTTCTGTTCTATCTGCTTTATTATTTTTTAACATTATTATCTTTTTGTAGCTCGTTTTATATTTGGTATGCATTTGTTCGTCTTACGTCGCTTAGGACCGCAAATTGTTAGTCTTATGTCGCTTAGGACCGCGAATCATACCCTTCATACTGATCTCTTGGGCAATTGGGTTTTAAATAAAACACTTTGCCTTAGACGTTTAAAATCGTCTTGTGAGAATTTTTCTAACACTTGGCAGTGGGTTCTTAGTAATCCTTTTAGTAGGATACTTTAACGACCCTTAGCACTTTAACGGTTTTTTGCCTCGACCTTTAATAATAACGTTTCGGGACTTGTGCCCTTTGCATATTAAGCTTGAACATATAGTTTCTTGAAAAAATACATCTTTTATTGAACGAATATCTTTACATAAGTTGTCATCTGTTGGTCAGGTTGACATTATTAAATTAAAATCAAAAGCAATCGCATTCTCGTGAAAGAAACTTTCCAATAATAAAATTACCAAAGTGTCATCTTTAAGGATAATCACTCTTATTTTTTTAATCAATGTATTATTTTAGTCTATTGTGATTGGTCTACTTGGTGCTTTTTGTAATTATCCTCGATTAATGTAATTTTTTTATTTTTTTAGAAAGAAAAAAGTATAAACACTCTCCAGTTGCTACTCCAAGATATTTCAATAAATTAAGACATTTGGTTTAAATCTTGAGCTCAACCCAACTAAAAAAACATAATACACTCTAAAAACACACACACACACACATATATATATACCATTCATTTGTCACGTAAATCATCTATTGCTAGCCTCAATATCAAGATTGCAAAAAAATAAAACTTATACATATGTTATCTTGATATCCTTGATTATTAATGTATTATTATTATTACTATTATTAATAATAACATTGTTATTATTATATAATTCAATTAACATAAAATAAAATTGCAATAAATAGGATTTAAATGGGCTTAATAGAAATTGCCCATCTACTTGAAACCAAGATGAAAGTCGAATTATCTCACACTAAAAGTATTTGGGCTTTTCCAATGCCATATAAGATTTTGACTTCACAGGCCCAAACTAGAGTACCCAGAATTTTTTCATTGGACCAGGATATTTTCCCTCTATTTTTTAAGAACTCGGATATTCTCACCCCCATAATTGAGTAGTTCACCCCAATTCACTTTACCACCCTATAAGAAATTCACATTCAAATCATTCAAAAATCGAAACTTGTACCTTTGTCCATTGTAACTTGTCGCGAACGTTCACAGGAGCATGCAGGCGGGGTTCAAACCCTCACTTCTCTGGCGGCACGCTCGTCCCTTCCTTTTTCGGCAACGCGCGGGTTCGTCCCTTCTCCAGCGCACGGGTTCACTGAGGCGCGGGGTTTTTGCTTTGAAATGGAATGGGGTAAGTTTGCAAATTAATTAAGTCATATAATGGTAAGGATTATTTACAATGGAAAGAAAATATAGGGTGGTGAAGTGATCCGGGGGTGAACTACTCAATTATGAGGGGAGAATATCCTGGTCTCTTTTTTAAGTACATCATCCACTTCTTCATAAAATAAATTTTTTTAAATAATAATATATCTAAAGTATATTTACTCAATTTTTTAATAGATCAATTCACCCCCTTCCCTTTGTTGTACAAGATCTTAGTTCGAACAAAATCCTTCAACTCCTCAATTCTTGACAAAAAAAATTCGAACATGAAGATAGAAAAAATCTTGTATTTTGTCAATATGATTTTCGATTTCCTTTATAAACGAATTAAAGAAGTTATAAAGTGGCTAGAAGAAATTTTTTGGAATACTTGTTGAAATAACTTCTAACTACTAACAAATAACATTTACCAATAAAAAAGAATAAAATGATAATAGTTCTGCATATGCACATGCATGTAAGTTTTCTTAAACTTGTGTTATACTATTTTTTTATGTTCTCCATGTGTTTTTAATTTTTTTTAAGTATTCTTAAACTTATAAAATTAGGACAATATCCCTACAAACATATAAAACTAGGAGACATCTTTTAATGTTTGACAAATTTAGGTCAAATTTTATAAATTACGGGCCAAATAAGATCCAATCGATTGTATTTGACCAAACAAATAAAATTTGGTCCAAATTATTTGCCAATGATAAAGTCCTATAATATTGCCAGTTTGCAAAGATATCATCCTAATTTTTCTTATTATAGTATTAAAGTTGACAGCCATATTTAATACTCCCTCCGTCCCGAAACTACTTTCATAGTAGTCCCGGGCACGCGATCAAGGAAAAGTAAACATGTAAGTGTAAAGTTAAATAATAAAATAAGAAAAAATGTATTTTGTTGACTTTTGTGAAAGAGAAAAGTTTCCTTTTTAGGTGTGTGAAAGAAGAGTTGGGACATCCAATAAAGAAAGTGTGAAAGTAGTTTTGGGACGGAGGGAGTAGAAATTTCAGACCTAAAACGCAATTAATTTAAGTTGAAGTCATCTTCTGTATGGTTTTACTGAATTGTGTGCTCTTTACTCATCATTTAAATTTCCATGCAAAAATTTGAATTCCTTTCTTGCAAAGTTGGAAAAGGTTGGAGGACCTTTTACAGCCTTCACATTAACTCTTGTTACTTTTCCATATCAACATATTTGATTTATGCCCAACTTTTTAACAAAAATACAAACCCTAATTTATATGAAAATGATAAATACATTTATTATTAATTTTAGCAAGAAATTGATCTAAACGAGCGAGCAAGACACTAGACACTTGATTTACACGACTATCTGCAATAAAAGGAAAATAAGAACACAAATATAACGTGTGCATATAATCTAAATCATAAGGTGAGATTAATTTTTAAGATTAGTTATTTTACACAAAATTTTGCTCGAATTTGAAATGAGTCCCCGTTAATAGACAGTGTTTTATATGTGATGAGACGAGCTTCAACTAATTAATTATATCATATTCGGATAAAATTGAGTTTACTAAAAGTCAAACTCACAAGTTCAATTAAGACTCGAGAATAGGGTTTATTAACATATGTCTCTAAATACGTGAATTTTTCAACATTTTAAAATATAAAAAAAATTGATTACATTATAGTTCTCCTTATAAAAGAAAATAAGGAATAAATAAAACAAATATAGTAAAACCAACCATTTAGATCACGAGTAAGTCTCTTGTGCATCAGCCATCAGGTGCACATTGCAATTTAAGTGTATTTTTAAAAAGTTACACGTATTATTACTGAAAAGTTACAACATTAAAAATAAACCTTTTACTAATAATATATGTGACTTTTTCAATAGTATTTTGTGTAATTTTTAAAAAATGCACATGAGTTGAACGGTGCAACTTATGCATACAAGACTAAATACATATATAAAATGATTTATATTTAAATAATAAAATATGTTTTAATCAGCTTAAACAACAATCAAGAGTTTATTATGTTATTTAACTAAAAAAATTGTTTGATCTTTGTCGGTGAGCTTCTTTTATTGCGTGGTTTGTCTTATTCAACGTCTTAATTAATTCTTTATTACTGTTGGTAACAATAATTTATTTAATATTTTTATCCCTCTCTGCAACGTCATAAATTAATTAGTCAATATTGAAATAATTAAGTAAATTATTTTCCAAAAAAAAAAAATTACTCCACCGACACTTCCTTGAGCACCCACTGCCCCAGCCTGTGCCCTACCCCACCCAAAACAAACTCCCTACCCTTATGTCCTATAATTACATAATTTATAGTAATTTTTTTTTTATAAATGAAACTATTAATTAATTTCCTAATTCAATGACATACGTCAAACTTCATCTATTCGAAAAGACTTGTTGGATTCTCCTAAAAATAGACCTATTAGATCTCATCAATATATTAATTAGAGTAAGTCTCGTGTGCATCAGTTACACGGTGCAACTCTAGTTCATTCTTATAAAGTTAAACAGTTTATAACTAAAAAGTTAAACAGTTTATTATTGAAAAGTGTATCTTTCATAGTTTAACTTTTCAGTAATAAACGGTTTAACTTTTCAGTTATAAACTGTTTAACTTTTAAAAAATGAACTTGAATTGCACCGTGTAACTGGTGCATACAAGACTAATCTTATTAATTAATATTGGATTCTCCTAAAAATAGACCTATAAGATCCATCGATATATTAATTAAAAAATAAATTTTATGTGTTATCATCTTAAAATATGATACAAATATATACTCCTGCCCTGCACTAAATATATGTATATTTCTTTGTACGTAGTTTAATGTAATATGTCGGTAGATATTTTGTGGTATTGTGAGGTCCGTTTATAAGTAAAATGAATATTTTTTGAAAGTAAAACATATGTACTTTTAAAAAAACTATTATCACATTTATAATAAATCTATCACTATTTTTTTGAAATAATAATATTTTTATTAAAAATAACTATTAATAAAAAAAATGATTATATTTTATTTATATTCTATCATTATTTTCTTTTTATTGATCACATGTAACCATAAGATTTCACATAATTTTTTTCTTAATTAAATCAATCTTGTTTTTAATTTGTAACAACTTTTGATTTAAAATATTTATCGTTTTTAGGCTAGATTTTATTTTAAAAAAATTCCGTTTTATATATTTTTCCAAGTTTCTTTTAAATTTATCTTTTGAAATAAGATATTTCCAAAATAAAAATATTTTTTTAAATTTACATTTAAAAAATTTATATTTCACAATATTCTCTATACATTCACTCATTACACTTTTACTTAAAAATTATATCCCAAAAATATCGTAAAACTTTTGCTAACAAAAATATACTCCCTCCGTTTCATTATAACGAATTAGTCTTGTATGCACCAGTTACACGGTGCAACTCAAGTTCCTTTTTTAAAAGTTACACAAAATACTATTGAAAAGTTACACATGTTATTACAGAAAAGTGTGTCTTTCATAGTATAACTTTTCAGTAATGATTTGTGTAACTTTTTAAAAATATACTTGAATTGTACGGTGTAACTGGTGCATAGGAGACTTACTCCACTATAAGTTGCTCATTTTTGTCATTTTCGTCAGTCTCACTATATGTTGCTCATTTATTTTTTTGTTTTTTCTTTTTAGGAAACTGATATTCACTTTTTTTTTTTCAATATTTTTTACACTATTTTTCATTATATCACTTATACTATATTAATATTTTTATACATTTTTTAATACTTGTGCCCAAAAAGTATAGACGAGTTATAAGGGATCGGAGGGAGTATTTCTTAGTTCAATATTACTCATAAATTATATATAGCTAAAAATATTAGTTACTAATTGTTTAGATAATTTTGTATAAAATCATGAAATGAAATCCATATTATTCACATTCATCATCTCTCTAAACTTTGTACAAAAAGAATCACTTTCTTCTATTTAGTTTGTTATTATATTAAATTTAATTCTATATTATATTATCTTTAACGTAATTAGTAAGACGAAAATAAAATCCGATGCCTCGTTCAAAAATAAAATAACATGGCATATAATTCAATTTCCAAAATGTATCTATAATTATCGTTACAAAATTCAAAATAAAGAAAAAAAATTCTCACATTTCTTTTACAAATAAATAAACTCACACCACAATCTCCAAAAAAAATAAAATATATAAGAAAATAAAAATGAAATCAGGCGAAAACTCCGACCAGCAAACTGAGGCAGAGTGTCGCAAAAGCGGCACCGACAGCTCTAACTCCGTCGTTACTCGTATCCTCATCCGCCGCCGCCAGGTCGTCGGCGGAGGGGCCCGGAGTATCTGCTGCATCGTCGAAACCATCGCCGCTTTTCTTGCTCTTCTTCGACTTGGATGGCTTCGGCGCCGGAGCAGGGCTAGCCGGCGGCGCGGACTTGAACAGCTCCTTGGGGAGCAAAACCTTGTCGATTTTGAACACCGCCAACGGATCGGCGTCGACCAGAGTTCCGTCGATTGTCGCCGTCACGATTTTGGTCTTCAGCGTTACATCGTCGCCGTCGTTCTGGACGGTGAAATCGAATTTCTTAGCTCCTTCAGTAGCCAATGTGTTCATCAATCCGTTGCTAGATCTGAGCATTCCGAGAGAATAGTACACCGGAACTTCGTGGAAGAGGAGGAGCGAAGTTTTCCCCTCGGCGGTTAGGTTTTTGTACCTGCAATTCAATCCCCAAATTCGTCAATTAGAAATTAGAGAGAGAGAGAGAGAGTCTGAATTTACCTAGGCATGAATGCTTTGAGCGATTCATCGGAGGGGCAGAAGACTGTTAACCCTCCGGCGACGCTGTCAGCAAGGACGTCGTCGACTTTCTGCGCCGTGATCAGATCGGCGAAGGCTTTGCAACCCTGGCGCGCCATTAGAGAGGTTACATTCAAATCGGCGGGGGCGGCAGCAGGGGCTTCGGCCTCCGGCGAGGTGAGAACGTGACTGATTTGGATAACAGCAATGTCGTACGGCAATTCTTCGATGGATTTGACATACGAGGCCATAGGTCTATCAGCGTCGCTATCCACCGGTAAGAAACCGACCTTTCCGCCTTTCATGTCGGTGATATTGACGTACCCTGAGGTCCCAGCGGCCTCGCCGGTGGCCTGGAAGAGGGAGGAGGTGGTGGTGGAGCCCTTGGTGATCTGGTGGAGCTTTTTAGCGTTGAAGTAGTCGGCGAAGACGTGGAGTGAGAGGATATTTTTGATGGTGGGGAGGGGGTAGTGCTTGGAGAGAAGGTCGCCCATGGCGGCATTGTTGACGGCGCAGACTGTGATGGTGCGGCGGCGGTTGATCTCGCCGGCGAGGTTGGTGGTGGATAGATAGTGGTTGAAGGTGGAGAACTCGGGGTGCTTGGCTAGAATTCGGGTAATATTGTGGGCATGGGTGGTGGTGACGGTGGCGGCGACGGCGGCGAGGAGGCAGAGGAGCAAGATTCTTAGCTGCATTTTGTACTCCACTCTCTACTGTGTGGTGTGGGTGGTGCTTCTTTAATGTGACACTATGCTTTATGAGATGTACTTGGTGCGTGTGTGTGTGTGTTTTTTCTATGATGCATATATAGCCTATAGGTGATGTGTGTATTCTTTAAAGTGTGTCTCCACGTCATAATTGGTGGTGAGATCATAGCGTAATGGTATTTCTTTTATTTTAATGTTTTTAAATTAGTGCAACTGTGGTTGTTATGTGAGCTCTTTTTTTTCACGAAATTTGTCGATTGGATAGTTAGGTAACACTTTAAAATTGATACTATTAATAGTTCATTTTAACTGAAAAAGTGTGTTTTTACTTTTATTGATTAGCCATTTAGCCACGAGGGGGAAGATATATATTAACGTGAAGTTCAATTACAAAATTCGATGGATGGATTGAATACGAAAGAATTTATTAATTTAATTTCATATCACGAAGATCTAACTCTATACATAAAATTCAAATTGCAAGCGGAAGAATTGTTTAGATTTATAAGTCCATTCAAAATCATACTCACTACCGATGTGGAATACCGTAATACCCTCCTTCACGTGAGAAGCTCATCAGACTCAACACATGGTTCCACAGGTGGATCCACATATCGAGTAGAGATATAACTTTAATATCATGTATGAAAATCTAACTCTATACTTAAATTTCAGATCGTAAGTCAGAGAATTGTCCTTACTTATACTATCACAAAAGACCATACACACTACTACTGATGTGGAATATTTTAATACATAAAAAAGTTCGAACTTATAAAAAAATGTGGAATCAGTTCATTATTTAATTTCTTAAAAAATTCACTTCATTGATAGTTTGATACGTTGAATTCTCAATTTTTTTTTATCTTTAGAGAGATCTGATACAAATGATATTTTCGCTTCATTGAAAAGTTCAAATTTATACAAGAATGTTTGAATCAATTTGTTTATTTGATTTACCTATACGCCATTTCTGGGAGCAAGTTCACTTTGGAAGCACGTCCCTTTATATTCTCCAAATAAAGCCGTTTACTTTAGTATAAATTTGTTTAGAAAATGGAATTTACTTGTGATTGCATTAACTTTAGTGTAAGAACTTTCTTTTCTTATTTAATTATTTGAGTCCTTAAGTATCATATCGTTGTAATATGATTTGGAGGTCAGCACAAATATAAACATTTTTTTTTTATATTTGATATATGGAATTTGAGAAACATCATAATTCACTGTTCACAAGGAGATTTTATTTCAAATCAGAGCAAAGTTCTATATTAATTGATTAATCTTAAAATTGATCGCATTTTATTTTAAGCTAGAGTAAATTCAGTATATATTAACTCCAGTGATGCAGAAATCGGCCTAGACGCTAGGTGGCATTTTGCCGATCCGATTTCTACAAAATTGGCAATTTTAGGTGTTTTGGGCCCTATGCGGTTCTAGACGGTCTTAGGTAGCCCTAGGCAGTCTCCATGCGGTCCTAAGCGGCCCAATTATTATATTTTTAATTATATACTCCCTCCGTCCCAGAAAAGATTGCACACCTCTTTTTATATATATATATTTTTTAAAAAGTGTGTAAAAAGTAGAGTATTGAGGGTGATGTGTAAATTTATATAATTAAAAAAATAAAATTGGTTGGATTTAGTGTAAAAGTAATGATATTTTGTGTAAATATGTGAATATTATGAGGATAAAGTTAAAGTAGTTATTTCCATTTATAGGGTGTGCAAAGTGTTGTGGGACAAACCAAAAAAGAAAGTGTGCAAAGTGTTGAGATAGAGGGAGTATTTAAAAAAAAAAAAAAAAAAAACTAGGCGGCCGCCTAGGCGGCCAAAAAGCGTCCAATTACCAAATTTCGACTTATACAACATTTCTCATCTAAAAATTTCATTGCATTTTGAAAATTTCAAACCTAAAATCTACACAATTATACACATAATAATACTGTGTACTATACATTGAGAATATTTATAGGTTGTGTTTTGTTTAGTGGATAAACTAATCTATCCCACTATAAACATGCATGTTTCTATATATTGGTTAATTTAATGAAAAAATAATGTGTACAAAAGACCATTTACAAGATTTGCTTTTTTAAGGAATTCACCGGTCCATATTAATTTTGCAAAGAGTGACACTTAATTAAAATTCCCTATAACATTTGCTCTTTTTTACTTATAATGCAATTTGCAAATTTACATGCATATAATGATAGGAAAAAAAAATTACAGAGATAAAGAATGTTATTAGAATAGATAAAACATTATGAATTTTTTATTTACAAACAATATCAAACTGCAAACCCATTGAAAAGACTTTATAAAAGTAAATTTGATCGATATCCAATTGTCAATTTTTTTTATTTGAGATAATATCTATGATTGTGTTATGCAAAGTTCACAATAATTGCATGATCATTATTAGCTATCTAAATATACTTAATTAAGAACTTTCTCTTCATTTTCAAAGACATATCGGCATTTCTAATATTTTAACCTTAAATTCCATTTAACAACTTTATATGTGTAACTCATTATATTTATAATTTTAGTATACGTGACCAAAAAAACAAGCCACGCCCTAAAAAAACTTAGGCGCATTTAATTAATATATTCTAATTATTTGTCAAGGTTGTAGAAGTCGAAAATCGGTAATCTGACGTTTTTTGGCCGCCCAGCGTCTAGGACCGCCTAGACGACTGCCTACTTTTTTGTAAATCCTTTTTTAAAAAAAATATAAATATACAAAAATTTGGGCTGCCCAGAGACCGCAAAGACCCGAAAACTCCTAGAAGTGCCGATTTTGCAAAATCGGGTCGGTAAAAAGCCGCTTAGGACAATTTTTGCATCACTGCTAGTTATTTATGCATAAAAATACATATATTAGTAATTATAATAATTCAGAATTAATTAGTTATTAACAAGCATTAGTCTTGTATGAATCACATATACTTCAGACATATTTTTAAACAGTACCAATAAAAATATTTAATATTGCAGGTTAAGTGTATATTTTAATTACCCAGATGAAAATTTTACTACTAACAAATTAAAGGATGATTTACATATAGGTTCAAGAAAGTCACTATATTTACAAATAGGTTCAAAATATTTGCACAGAAGCATATTTTTTTTCTGCATAGCACCTATTTGTAAATATAGTGACTTTTTTTAACCTATTTGTAAGTCACCCCAAATTAAATATCATAAAATGATGTGTCACGTTGGTAAGTAATATTTTCTAGTTAATTATATATTATATTTTGACACAGAGTATAGTACTAATTATTCAGATGACAGCATGGAGCTGGGGTATAGTTCAATTATTATTTTGCCCATTTTATTATGAGGGCTTCGATGGCATTGGACACATTGTTTGTTCTGATGTACTATATAATTTATTTTTATTCTTAATAGGAAATTTTATGATAAACAAATTTTTTTAGGTAACATGTACTCGTTCTGTTTCAATTCTTTTTTATATTAATGAGAGATATATTTAAAAAAAAAAAAAGAGAATATTTGAGAGTAGATTTAAATAACAAAGTAAAAGGAGTGCATTTTATGACTTTTGTTAGTATAAAATATTTATTTTTTAAATAGTGTGCAAGAAGATGTAGGGTGTATAAATAGAATAAGTGTGAAAATAAAGTTAGAACATATAAAATATTTTGGTATGTATGATTACATGTAGTTGTAACATTTGGATTTTGGAGGTTAATTTTTTCTCCTCCATATACAAACTTTTGCTAATCTAAGTTCACTTCGATTGTTGAATTATCAATGATATATATATTGATTATTACTGTTTAAAAAATATTTGATACTTGATTTTTTTTACAGTGATGTTGATGTACATAATAATGAGAATTTTATATGCATAACAGTGAAATTTTAAAAAACAAATTCACGTGAACTCGAATTTATAGAGATCTACTCTTTCTACAAATAGAAATAACAAATTCTTGTAATTTGTAAATGGAAAATTAAACACATGCAAGCTAGTAACTACATGAGTTCATAAATTAAGTATAGTGAAATCTTATTCTAGAAAACTGCCAATATTTGTTCAAAATTTTATTTTATTTTTAGACACACATATATATAGTTGTACTTTGTGATAAATTAATTATTCTTTCAAAACATAAAAATTTCACGGTACTCATTAATAAAAAATAAAATTAAGGGCACGGATATTTCCACCCCTTTTTTGAGTACTTCACCCCCATGATTTTTCATTTCTAAAATAATTTTTAAAAGATAAAAATACCCTTTAAGTTTATTTTTCTAAATTGTAAACAGATCAGTTCACCCCCCACCTTATTCATACCTAGAATCATTGCATTTGCTCATTTTGGGGGGAAAATTCGAACACCATTTACTTAATCTGGACAAAAATTTCGAAAATCATATGCTCACATGCTTTTGACATAAGATGATAATAATTCTTCATATATACATGAAAGTGGTCGTATTATTTTTTTTACTAATTCTTTTTGAATTTTTTTTGTGTTTGTTTGAGTGTATTTGTTAGTTTTTAAGTATATTAGTATTTTTTTAGTATTATACATGTTGTAGCAATGAATATATGTTGACCAAATAAGTTTCACATCTTTTATTTTCGTATACATATGTTCAACTCTGATTGGTGGAACATTTGTCAAATGTTCGGAAAAAAGTTTCGAAACATTTGACAAATGTTCATTCAAAATTTCCGAACATTATTTTTGGGTGGGGGGAGAATATGGGCATCCTAAAATTAATTTCCAGTTAATGGGCTTTGTTTCTCCTGAAAAGCTTGTTGGGCCATTGTAAGTGCAAATGGAAATGTTTTATACGGCCCAGTCCCAACCCAAAGATTTCTTAGCAATGACCTTCTTGATTAATCCAGTATTTCCATGTAACTCTTGTTGTGGGCATACTCATATCACAAAAATAAAGATGTAAAAAGTTTTGTTTACTTTTTTTTATTTTTTTAGAATTTTTGTCTCATTTTAATTAAATATTTGTTAAATTTTTTGTTCCAATTTCTTTTTAGCAAAGTCTCCTTTTTTTCACCATTTTTAAAAAAAAACTTTTATATTGAAAGAAGCTGTTTCTTAGATTTTTTTTTTCAAATTTACAATATTTTTTTTTTTTGTATAATTGACTTTTTCTTTTGGGCAGTAGCAATCTCAACGATGATTCTAGTCTTGCTCCCATTGAGACCGCGGTCTATAAAATTACCAAAAAAAATTTTATTTTAAAAATAAGATCACTTCTATATGAATTTAGAAAAAAGTTATATTTATAAATTGATTTATAATTTTTGCACAAAAGAATAAATTTTTCCTATATATAGACATTTTTTTTTTCAGAATTAATTTGTAAGTAGTGTTAATTTTGTAAATATTTTATAATTTTTCCCTAAAAATAAAGGTTGAATGCACATGTATTTTTTAAAAAAGTGACAAAACTACGTGCCATTTCATGTGTATCAAAAAAAAAAAAAGTGCTCAAGACAAATGTACTACCAAAAAATAAAAAAGCGTTAAACTTCGAACTTTTTTATTAATTTGTGGACAATTCAAGCCCACACAAAAATAACAACCGCAAATATTCTAATAATAAATATGAAGAATTTAAATTCATTACAACCTCACCCTTACTCCTACTTTAGGGAACCTAAATAATAAATTCATAATAACAAAAGATCAAATAATTATTCCCTAAGAATCCAATTATACAAATTTTAATAAATACTCCCTCCGTTCCATAATTATTTGCACACTTTCCTTTTTCGTCCGTCCCACAATTGTTTCACACCCTATAAATGAAAACTATTACTTTAATTTTATCCTCACAATCCAACTAATCTCATTATTTTAATAATATAACTTTACAAAACACTCTACTTTTCTTAAAAAGTGTGTCATCCCAAAGGTGAAAATACCTCTGGGATCGAGGGAGTACAATTATCTATAGAAGTTTTCCAAATTCCAAGTACCCTAAAATTCAAATTTAAAATAAGAAAAAAAAAAAGGGTCACGTGCAGAGTCACGTGTCTTTCTCTAGAAAGACCCACGCCCCCTGTTTGACAATTAAAAAACCATGCACTCTCCCAATCCCAAATTTCCACAATTCTTTCAGACAAATAAATTTTCTTAATTTTTCACTCCCTCTTCCCCGATCGCAAATCGCTCATCAAACTCACGGTCTCTCTCTCTCTCTGTCTCTGCATGTGTGTTTTTGCCTTGGATCGGATATATTTACCGTGCACTGATCAAAGATTCGATTTTTATTTGAAAAAATAGCAGAAATTTATAGGTATGGGTAGCTCTGGATTTTCATGGAAATTGAAAGATCACCCCAAATTGCCAAAGGGAAAACCCATCGCCGTCGTTGTTTTGGATGGGTGGGGTGAGGCTAACCCCGATAAGTATAACTGCATCCACGTGGCAGAGACCCCTGTCATGGATTCCCTAAAAAATGTAATCTTTTTTCAAATTTTGCTATTTTCTTGATATCATTTATGCAAAATTGATGTGGGGTTGAGATTGTTGTGGTTTTGGTGAAGGGGGCGCCTGAGAAATGGAGATTGGTGAGGGCGCACGGTAAGGCCGTGGGGCTTCCCACAGAGGATGACATGGGCAATAGTGAGGTTGGCCACAATGCTCTTGGTGCTGGAAGGATTTTTGCACAAGGGTGAGATGAATTTGATAGTTACTATTTCTTCTTGCTAATAAAGTTAAATTAGTATGCTTAAAAGGTTATGCTTGGTGATTGAAGGTATAAATAGTTCTACCTTAGTGAAGATTTTGTGGTTTTTGATCAAAATGAATTGAATTCTGGATGTATGATGTTTTTATGCACTCATAGAGCAATGGTTCCCATCCTTATTATGTTTATTTGTGTGTTTCATTGTCTCTATGACCTATGTGTAGTTGAAATCATTATGGTGATATCGGCATTGCATTCTTGGAAAGGAAACATATTATATAAATGTAGATTTAGTGTCTGTTTTGAACTCTACAAAACAGTTTCTAGAATCACTTATTTTTTAAAGTTGTGAGAGACATCTTTGAGAATAAGTGATCTTAGAAGCTGTTTTTTTTTTTTTTTGATCGGTAAATGTTAGTTGTTAGTAGTTAAGTTAGTTCACCAAGTCTCCTTACACCCCATATCTCCAAGTCCAACCTTATAACTCCCATCTCCCAATTCGTTCCCAAAGGGAATCGAACCCAGGTCACTCACTCAAGTGAGGAGCCCGGTGGCCAGGTGAGCTGTTTTTAGTGTTTCAAACAGGCGCTCAGTGTCTAGGTATAGCTTGAGAAGTTATTGAACCAAGAAATGAGACGTAGGCAACTTTTGATATGCGATATATGCTTGCTGGGCTTGATGAAACTAATTGTATGTGTTCGACGATGAATGGGGATTGTGGAATTTAGTATCGTGGGATGATAAGTCGGCTGCATAGCGACAAGTGAAAGACTCTTTACTTAAAGTCAGGTTTCTGAAGTGTAGCCATCGTTTGAGATTTTCACTTGTACATGTATTTTGTTGGAAATATCAATCTGATTTTAGTGGAAAAGATGATTAATCTGCTTTTTTAATGATTCATAGTCTCATGTTTTTATTTACTAATAATTTACACATCATTTTGATTGTATCCTCATTTTTTTACTTCCCTTACTTTTTTGGATACAGGGCAAAGCTTTGTGATATTGCTTTGGAAACCGGGAAAATCTACGATGGAGAAGGGTTCAATTACATTAAAGAATCTTTTGAGAAGGGAACACTGCACCTTATTGGATTATTGAGTGACGGAGGTGTCCACTCCAGGCTCGATCAGTTGCAGGTATCTACATTTTCGTAATATCTATCACAATGTTATGACTATCCATATGAAGCCATGATATTGTACGTTTTCGCTTTTTCTGGTTGAGTTTTCTCAAATGTAAATAAGACTAATCATGCTAGTTCTACTAATGGATGCAGTTGCTTCTTAAAGGTGTTAGTGAGCGTGGTGCCAAAAGAATTCGTGTTCATATCCTCACTGATGGACGTGATGTGTTGGATGGCTCCAGTGTTGGCTTCGTTGAAACCCTTGAAAATGACCTAGCAAAGCTCCGTGAGAAGGGCGTGGATGCCCAAATTGCATCTGGTGGAGGTCGCATGCACGTCACAATGGATCGTTATGAGGTAAAACCTTCGTATTTCTATTTTTAACATGTGGTCTATTTTTGTTATATATGTTATTTTTCACGATTCTTTTAGAAACACCAGACCTAAGTGCAGGCCACATATGTAAGCTGACGCAGGAGTTATATTGAATTGCTATAATCTATCTGTTAGAAAACTTGAAAAATTTAATAGCAGGGCCCAACTTTTATTTGAGTCTCGATTTGGGTATTCAGTTTTGTGATGTATCAATTCAGGGCCTAGTTTTGTTTTGTTTTTGTCTCAATTGGAGGTCTGATTTTTTTCTTTGTATTAGATCAAGGCGCTACAAATTATTTTTTTCAATTCAAGTCGTGCAAAGTGAATATAGAAAATGATGTACACCTCTAGTTTTTATTTAAATCACCTTGTATTGTATGACTTTAACTTGGAAACGAGTTTTTCGTCCGGCCTTGATTTGAGATAAAAAAAAATTAAATCAAGCCTTCGAATTTGTAAAATGATAACCTATATTGACACTCAACCTAAAACTTGTGCTAATATATGAAATTTTGTTAGTAAAAAATTTGATCACCATCTGAATTACATATCTTATGAGCATGAATGAATAAATCAAACGTCGTATATCATCAAATATGTACAGTCTGTTATTTTCCTTGCGTGTCTTGTTCTTATCTTAGTTGACTCCGATGATCAATATTTTTCATATATGTCGTTGTTTGGATTGAGTTAGAAAATGCATGTTGATATTCACTTGTGATTATATATTATATGCTGCTCTTTCAATGCGATCGAAGTTGAAATCAATATAATGTAGAGTAGGTCTCCTTTGAAACTTGTTCATAGTATGAAACATATACCATTAGATGTATTACTGATACCATTTTATGTATTCTACGATACTATAAAATTTTATAATGTGATTTCAGTTTACAAGTCTAATGATATTGGTTAATGAATATAATGGTATTGATTTCATATCATAAAACTTGTTCATATGAGACTTTGTGCATAATGGATTGGGGAAAGCCTCGTGTTGATGTGAAGTCAACGAGGATTTCTTCAAATACTTATCTGAGCATTTAGTATTTATAATTTTTTATTCCGAGGAACTCTAACTTTACTTGATTCTCGCAACAAATGCGTATTGCTTTCTCACACAACAATGTGTTGTGATTTTCAGAACGATTGGGATGTTGTAAAAAGAGGTTGGGATGCGCAAGTGCTTGGCGAAGCCGAACACAAGTTTAAGAATGCCGTTGAAGCCGTGAAGAAGTTGAGAGAGGCTCCTGGTGCTAACGATCAGTATTTGCCTCCATTTGTTATTGTTGATGAAAGTGGGAAGGCTGTTGGTCCAATTGTCGATGGCGATGCTGTTGTAACGTTCAACTTCCGGGCTGACCGTATGGTTATGATAGCCAAGTCGCTCGAGTATCAAGATTTTGATAAATTTGATAGAGTCAGAGTTCCTAAAATTAGGTACGCTGGGATGCTTCAATATGACGGTGAACTAAAACTTCCGAGTCATTACCTCGTTTCTCCTCCGGAGATTGATAGAACATCTGGAGAATATTTGGTGCACAATGGCGTCCGCACTTTTGCTTGCAGGTAAGGCCGTAGAACCTATATTTACGATGAGTTATTATTTATTGCCTCTTTTCTAGTTCTTTGTTTGGATTTTTTTTTTCTACTTGTGCTATTGATAGACTTGATATTTACAATGAGTTATTATTTATTGCCTCTTTTCTAGTTACCAAAAATATTACCAGATCCCCGTAGAAAGACTAAAAAATTCGTTCGATTGATCAGTAACCCAAAATTACAAACACAATCAATGCACGTATGAGTGAAACACAAGAAATGAAATGATTATGTATTTCTTTATCAAACAATATGAAGTGTTTGGTAATTACTCAAACCAGAGGTTCTTTGGTTGCAGATTCTTATTGGCATATATCTTAGATAACGGCTAGTCCAGTTTCTTGTTGTGCGTTGCGTGAACTTATGTTCCTCAACATTTTTTGCAGTGAAACTGTTAAGTTCGGCCATGTCACGTTTTTCTGGAATGGAAATCGGTCTGGATGCTTCAATTCGGAGTTGGAAGAATACGTTGAAATTCCAAGTGACAGTGGTATTACCTTCAACGTCAAGCCAAAGATGAAGGCCTTAGAGATTGCTGAGAAAGCAAGGGATGCCATCCTTAGCCGTAAATTCGACCAGGTAAGTTCATCATCGCCTGTTCTTGTGTGGTTACAAGATGAAAAACGACTCTTTTAATGAGGCTTGTTTGATCCGAAGGTACGTGTTAACTTACCCAATGGAGACATGGTGGGACATACGGGTGATATTGAAGCAACGATCGTGGCTTGTAAGGCTGCTGACGAGGCTGTCAAGGTAAGTTCACTAGAGGTCTTGTACGGGTGTCATTTCTTTAGGTTGCGATTCTCTAACTTTCGGATATGTTCAGATGATTCTTGATGCGATCGAGCAAGTTGGTGGGATATACGTCGTTACTGCTGATCATGGAAATGCAGAGGATATGGTGAAGAGAAACAAGAAAGGCGAACCTCTCCTTGACAAGAGTGGCAAAATTCAAATACTCACTTCTCACACTCTGCAGCCAGTAAGTTATTCGTTTCCCGGGTTTGCGAAACGCGTATATTCTCACCATAACTATTTTGCTGATAAACGAAAACTTGCATAGGTGCCTATCGCAATCGGCGGGCCGGGGCTGGCGCCTGGCGTGAGGTTCCGCAAAGACGTCCCCGATGGTGGGTTGGCGAATGTGGCTGCAACTGTTATCAACCTACATGGATTCGAGGCGCCCAGCGATTACGAGCAGACCCTTATCGAGGTGGTCGACTAGACCGATCGAGCGGCGTCGGAATTTTGCGGGGGAGAAAGTGTTGAGAGTAGGCTAGTTTGAATAAACCCTTTACTCTATTGCATTGGAACAACTGATTAGAGCATCAATGCTTGATGTATTGGGCTCGTTTTACAATTTGAGGGTTTTTAGTAATTTCGTAGAACTGCATTTTGTATGAATTTGTGTTACTGATGATTATTTTTGTGCAACGATGTTTTGGTGATGTTATCAATAAATCCATATTAAAGAAAATAATCTAAGTTTAATATTTATGAGGATTTGGTGGTATTGTTTGTGTGGCTATATATTTTATGTCAGGAATTTATCATAACTTGTGTCTTATTTGAATTTTATGATTATGCAGGGTGCAATTCTAAGTATAGTTTAAAAAAATTACACTATTTATTATTAAAAAATTATATAAATTATTATTAAAAAGTTATATCATTAAAGATTTTATTTTTAGTAATAATATGTGAAATTTTTCAGTAATATTTTATGTATTTTATAGTATGGAGTTCAATATGAGATTTTTTATCCAAATTATTCAAGATAAAATAGATTTTACATGAAATATTGAGAATTTGACACATATTTTGTTGATCTGAAAAAAATTAATGATATAGAGTGTAATTTTTAGAGCTTTGAAAATTTTAACCAAAATTGTCTTATTTCTTTTTATGAAATGGAGGGTTTATTTTTACCAATGATGTATTTGTTCGGGAACGCCTCCGTCTTGGGATAATTTTCGCAGCTGTCCCGGACACATGAACTAAAAAAAGTGAATTAAACAAAAATGAGTTTACGAGTGTAAAAATTAAATAAAAAAATAAAAAAATGTATTTTATTTGACGTCTAAATAACATAAGTGTGAAAGTAAAGGTAAGATAGATGGAGTAAAAATACATTTTATATATTCTTTCTGTAAATAAAAAATATAATTTTTGGTTTTGAATAAATTTTTAAAATTTAAAATATACTAGTTCCGTCCCAATTTTTATTATACACAATTTACTCATTATTTTTTTTTTTTAAAAGTCGTGCCAAAAAAAGTACCAAAAACTTTTGGCAGATGGAGCTAGTACTTTTTTTTTTAACAAGTCCTTAAATTTTTATCTATGATTTATTTATTTTTACTTAATTGAGTTTTACCGTCACTGTTTTACTATTCTTTACCACTTGCGCCATTGTTGTTTCGAATTTGTGCAGCTGCAAAGCAACAACTTCCCATGAGCAAAAAAAAAAAAAAGCAATAACTTCCCGCTATAAACCCTAGAAAGCTCAATTGAAGCACGTATACGGCGTCGTTCCAGTTTTGAAGGAGAACTATGGAGAAGAAGGGCACAGTAACGGAGCTATCGTCTCTTTATCCGGCGGAGGAAGCCCAGAAAGCTTCAAAGCGGGTGCAAGACGCAATCGTCGAGCGCCAACAGCAACTCGATCAAGTCAAGAGCTTCATCAGTGACAACAACAGCCTCATAAACCTCGTAAAGAAACTTCCGGATGAAACGCACCACAATATCATGGTCATAATTCAATTGAAAATTCCCATTGTGTTTTTATGTTAACCAATGCCTTAATTTGTTTAAGAATAATCCGATTGATTGAGTTCGTCTGTTGATTGATAGGTTCCTTTTGGTAAGGCGGCGTTTTTCCCTGGCCGATTTGTTCATACCAATGAGTTTATGGTAATCCTCTTCACACAGGGGTATCTGATTTCTCAATTCTTCATTCATTGTTTTTCTGTTGTTGCTTTTGTTTGTATATCATTTGATATAAACATTGTGGTTACTTTGTAATAATGCTATATTTGTGTTTGTTTGATGAATGCTGAATGATGGAATATTTCGTCGGAGCGTTGGGATTTTGCGTAGTAGTAATAGTGTGATACTCTATAAACTTAAAAATGTCATTATCGTAGCTTGGTTTTTCTGATATTCGGGTGTGAATGCAGGTCCTTCTAGGGGAGGGCTACTATGCTGAAAGAACATCAAAGCAAACAGTTGAGATTTTGAGAAGAAGAGGTAAAAATTTAGAGACCCAAACTGAATCTTTAAAGGCTGTCATGCAGAATTTAATGGCCGAGGCAATGTTTTTTGATGCTACTGCCGCCGAGTCAGCGGTGAGCATTCGATTCTGATTAGAAATGATTACCTTTTTAGGGGAGCTTGCATTATGAATTATGATTGTGTTCTTCTGTACATTTTTATTTAACTATAAACGATAATAAAATGGAATGTGCTGCTGATGAGGTAATTATGCATATGTTTGGAGCTTCCTTGTTGTCAGTTGTGACCTAATATTCTTGTTATCAGTACCAATGAATATTTTAAATTTGTTCTTTACCAAATTATAGTCGGGATTGTTTTTTCTAATCTTATATTTAATTCTCTGGTTTGTATTTTCTAGGAGGGTCTTGTAGAGATCAGGGAAGATTATGCCGAGGAAGGTTCTTCTGCAACATCACCAATGGCAGGCAGGTTTCAATTTAAATTTTATTTCTTTCATTGCTTTATGAGGAAATGCTGATACTTTCAAAATGATTTTTTTCTTGTGTTTGTGTGTATGAGAAGGATTGATGCACTCCTAATCTTGTCAAAGAATGATATTTTACCATTTTATTTTATCATTTTTTCAAAAGAAAGGCAATGGAGAATTGGAGATATTTATAAATTCTAGTGTTTTTATCAAATAGAGTTGTAAACGGGATAGTGATTTTTGGATCTTGGGTAGAGTGGTGATATTTTAGTAGGAAAATTAACACCCAAATGGTAAAAGAATCCTTGAATTAAGTGTTCCTTTTCTTTTCATGTTGATGTTCGAATGCTTAAGTTTTCAGTAATTTTAAACTTGTTAACCATTAAAGGTGGTGTTTCTGGGACAATCTTTTGTTTTTTGTTGAACATAATAGTGGTACAGGAACAGTGGATTGATTATATGTCTTAGACCACAAATATAACTTGGCATGGGTACTTAAGTTGTGTAGGAGAATCTGTGAAATATAATTTATTCTAAAATTTGTGCTTTATATCTGAATAAAAAGTTAGGTTGTGGAGCTTGATACAGAGACCTTAATTTGCATGTAATTGTAAATCAAAAGACTCGTAGGGAACATTTAATATGCATCAGTTTTCAAAAATATTGTATACTGATCACAGAATCATCATTATTGCATTTGCTCTGTGCTGGCAATTTTAGACATGAGTATTGCCTTCATTATTGTGTTGGGGTGTGATAATCAGGAGTGTTATATCTTAATGCAGGACATAGCAAGTCTGATAACAATCTCCCTCCTGGGATGGACGATGGAAGAGCTGCAGCAGAAGATGAAGAATATGAACGCATATTTAAGCGGATGTCTGAACTTGAAAAAGAGGAAGATGAAGCTGAAAAGGCTGGTGAATCTGATGATGATGAGCAAGCAGAAAGTGAAAGTCATGCTTCTACTGATCAAGAAACTGAAGTAGAAGAAACTGAAAAGGCCGATGAGCAGGTAGAAAGACATACTTCTACTGATCAAGAAGATGGTGGTGTGCAGATACGAAGACAAATTCCCACTAATCAAGAAACGAGTACACTGGTATGAATGATTATTGCTTCAGAATATTACTAATTTCTTTCCTCAGTTTAAATATACTTATAAGTTGCCTATCAAATTGTCTTATTAAACCACGTGTGCCAATCGTATGAATTTCAGTTGATATTTTTCTGGTTTCTCTTCATGTTTCAGGTTGAAACTTCAAACGTGCTACCAGTATCTAAAGGTAAATGCCATCTGCATTACACGTAGTATTTGGTAAAAATGTTAAAACTTTGGTGCATATCTTTATATATCCTCTGTGATTATTGGGTGTTCTAATTTTATATGGGACAAGTATAGGTCAAATCTTGCAACCTTGTACGCTTAGTGTTGGAATAGCCTTTGATGCACCAAGCCCCTGATCTTGGCGAACTGTTTGGTTTTGCATGCTTGAAACATATAGATTCCAGTTGAGAAGCTCTATTTAAATCATTTCTAACTTATCTCAAGTATCTGAGCTTTGGAGGAAACTTAATTTACATGAAATATGTGATGAGGAATCGAGTATATTAGCTTTTGTTTATTTATCATCCCAATGCTGTTCTCCTCTGACTCCTCTCTGATGGTACTAATCTAGGCGAGGCTTCACATAGCGATTATCCTACACTCAACAACAGTACAGTGAATAAGGCTTCAGAGCTACCTCAAGAAGAAAATAAGATTCAACCTTCTTTTCCATCCAGCACAACGGTGCACTATCTTTCTTCTCCTTGTTAATATTTCTTAATTGACCATGCCAATTCATATTTAAAGTGCACATTTCTTTGATTCTTGTATCGAACGGTATTGTGTAGTGCAAGTAGGTTACTCTAATGCTTTCTTCTATCTGAAAATAGAATATATTACTCGATAACTCTTGTCCTTCAGGCAGATGCAGGTCAAGAATGATCATTTAGTTACTGCATATGTTGATAAGTTAGTATAAGCCACACACTGATATTGAACGTAAGTTTACTTATAAATGCACATTTTACGATCACAGGCCTTCACTGGTTCAATCGTGGAGCGCACTCATAACATTGGAGCGAGTTTCCCTGGGCAACAGTCTGGCACTCGGGGCTCAAAACCTGTTTCACGGTTTAAGATGCAGAGGAAGTAGTGCAAGACTTGAAACTTAAAATTCAAGATTTGATCAGTTTGGTACTCTAAAAAAAAATCCTCGTATGCCATCTGAACCCATATCTTTTTCAGTGTTTTAAATGTTTGTAGTTTAGTGCACATGATAGATCATAGTCAATATCTTGCAACAAGGACAGTTGCATAGATCAATTGAGATCTCTCAACTTCTTTTGCCATTTGAAGAGTTGTAAATTTTGCGATTTTTCTCGACTCTGCCATCTATTACATAAGCTTTTAAGCTCTCTGAGTTAAACTTTCTATTTGCTAACACGAGCCGCTTAGCAACCTGACTCGGTTAGCTTGCAGCAGCTGGTGCTGTGTTTTATGCACATAGGAGGATCGAAAACCAAATGTCACATAAAATGAGAAAGTGAAACATAAAAATGAGCATGCGTTTGCCTTTGCAAATAACTCAACATATCTAATCTTGGGTTGAAAACTTTAAACAAACTGATCAAGAGATCAAGAGTAATACTTTATAGATTGAATTACAACTGCATGCACATATAAACATCGCATATATATGATTAAGCAACACTGAAAGAAGATGCTGCACTCTCGACGAACTTCTTAGCACCCTTGAACCATCTCTTGTCTCCGGCTTGTGCCTTGCAGATGTAGAGCTTCCCGTCCTTCACGGTGGCGCTAATCAGTTGGTGTTTGCCGCCTTCATCTCCGTCTGCTGTTCTCGTCAACACCGACACGAAGTAGTATTGCTTCCCATCGATTGTTGGAGTCGATGTCTCTAGTATGTTTGCCGTTGCAACAGCCCCAGAATCAAACCCTCCCTGGTAAAGAATGTGTCGATTTAGGAATCACGACAATGATCATAATTTACATAATAGTATAACATCTTGTGCTGATCTTTTGGGTGAAAAACACAGCACCATAATTCATTGGTGTTGCTTTTTTAATGCACAATAGAAGATATGGTGTACCTCTGAATCAGTTTTACCAAAGTAGGCCTGTTTGCCTAGCAGATAATTAACCTGTGATTGTAAATAAACCATTCTTGTGAGCATTACACTTACACTCATTAAACTATTCAATGACATAGCCAGACGGCGAGTATCTTATGGAGCCCTACGGTAAGCTTTTTATGTAGCCCGATATCAGCATAAAGTACTTGTACGTTGTAGAATGGTACACGTAGTTTATGCTGATGATGAGATCCATTAAAAACTCGCGATCGGGTTCCATATCAATACATTATATGTATATACGAATGAAAGTTTACTTCAGAGAGGAAGTTTTCAGGTGAGCCATAGTCGGTGATGGACTTCTTCTCCGTCGGGGTGATGGTGACGGAGACGTTGCTCGTTGCGTCGAAGTTGTCCTCGAACCGGAGGACCTGGCCGGGGAACTCTCGTTCTCTGCTAGGGTTCCACTTTGATGGAATCAGCAACTTGAATCCCTCACCACTGTATGGCTGGAACTCAGTGTTTGTTTTTGGCTTTCCAAAGACATTTGCTGCAATTCAATCATTCGTATTATTAACTACTTGCATGAAATTAGCAACATATTGTTTTTGGCTTTTTAAGTGTCACTATAACCACTGGCAACAAACACTAATATTGAGATATAGTACAGATTGTTACTATTGAACATAAGAAGTGACACGATATATAGGCACGCCACAAATACAAGAATTGCAATATATCTGATACCATTACACTTGTGAACTAATACCATAACACTTACCAGCTTCTCCATAAGCGGCATCAGCTGGTGACACCTTAGTGCCAACAGCTGCAGCACCAATGAGAACAGTGAGAGCCAATCTCCGGGAGACGACGGCGGCGCCGTCGTCCTCCTGAGAGGCGGGCTGTTTCTGGGCCCGGCAGATGAGCTGGCTGGGCTTCGACGGCGGCGCGTACCGCTGAGGGGTGGAGGAGGCTGTTCTTGCAGGGGTGGAGCAGTGCAAGAAGCATGCAGTTGTAGCCATTTTCTGAGATCAAAATGTTTTGTCTGATTTTTTTGAAGAGTTTGATGAAGGGAGTGTGCGGTGGAGTGTGTATTTTTTGTGAAGGGTAGAATGTTCTGCTGAGGTGGCACGTGTGAAGGTTATTGGTTGGTTTTGGATTTTGGTTTGGATATTATGATGGAGGGATAAGGTTGTGGATTGCTTCAATTGGTCCCTCATAACTCATTTCTTCCACTATTTTCTCATATAATATAATCTCCCAAACTTCCAATATTTTGGAACTTTTGATCGAATTATTCGATTCCAAATGAAATACTCCCTACGTCCCAGAAGACATTGCGATGTTTTTTGGGTACGTAGTTTAAGAAAAAGATATAAAAAGTACATTTTTATGAATATTATATGTGTATTGTGAGAGTGGAATTTAATAAATAATTTCCACTTTTAGATATGCAAACTTTTAGTGGGACAGATCAAATTAGAAAGTATGCAATATCTTTTGGGACGGAGGGAGTATATGAAATGCATTAAAAAAATAATTCTTTTGTGTACCAGTTATACGGTGCAACTCAAGTTCATTTTTAAAAAGTTACACAATTTATTACTGAAAAGTTGCACAAATTATTACTGAAAAGTTACACTATAAAAGATACACTTTTCAGTAATAACATGTGTAATTTTTCAGTAGTATTTTGTGTAACTTTTAAAAAATGAACTTGAGTTGCACCGTGTAACTGGTGCATAGAAGACTAATCCTAAAAAAAAATAGTGTTATTATAAAAAGTTACTTTTTTTTTTTATAATTTAATAAGTGATAATTTTTTTAGTACACATAAAGACGACTTTTCAGAGTAAAAAGAATATAATTTTTAAAAAATATATTTAAATTGTATAATGATTTACTTTTTTATGAAATTAAACACCATTTGATAAAATTTAGAACCCAAGATCAAAACTTTTGATTTCCGCTTGGTTAATAAATGCAGCGTCAGTTTCTTGTAAAATTTGTTTATAGTATAAAATTGATGTCATTATATTTATTATTGTACTATTACATATACTCACTTCAAATTAAAAAAAATATTGATTTTTGTGCACTCTTAAAAGAGTATATACATATTTATCTATATGTCATTGCTTTACTGATAAGGAATTTTTCTTATAATGTTTACCTAGTGTAGTTTATAAATCTAATAATATCATGGAATGCATATAATGGTATTGGTAAATATATATAATAATATTTATTTATATTATGAATAAATTTTTGTGGAGAGTTTGTGACAAACGTATCAAAAAGGTTCAGTTTCAAACATAGAATTGAAGTTTGACAAATTTTCAAAATAAGTTTGAATATTAGCATTTTCAGGTTAACTAGATTTATCTACTGTCTTCTAGGTTCTTCATACTCGATTTGAAATTGATAGTTGTCATTTTAATTTAATTCAATTTATAAAAGCATGCAAAATAATTTAGACCACATTTTTTAAATTTAAAATTTGAAGAACCACAAGCAACCATGTTTGGGTCGAAGTTTATTGGTCCAATTTGAAGCCCGTTAAGTTTCTTAGTTTCCTAGTCCACTTTAGGCCCATTTGGACTCTGGTAACACAAATATATAAGATAAATTACAAAAATTAAATTCGAAATTAGCCTAATATTACCAATTTTTTTTTATGATTTTCAAATATTGTCAAATACTTTCTTAAACAATGAAAAACCGATTTTGACTGATAAAAAAAAAGTATCTAACTTATTTGTCTTTTTTTTTAAATGACCTAAATTAATGGTCATTTTGCAGCAATTTAAAAGAAATTATACTTTCAAATGAATCCTACACATTCAGAGGGTGGCCTGGGGGTGCGTTCTCTACGCCTCGCAAATGAATCCTACATATTCAAGCTAGCCTGAGATATTTATACTTGCCCGACACCAGATCTTAAATTTATGCATTTCCACTTCTTCACTAGAACTCGCCGTCTAAAAGGTAGAATGGGTGCTTCATCTCTTTGGGCGGGAGTTCGTTCACACTTTGCTGCAATCCGCGAAGAGGTACGTTGGTTAATTGGGATTCATTCAAGGGTACACTTTTGGACGAACAATTGGTTGGGATATGTTCTAGTTGAGAGGCTCCAGATTCCAGAGTTTTGGGCTCGGAGTTTGGTTAGTTTGGTGAGCGATTTTTATTTTGATGGCCTTTGGCATTTTGGTATGGATTTTTTGCTCTCGCATGCGGACATTGTCAAGGATATTCTGGCCTTGCCGGTATGTGAT
Organism: Prunella vulgaris; assembly: GCA_026898435.1. NCBI lineage: Eukaryota > Viridiplantae > Streptophyta > Magnoliopsida > Lamiales > Lamiaceae > Prunella > Prunella vulgaris. Next base: position 808,160 of record JAPKLY010000205.1, read on the forward strand.
GGGGAGGATAAGGATGTGTGGTGTAAATCAGTTTCTGGTCTTGTCGCGACAAAACTTATTTATGAAGATTGCCGACAACACTTCTCTAGTCCTATTAAGTTCGCTTGGATCTGGAGGTCTTTCATTCCTCGGACACGTTCAACTCTAGTTTGGAGAGCGCTTTGGGATTGGATTCCTACTTTCAGCTAGGGTGTAAAGTTTGGTGTAGCTGGTCCTACCGTGTGTTTTTTGTGTGGCGACTCAGAGGAATCCTTAGATCACATTTTTGCGGATTGCGTCTTCGTGAGGGAGGTTCTTGGTCATTTCATTTCCATATTTGGTATCTCTATAAAGTTTGATGGCTGTTTTTTAGATTTGTTTGCGCAGGTTGTGGCTGTTCGTCTAAGTGAGCAGATGATGGATTTGTGGGCGTTGATTTTCGTCACTTCTATTTGGAGCACCTGGAAGGTGAGGAACTTGTGGGTGTTCGACAATGTTAAGCCCTCGGCAAGGGGTTGTATTGTTTGGATTTGTTCAGATATTCCTTCCTGTAACCTGGCATGTGGGTTTGAACTTTTTCTTTCTTATTTATATAATCACCTTATTCCTTAAATGTCATTCCAATTGACCTTTATACTTGTTCTTTAAAACAATATATATTAAATAATCACGTGGGTAAATAAAAGAGTAAAACTATCACACACACTATATATATATATATATATATTATTAGAAAAATACTTTTTTCTTTTATCTTTCACCTATAAAGATTTTAATTCTCTAATTATTAAATTTTGATTTTAGTCCTTTATCTTTAAAGAATGACGGAAATCAATTTTTTTAATAAAACAAAGGACAAAAATAATTTTTTTTATAAAGATAAATGATAAAAATAAAATATTTTTGAAAATAAAGAAAAAAATCAATTTTTTTTTTTAAATTAAATGATTGAAATCAAAATTTAATAATCAACAGCACCCAAATTGTAGTAAGTGAAAGATAAAGATTAGTATGAAATATTTTTACACTACAAATAAAAATTATTGAAGAGAGTATGTATTATTGTTCCTTTTTCAAGAAAGTATTAACAAATGGAGCGTATGGATTCAACGATAAATCGTTAATTTTAGTAAATGTAAAATAACTAATTGTTTCTTTGGGAGAGGATTTCCAACGGTTAAATTCAGGGTCTACATTTGTTGTAAATAATATGTGTGCACCTTAAAATATATATGAAGAAATTGAATTGAATTTTATTTTATTTTTATAGAATTTAATTCAATCATTAGCAAATGTACGAAATATTAGGTAGACTCCCCACAAAAGAAGGAAGCTACCAAAGGTGTGAATTTGCTAGTTAGTTTCTCTCTGTTTAAATTTCGACAAAGAGATGAAATGAGGAAAAAAAAAAAAAAGTCAATCTTGCAATGAGTCTACCGGAAGACATAATAGTTGACATTTTATCAAGATTGCCAGTCAAATCGTTACTTCGATTCAAATGTGTATGCAAATCATGGAAATCCATCATCAACGATCCCACATTCATCTCAAAGCACCACCAAACAATTTCATCCCAATCACATCACCGCCCCGAGGCCGCATTGATCAGTCGACGCGATAACGACACGAACACGAGAGTAATTTCCTTGCTGACGACGAGCGATCTCGTCGACCTCGACGTCCCGCCGTTCCTGAACGAAATGTTCGGCCACGTCCGATTGGTCGGCCCCTGCAACGGCATCCTCTGCCTGTACGGATTCCCCGACATCATCGCGCTGTGGAATCCGAGCACTCGAGATTTCAAGAGGTTGCCCCAATCTCGAGTGCATCGGCCCCCGCATTCGAAAGTCCGAGGCGGGGACCTCGGACTTGGTTTCGACTCAAAGAGTCGAGACCTTAAGGTACTGCAGATACTGTTCTGCGTACCGATCGTCCATGTTGAGATTTACTCGTTGCGGTCGGATTCTTGGAGGATATTTAACGGCAATGTGCTTGCAAATGTAATGTGCTATAGTATATGGAGCATGGTGTTAAAGAATGAGAGTTTTTGTTGGTGGGCTCAAGATGGGGACAATGTTGAGGTGATTCTTTCTTTTGATATGAGAAGAGAGGTGTTTCGAACGATGCCGTTACCGTCGGGGATCCAAGGTTTAGGAGGGGACCGAAAGATCACACGAGCTATTGTG
>JAPKLY010000206.1:11419-30457 GCA_026898435.1 Prunella vulgaris
TATTGTTTTTCATTAACACTCACTTATTTCCGCTGCACATTAGAGTATTGTTTTTCATTAACACTCACTTATTGTTTTTCAAGTCCACAGCTGTAACCTTTGTGGTCCAGTTTCTAAAACTCTTGTAGACTTGTTATTTTGAACTTTAAAAGGGCTAATGTAAGGTTCTAGAATCCATCCTTCGGAAAAGTTTCAAAAATCTGATGTTGGACTCAAAGTCTATTTCACCCCCCCCCCCAAACCTTGACCACTTTAAGGGACCAACAGATTGTGACCAGAAATAAAGCAAGGTTAGTTGCTCAAGGCTATTGTCAATCTGAAGGCATAGATTTTGATGAATCCTTTGCCCTAGTTGCAAGATTACAATCTATCAACTGGATGTAAAAATTGCATTTCTTAATGGTTTACTATCAGAAGAAGTGTATGTTGAACAACCACCAGGATTTGAGGAATCTACAGCTGAAGACATGGTTTATAAGCTTAGAAAAGCCCTTTATGGACTTAAGCAACCGCCAAGAGCATGCTATGATACCATATTTGATCATCTAATAAAAAATGGATTCAAAAAGGGTATGGTTGACAAGACCTTATACAGATTACAACATGGAAATGACATATTGCTTGTTCAAATCTATGTTGATGATATAATTTTTGGCTCAACCAATGAAGAATTATGCAGAAAATTCTCTAAGCTCATGACTGAGAAATTTGAAATGAGCATGATGGGAAATCTGAATTTCTTTTTGGGATTACAAGTTAAGCAAATGAGTGATGGAATTTTCATCAATCAAGCTAAATACACTCAAGAGCTTATCAAAAGATTTGGAATGGACAACTCTAGGTCTACCAATTTACCTATGACACCTTCTGTGAGTCTTGACAAAGAAGAGAATGGCAAAAGTGTTGATGTAACCAAGAATAGGACGTTAATTGGATCATTGCTATACCTTACAGCTAGCAGACCTGATATCATGTTTGCAGTAGGAGTATGTACTAGATTCCAAGTTAATCATAAGGAATCACACTTGAATGCTGTAAAGAAGATCATCAAATAAGTCAAATCCACACAAAATCTAGGATTATGGTATCCTAAAGAAGGAGGAATTGAACTCATTGGTTACCCTAACTCAGATTTTGCAGGCTGCAAGATTGATAGGAAGAGTACTAGTGGGATTTGTTAATTCCTAGGTGAAAGGTTGGTAGCATGGCACAGTAAGAAGCAAAATTCTATTTCTCTTTCTACAGCTGAGGCAAAATTCATTGCTGCTGGAAGTTGTTGTGCACAGATCTTATGGATGCAATATCAATTACATGACTATGGGATTGATGCAAGAGAAACAACTATATTCTGTGACAATACAAGTGCTATTGTCATTACATAGAATCCAGTTTTACACTCTAGATCAAAACACATAGATGTAAGGCATAATTTCATAAGGGATCATGTTGAAAGAAAGGATGTGAAATTGACAAAGATTCATACTAATTGGAATCTTGCTTATATTTTCACTAAACCTTTGTGTGAATCAAGATTTTCAATCTTGAGAGGTAATTTGGGAATGTTAGAATTGTAAGAAGATTTTGTGAAAATCACTAAATTGCAAAGACAAACTTAGAAAAGTGGAAACTCCTAGAAAAGGAAAATTGCAGCTGCAAAGTCATTCAACTGCAGAGTTGCTGACTCAACAGCTGTAGACTTAGCTCTGAACTGCAAATTCCTCACAACTGTAGATTTCCAAATTCTAAAATTGTCAACTGCAAACTTAGGGAATTTACAGTACTTTGTACAATTCTGAAAATTAAATGGAGCACTACAAATTCAGAAACGCCAGTACTTAGTGACAAACATTTTGGATTTATTCAGCATTTTAATTAATAAAATGTCTGAATTTGTGTAACATTTTTAAATAGAATTAAATTCCATGTGAGTTATATTTTGGACAAACTTAATTATAAGTTTTGGCTCAAAATTCAAAAACTCATAAATTTTAGGTCAAATACCATTATACCCCAGTTCTTAAATGACAGTTTAAGGAAAGGTCTTTAAAGGACCCTTCATCCTTTTTATATCTCACTTTTACATTCAAAACCCCTGAAATCATACACACTCCCCATCCCTTACTCTCTGAAACCAATCAACATGGCAATGAAAGTCATATTCGGAGCTTTATTTGATTTTGATGAATTACTGAAGAAGCATCCCACTGATGCTATGGAAGATGTTGTTAAACACATAGTGAATCATGGGATTCATTATTGTCTCACTCATAATCCAGGAACTTATGATGATAAGATTGTACATGAGTTCTATCAAAATTACAGCTGGAGATATATGCAGAGCTTTACACTTGAGGATTGGAGGTGATTCTCATGATAATCTTAACTTTGCTGATGAAGATGAAAAGTACAGAAGAAATTCACTACAAAGAAGCCATTTCCTAAGAACTGGAAGAGGACATTCAAGAAAAATGACCTTGCAGTTGAGTATGTCTATTTATATGAAGCTATTGATAAATGCTTGTTATGTAGAACTGGTGCTCATGATGCTGGTATTATTCTCATGTGGGATTTAATGATTGCTTTTGATAAAGAGATTAGGATTGACATAGGAGAACTCTTACTTAGAAACATTGGTAATGTTGTTGTGAAAGCTGGGAAGAACAAAGGATTTGGATTGTTTTTGAACTATATTCTGAAGGAAGTAGGATTGTCTTTATTTAATGGTCATCAAGGTCAGCCTATTCTAGTTCATAGAATCATTGGAAAAGCTAACTTTAAGAGAGGAGCTGTGGATGCTCCAATGGCTCCTAAATCCAAGAAAATGAAGAAAAATAAGTCTGAAGGAAAGAAACTCACAGTTGTTAGTCCTCCAAAACACTATGAGAGAAAGAAGAAGGATGTGAGAAGGAAACTGTTGTTAGTAGATGAACCCAGTGAATCAGAAGATGAGGTAGACAGAGAAAGAAGGCAGAAGAAACACCATTCTAAGAAAGTTACAGAAGTAGAAGCTGACAAGTCTACAGCTGTGGACTTGCCAATTGTACAGCATGAAGAAGAAATTGTTTAAGAACAAATTACTGAAGTACCAGAACCTGAAACTGAACAACTCCCTGTTGTTCCAGTTGAGAGGGTTGAAGGATTTGAGGAAGAAAGGAAAAAATTCGATGATTGGAAGATTGTGAGAGAAGAGTTGCACAAACTGACAGTTGAGGAAAGGAATTTGTTCCAGTAGGTTGTTGACTGGACAAATTGTAGTGATGTGATTGAGCTAATGAGGCCCAATTTCTTAAATGAATTTATTGCTGAGAAGTTAAGGAAGAACAAAGGAAAGGGAAAGCAGATTATTGCTGAAGAGTCTGCAAAACAAAAAATTACAAAGGCAGTAGCTGCAGCTTTAAGAGTTGCAATGGGATCTGAGAGAGACCCAGAGGCTGAGTTTCCTGAAGCTGAATTTGATGTTACAAGTTCAGAAAGTGAAGAAGAGTTGCCACAAAGAATTGGTGAAGGTAGTCACCAAGTAGTTGAAGCTGAGGGCTTAACTACTTTGGCAGAAGAAGCTATTTTGATGGAGTCTGCAGGAGCTAGTGCTGCAGATCCAGGGAATTTTGAAGAAACTGCTCTTGAACAGCCTGAATCAGAGAAAGAGAAAGATACAGAGAAGGCTGATTCACCTTGCAAAGAGCCTAAGGATAAACCAGATGATGATGAAGGCAATGATGATGATGCACCAATGGGTGGTGCTCAAGCTCAAGCTCCAGCTAAAACTGTGCAAGTTGAAGCCCAACCTACTGAAGAAGTTCAAGCTGATGAGAAAATCATTGATGATACTTTAAGGGAAATTGATGAAAATGCCAAGGACATGTCAAATCCTATCACCAGTATTTTCAATCAACCCCCTCCTGCAATGTTCACTCTTGAGGAAATTTATCAACAAGGCACCCTTCCCCTGCAGAGTTATTCAGCACTTGAAAGAAAAAACATGGTGAACATGGATGATTATATAACTGATTTCTCTATAGAGAAGACAGAGCTTGTGTTGACTCCTAGCAAGAGGAAGGCTTCAACTGAAGACTCTACAGCTGTAGAGTTGGTGCCTTCCAAAGCTCAAAAGGTTACCAAGGGTAAAAGGTTGGTAATAAGAGAAGGAGATTCTGAAGAAGTGGATAGTGATTCAAATCCACAGATGACACCTAAAGAGGTTGTATCTCAATTGAAGAATATGGAGGAATCACTCAAAGGAATTGAAGCAGAGATCATCAAACAAGTTAAGAGAGTTCCTGATGCCATTATATCTCAAAATGTGAAGAAAGGAATGGAAGATTTGGTCAAAAAGTTTGAAGAAAGAAGCCTAGAAGAAAAGAAAACTCTTGAAAAGAATTTCAAAGCTGTTGTGGACAGCTTACTGGCTCAGAATGAACTGGTTAGACAGGATGTCATCTAGAAGACAAGAGAAATCACATCTCTACAATCTGATATCAACTTGATGAAAGAAGATTCTTTCCAATTGAAGATTGAAGTAAAGAGCATGAAAAATTAGATGACAAAGATGATCAATGGAAATGAAAATCTGAAGATTGATCTCATGAGCAAACTCAATACCATTTTGTCACATATTGATGTTGGCAAAAAGGGGGAAAGCAAGATTGAGAAAGAGATCAAAGAAGGAGATAAGAACAATGAAGACATTTTGGAAAATGTGAAGGATATTGGAAAATCTTTAGCAAAGGAATTTGAAGCTGCTAAATTGAAAGATTTGTCCGTGAGACTGGGTGATCAGTCAGAAGAAAGAACAATGCCTGAACAAATGAAGGGTAGCTCCAAAGGAAGCATGATCATACAGCTCCCTAAATCTACAGCTCAAAAGAAACCTACAGCTCCTACAGCTCAAAAACCTTTGGGTTATTCGGAAAAGACTGTGAAAGAGTCACGGGAAAGGAAGATGGAGAAAGAAGAAAAGGAAAAGGAAGAGAAAGAGAAACAAAGAAAGAAAGAATTTGAAGAATCTACAGCTGTTGTCACTGCTCAACCATTAAATGTTCAACCTTTGAGCATGATACCTCCTGAAAACAAGAATGAAGAAGCTGAGAAAGAGAAAACCATGAAGACTGAGTTTGATATTCTATGTGAAGAATTTCTAAGTATATGCAACAAGCATACAGTTATCAATAAAATCAAACTCAAGAAGCACTGATTTTAGAAGTTCAAGGCACTGAAGGCTGATGGATCTTTATACAGAGGAGATCCCATCTCCTTGGTGGGAAGAAGAAGAGAAATCCAATGCCTAAGAGGATTTTCAAATCTAGGAAAGAAGAAGAAGAGTTTGAAGCTTATGAACTTCAGATGCTGTTGAAATACATTGAAGAGGATGAAAAGAACATGAAACTGACACAACAAGGAATCTTCAAGCCCCAAGATGAATCTGATGATGAGGATGATGAAGAAGATGATGCTGATCCAAAGCACAGAAGGAGATGAAAAAATTGTTATAGATTAGACAATAAAATTTTTATTTTTTAGTCTAATTACTCTCTGTAAGCTGTATCTTGAACCTTTTATTTATGCAGCTTTTTCCTTCTGTTTGGTCTCTTGCTTGTTATCTGTTTCTATTTTTATTTTTGTTCAGTTCTTGTTGACAATATCTTATTGTCTTTGTTATTTGTTTTGTTGATGTGTTTTGCCAACATCAAAATAGGGGGAAATTGTTAAGTACCTTGGTTTAGATTTTGATGTGTGCAAAAAAATTTGTTTAATTGATTAGTTTATAGTTGTAAGTGAAGTCTTCAGCTGTATACTTGATCATTCTACAGCCAGACATGACCCTACAGCTGTAATGTTTCTCTACAGCCGATTTTTGTATTTACAGGACTCTACAGCTACAATGTTGAAGACCCTACAGCTGAAAGAACTTTTTGAAGGAGATAGTACAAGTCTCAGATTATTTGAAGATTATGACGACCCTTAAGAACAATTAGTGTAGCTCTCAAGCACTCACTAAAATGTACTAAAGTGGAGGTTATTTCTAAAGAAATCTGGAAGATAATGGAGATTACTTTGAAGACAGCCAGAATTCTAAAGAAAAGGACAATAGTACACTCAGTACTATCTTGTGTGAAGGATGAGGATCACTTCACACATGCCAATAGAGAGAGAGGAGCCTTATCCGAATTTCAAATTTGAATTCCCTAACGAATAAGTCACACCACTCAATCTATAAATAGAAGAAGTCCTTAGAGGAAGCAATAACAACCCTGAGCATACAAGCATTCTGCCTAAGCAAGTCTACAACCAACATATTTGAAAAGAGCTTTATTGTTTTTATCCTTCTTTGTGATACATAGGATAGTTGGTTAGGATTTTCTTAGAAAGAATCACACCCTTTTGTTGTAGTTCCCTCGCCTATTTTAAATTTCTACTTAGTGTAGATATCTCTTTGTGAGGTGTTGTAAACTCTTTGTGAGTTATATTCTGAGTGAATAGGGTAGTTTAATCTCTTGTTAGAATAGGAATCTGAGTGAACCTAGTTCTAAGGGGGAACTACTTGTACTGATCTAAGTGATCTCATCTTAGTGAATTTGGCACTTAAGTGGTGTAACAGTGGATGTAGGTGGTCTTTTTATAGACACTGAACCACTATAAACTTGGTCTATTTACTTTCTGTCATTTATATTCTTGTTCTGCATATTTAATTTACCTGTTACATTCATCATTCTTTTGAAAATTAAGTGCATAAAACTTTGTGATTTTCACAAAGAGAAACTGACTCTACAGCTGTAGATTTCTCTAAGTCACTCAGCTGTTAAGTTTGTTCATATTGTTTTTCATTATCACTCACTTATTTTCGCTGCACATTAGAGTATTCTCAATACACTTTTAAGTGTGAGAATCCCTCTGATATTTTGTGTACAAGTGATCTTTTATTTGCAAGTTTTTGAACTCTGCAGCTGTAGACTTCTTAAGGCCACAGCTGTAACCTTTGTGGTCCGGTTTTATAAACTCTTGTAGACTTGTTGTTTTGAACTTGATAGAGGCTACTGTAAGGTTCTAGAACCCCTCTTTTTGAAAAGTTTGAAAATTTTGATTATGACTCAAGGTCTATTCCCCCCCCCCCCGAGGCTGTGGGCCCGGTATGGGAGCCACACATATATATATATATATATATATATATATATATATATTAATAAATTGAAGCAAAGCAAGACAAGAGAAGAATCTGAGCCTATACATGGTGTGTAATCTTTTGATGGATACAACAACTTTATTCAATTGGATTTTGGACCAATAAATATTTAAAACTTGTCAATATGTAGTTATATAACTTGTCAATATGTAGTTATATAAGTTGGCAGTATAAATTTGGGCTTTTAACTCATCTATATATTTTAGCCTATAATTAATGTATTTATTGCTTGAACTACATTTGTGGCTTGAAATTACTATGCTGCTATACAAAATAAAATATCTATTTTATATCAATCTGGCATTATTCAATAATGCTATTTTCTATCATGATAGTATGCCTCCAATATGTATCACATAAAAATAAAAGCATCTCATAATGTATTAGTAAAAAATTTAACCACACATTTGAAATCTAAACAACCCACATAGACACGTTCATTCATGCATTTTATCAAATAGTTAAAATGCAAACTAAAACTGAGATTAATATGGATAGCCCTCTAGATTAACATAAATATACAATATCTCACATCCCACCCCACACACCTGGAGGCAATAGCCTGAGCAACGCGCGACGGAGGCAGACGAGTGACAGGGGAGACCGATAGCCATGCGCGCAACGAGTGACAGAGGAGATCGATGGCCTTGGCGCGATGAGTGACAAAGGAGATCGGCGGTCTGGGCGTGCGACGGGAGCAGGAGACTGGCGGCCTGGGTGCACGACGCGAGGAGGAGACTGGCCGCCTGGGCGCACAACGCGAGGAGGAGACCTACGGTGTGGGCGCGCGACGCGTAGAGGAGACCGGCTGCTTGGGTAACCTGGCCGACGGTCGGAGGCAGATTGTGGGAAAACTATGCAAGGAACGACGCGAGCCCTAGCTAATTGATCGAATTTTCATCACTGCTTTTTCCTATTTGAGCCTTAGCTAATCGAAGAAGAAGAAATATAAAGTTTTGTTGATAAGTTATAATACCCGCACTTGAAAGTTAATAAAATTTATAAAATTATTTATTAAGTATATACAAACTTAAATTTTCTTGTTAAGTTAATTAATACACACTTAAATTAATAATTAAAAATTATGATTGTATGAGATTACACTTCATAATTCTCTTTTTGAAATTTTTAATTAAATTCTATCATTTGTACAGTCATAATTTAATATTTTAATTTTAATGGATTTGTTATAATAATCATTTTAAAATTGTTAAAAAATTATTTTAAATATTTTGTGATACAATTGTATAATCTAAACTATTTTATTTAAATACTTAATTTAAAATTAATGTATAATTTATTTTTTGGAAAATTACAAAATGGTTTACAAAATTGACACAAATTACAAATAGGTTTCTGTGCAGAAAAAAATATGCTTCTGTGCAGGAAAAAATTATACTTCTGTGCAAAACTTGTGAACCAATTTGTAAATATAGCTATTTTTTGAACCAATATGTAAGTGGCCCTTTATTTTTAATCCCGAGTAGTAGGGGGTTATGTACTAATTTAGTATAATTAAGTAAATAATTAATAAATAAAATTTTGAAAAAGATATATATGAACGGGTTAAATGAGAAGACCCATCAGGACATGACTCGTTTAACATCTTTAGTAAAAATTGGCATCGGTGAAAATCGTAGCTTGGTGGAAGAAATTGGGGAAGATTTTATAGGGCAAGATTTTGGGAATTTTTTTAAAATATTCCAAATGTTAGTTAAAAAGTGCTTTTTTTTTTAAAGTGTTATTCAAAATATACTTAAAAGTATTAGTTCAATCAAAGTTATTAGATAGTACTAGTCAAAAAATATTGAATTGAAAGAGTTATTTCTAACTTTTCTAAGCATTGTTTAAAGTGTTATTTTAGAACTAAATTTAAAAAGTGATATTCTAGTTCTAAATTTTAAAAGTGTTATTTCAAAATAATATAAAGTGTTATATATTTTAATGAGTTAAAAGTGTTAAATGTACAATTGATTAAATATCATGTTACTACAACGGTCATCCACTGTTGTAGTAAATAGTTTTATACTACACCGTATTATAAAGATATACAACATTTAGAAAACCATTGTAGTATCATACTTTTTAATACATCTCATTTATGGTTATATACAACGGTTAATTAACCATTGTCTATAAGTTATTTTATTGATATACAACATAGATATACAACGGTTCAAAACTGTTGTCGTAAGGCACTTTCTACAACGTTATTTTTATGAAAATATACAACGTCTTGAAACCGTTGTCATTTAGCAAATTTTCCTGAAAACCACTTATATACAATGGTTTAAAAACGTTGTAGTATGTTACTTTCTACAACGTGTCTTTTGTGGTTTAGACAACGTCTGACCATAACCGTTGTCTATCATCAAAATCCTATTGTAAAAGACAACGATTCTTCTTTAAGTAACATGTTTTTTACATTAGACAATGATTTTTAGTGGAACCGTTGTCTTTCCAGTGTTGTATAACATCATTTTTCTTGTGGTGTTGTATTCCTAATTATTGGGAAAAATATTTTTTTAGGACCGTAATTATAGGGTAGTTAGAAAAGTAGTACAATATATTTTTGGACTTGGAAAAGTAGGACAATAACTTTGAAAAGTTGTAAATTTAGGCCTAATTGAGCCCGAATTTAACCCAATTTGGGCTCAATTGTCCTACTAAATTTTAGTAGATTATAAGTTGCTAAAAGTATTGGAAAAATGTAATAAATTGCTTACAATTGAGCTCAAATTGGGTTTAATTCGGGCTCAAATTGGCCTATATTTACAACTTTTCAAAGTTATTGTCCTACTTTTCCTTGCCCGAAAAACATATTGTCCTATATTTCCAAGTCAGAAAGCAAATTGTCCCACTTTTACAAGCCCAAAAACATATTGTCCTACTTTTCCAAGCCCAAAAACATATTGTCCTCAAATTACAACTACCCTATAATTACGGTGCCAAAAAACAATTTTCCCCCTAATTATTGTACACACAACAACTACATAATATTATATGTTTTATCTTCTAGCTTGGTCGCTCCCAGACGTAGTACTTGTGACGAACTGGGATATCAAATCTTTTGTTCATTCATTTCATTTATCACATTAGTTACATAACCTCCTTCAATTGATCATCTATATTTGAAAATTTTATTCTAAACAAAATAATAGATTTGAAAGAATAATTACATTTTAACCATTTAAAAGAATAATACTCCCTCCGTCCACGAAAAATACGCTAACATTTTTGCACGTGGTTTAATGCAATATGTAGGAATATATTACAGGATATTGTGATGTCCGTTATAAATAAAACGAATATCTTTAGAAAGTATATATGATATACTTTTCAAAGATATTATTTTTATTCATAACGGACATCACAATATCCCGTAATACCTTTCGACATATTGCATTAAACCACGTGCAAAAAAGTGAGTTTATTTTTTGTGGACTGGGGTAGTACATGAGAAAATATTAATATAGTTCATTCATTACCGCGACATTAAAGAAATGGGTGCTATTTTTAGCAGAATTACAGTCACTTGCCATTGGATCATTTAGCATGTCTAGGCCCAATAATTAACCAACTATATCATGAGATTGTTAAGAAAAAAAGCCCACTACCTCTGCACACTGCAAAAATATACACAGTAACCCTAAATCCCTAGGTTATAAATTGGCACTTGTTTCCCCTCACTCTCCGCCGTTCTTTCCTTTCTCACTCTAAAATCTCTCTCTCAGAAACCTAAAAATGCCCTACAATGAATTTGAGGAAGAGTGTGGATCTGAGTCCGAGTCCGACCTCGCTGTCGAGATGGATGTAAGCTTTTTAAATTCATATGGAGATCTATCTAAAATTGGGATTGAGAAAAAGAAAGGGGCGCTTCTTTCTCAATCAAGTTTTGTCGGCTCAAATTATCGGCGACAGGTAATTACTTCTCATTTCAATTTTTGACTGTTTATATATATGTTAATTATATGGATCTCTCTAAATTTCTCATTGCATTCTAAATTCCCAAATGATATTTTTGTGTATATTTTAATTGAAAAACTCATCTCATAAAACTTATGTTATACCATAAAAAAAAAAAACCTATATTCTAGATATAAAAATTAATTGTGTTATGATTTTTGCCTTGTTTGAGAGAAATGAGAACATGTGAGTGATCTAAAAATTACTTTTTAATTCATTGGAAAGAGTTTTAGTTTAATGTTATTATAAAGTATTGAGAGGAAGAAAGTGTGTTAGATACTGTTAGTCTCTTAATGGTGAAGGTCTAAAAAGGGAGGAGGGATGAATAGACCTTCAAATAAAGCAATAAAAAATTTTCAAAACAAAGTATTAGGGAGATTCTTTAGAGTACATTTGTTTTAAAATTCAAAAGTGTTTTGGACCTAAAAATCACAACTGTCGAAATTGAAAACTTGTAGATATCTTTTTCATAGTGGTTCAGAGACTATAAAGTGTCTTAAGAAACATCTGGGTGCAGCGGAATAAAGTGTAAGTGTTTATGAAAAATAATGTAACCACGTAAATATACAACTGATTGACTAGACAGTCCACAACTGTAGATTCTGAGTTCTTCATTTAAATCACTAGCTTAAAAATAATGACGTGTGTCACAAAAAATATAAATGAGAGAATATTAAATGCAATGACAATAGGTAAATAAATAAAGAAATACAAGGAATTATAGTGGATCAGAGACTATAATGTCTTCCTAGGTACACCACCATCAGCTTTTACATATATATTAAGCACTCCACTTCTTTCACTATCTTTTCTTACCAAATTTATTCCTTCTCTCTCTATCTCTTCCAAGATCAAGATGTCTCCGGGTCGGTTCGAATGCCCAATATGAAAAAAAATATTTGGTAGTGGAAAAGGATTTAGGTGGGCACAAGAGGGTTCACCTTCCTGCACGAAGTCGGCCCATTACCTACAAATTCAGTTAATTTTCAAAATTGCTACTTTTACATTTTCACTTAAATTTTTATGAATTCAAAGTCGTTCTTGGTGTGGATTTCCAATTTGTTAGGATCTTGATTTTATTTTAAGCGATTATGGTTATTAACTTTAAGATTAATTTTTTTTAGTGTTTCTCCTGTGTACAAGGGTGCATAGTATGCACCCTTAATTTTTTACTATTTCCAATCCAATTTCATTTTTGCCAGAAACTTCATAAATATACATATAGATACGTTCCAGAACATAAGAATCATTCAATTTGAATTGAAAAATATATTTAATTAAGATTAATATTATATTATATTATATATCCTACTTAATTAATTTCGTGGTGTAAAGGACGACAAAAAAAATCCAATTAGAAACTGCCAGCAGCCTCTTTAAATTATGGCCTATAACTTTTTTATATCATATAGGGATTATTTCTTGCAAATTCTAATTTAATTCTTTAAGTTTTTAAATGTACCATTTGCGTGTGTTTTCTAGCAGATAAAAAAATATTTTTACATTTGAAAGGTGAAAAATTAGGAATTAAGTTGCGGAAAGAGTTTTTAAAATACTTTAGTCATTTAACCTGTATACCATTTAAAAATTTTCCATGAATTATTTGGATTTTCTTTTTAGTTTAATTATTTTCTTTTTCTTGGGGTATTGTAAGTTGGTCTTGTGGTATTATAAATAATTCTTGGGGTATTGTGACTTGTTCTTGGAGCATTTACTTATATTTGTTCTTGGGGTATTGTGATTTGTTCTTGGGGTATTTTTATTTGTTCTTCGGGTATTGAGAATTGTTCTTCAGGTATTGTTTATTTGTTCTTCGGGTATTGTTATTTGTTCTTTGGGTATCATAATTTGTTCTTAGGGTATCCGCACATAATCTATATATTTATAAATTTTACTACTAATTAAATTGTAGCAAAGTATAGCATTAGAACCTTCCAAGCACAATTTGAAAAGTTCATGACTTGGACAACATGGATCAATGTTGTTAGCGGATCAGCCATCTGCATTAATTAATTAATTAATTGAAACGATGATGATGATGTTGAGGAATTGAATTTGAAAGTGAGGATGTGGAGAGGACTTGAGTCATGTTGGGTGCAAAGACCATGGCAATGTTTCTGGCATTCATCTTTATGTAATGTTCATGCTCCACCACATCAACCATTAGATTGATTGCCCAGTCGAGTAATGCAACTTCAGTCGGAGGAAGCTGCAGCTTTATCAGGTCAGTGCAGTCTTCTTCAGTGTTGTAATGCATCACTTGTTCTGGTGTTAAACAATCAAGAATACCAGATGGAAGTTCTCTAAACCACGTCTGATCATATAAACGCTGCATATTATGATTGCTTCTTAGGAAATGAGAGATGGGTGATTCCAACACCTGTTTGATACCCCAAGAACAAGTTTGGAATACCCGAAGACAAATTATATATACCTCAAGAACAATTCTTTAATACCCCAAGAATAAATTATGATACCCCAAGAACTTTATGAACTAACTAACAGTTGTACTAACTAACTGAAGTAGCTAACAAACTTGCTGCCAATGCTAACAAATTCGATGATCCTTCAGGCAAGTTTAATAGGATGTGATGAGTGTAGATAATAATGTCTCCAATCCAACTCATGTTTCTCTACTTTCAGAAAATTATTAATTCTTATGTGTATATATATATATAAACAATGCATGGATACTAAAGTATGCATTAATCCAGGAGCTTGATAATATATGTGTCCTCCATCAAATGGTTATTGTGTTATCCCCTAAATTCTGTGTACATCTATATATATATATATATATATATATATATATATATATATATATATATTTACATTCACTTGTACATATATAATAAGGCTAACAGAAACAGATCATAATTCTATGCAATTATGTTGTCCACAATTATTACTAATACCCATGAACAAATATGGAATACCCAAAGAACAACTTTCTATACCGAAGAATAATTTATAAATGAACAATAAATAAATAAATAAATAATAAACGAGTAATATTCAAAGAACAATTTATAATACCCTAATAACAACTGAGTAATACCAAAAAATAAGTCTAAATAATACCCCAAGAACAAGTCTAAATAATACCCTAATAATAAGTCTAGATAATGTCCCAACAACAACTCATTAATACCTCAATTTACTAATACCCCAATAACAAGTCTGAAATACCCGAAGAACAACTTAGTTATACCCCAAGGATAACTTTTTAATACCCCAAGAACAAATTGGAATACCGGAAGAACAACTTAGTTATACCTCAAGAACAACTCCTTAATACCCCAAGAACAATTCTTTTCCATACACAAAAACAACTTGTTCTTCCTGCCTTTCAAGAACTTTATTGACATCCTTTTTTTTTTGGTATTAATTTCATAACCCAGTTAAAAATTAAAATTAAAATACTTGTGTATTTTCTTTCTTGCCCCAGTGGCTCTAATGAAATGATTTTCTATGCTACATGTTAGATATCAAAGTAATTAATTTGTCAATTACGTGTACTTAATTTCAATCATTTGGGCTGTCACAAAAGAATGAAGTGCTTTCTGCTCAGTGTGCCTCCTATGTAGTCCAGATTGTTGCCATGAAAACTGAAAATAAGAGAATTGAAGAAGAGCTTAAGGTTGCTCGCGACAAGGAGAAGGAGTTAGAGGCCAGAATCTCTAGATTAACACGCAAGAATAAAAAGTTTTCTACTCAGTGTGCTTCCTATGTGAGCCATATTATTGCCTTGGAAGCAGATGGTAACTGTTATAAGGTTTCTCATTCTCAATACCCCAAGAGTAATTATTAATACCCGAAGAACAATTTAGTTATACCCCAAGAACAACTCTTTAATACCCCAAGAACAAATCTTTGCAACACCCCAAGAACAACTTGTTATACCCAAAAACACACAGTGCGGCGCGTACTGTGTGTTTCTGGAAATATCAAATTAAATTCAAAATTAAAGTAAAATCAAGGTGCATAGTATGCACACGTGTGCATACTAGAATTTGCGATTTTTATTTTGTTAAATGATGAAAATTGATTTTTTATTACTGAGTAACAACTTAGAGGATCTGGGGTACTCTAAATATGTGCACATTCTAAGTATATATGTATATATATATATTAAACTAATTGTTTGCTACATACTCTTTTACCGTGACAATTATTCAGAGCAAACAGATTAATTTAGTTATGATGAATGTCATTTTATATATATTTTTTTGTATAAAATGCTGAAATAAATATTATTAATTAGTTCTGTTGTTATCAAATTTAATTCAAAATACCCATGTACCTGGCCTTGTGTTGCTTAAGTGCTTAATGCTTTCAATATTCTCTATGTTACCATCATATGTATACACATATAAAATGATCATTAACATATAGATCTGTTTCTTATATTTTTGTTTCTATTAATGAGTAAGCATCTTTCCATGTAAAAATTCACATTTTCTTTTTGGTGCAATTAACAGAGAATTCCTATTGCATTTACTCAACACGTTTTCAATGAACCGCTCCCAGAAGAAATATTTTTAAAAGATCGAAATGTCAATGTATGGAAAGTTAAGCTGGCAAAAATTGGTGACAATTGGTGTTTCACCGATGGAAGGAAAAATTTGTCAAACACAATTTATTGACATACAGAGATCTTTTAGTGTTTTATTATACCACAAAGGATCTATTTTATGTCAAATATATATAAAAGCTGATGGTGGTATACCTAGGAAGACATTATAGTCTTTGAACCACTATAATTCCTTGTGTTTCTTTATTTATTTACCTATTGTCATTGTATTTAATATTCTCACATAAATATTTTTTGTGACACACATCATTATTTTTAAGCTAGTGCATTTAAAGGAAGAACTCAGAATATACAGTTGTGGACCGTCTAGTCAATTAGTTGTATATACACATGGTTATATTATTTTTCATTAACACTTACACTTTATTCCACTGCACCCAGAGGTTTCTTAAGACACTTTATAGTCTCTGAACCACTCTGAAAATGATATCTAGAAGTTGAGTTCAATTTCTACAATTGTGACTTTTAGGTCCGAAACAGTTGTGAATTTTAAAACAAATGTACTGTAAAGACTCTACCTAATACTTTGTTTTGAAAAAAATCTATTGCTTTATTTGAAGGACTATTTATCCCTCCTCCCTTTTTAGACCTTCACCACTAAGAGACTAACAGTATCTAACATAGTTTCTTCTCTCAATACTTTATAATAACATTAAACTAAAACTCTTTCCAATGAATTAAAAAGTAATTTTTAGATCACTAACATGTACCCATTCCTCTCAATCAAGGCAAAAATCATAACACAATAACACAATTAATTTTTATATCATGAATGCAGAGTTTTTTTTTTTAATTTTTTTGGTATAACATAATTTTTATGAGATGAGTTTTTCAATTGAAATATACACAAAAAGATCATTTGGGAATTTAGACTGCAATGTGAAATTTAGAGAGATCCATATAATTAACATATATATAAACAGTCATTAATTTTAAAGGAGAAATAATTACCCGTCACCGGTAATTTGAGCCGACAAAATTGATTGAGAAAGAAGCGCCCCTTGCTTTTTCCCAATTCCAATTTGGGATAGATCTCCTTATGAATTTGAAAAGCTTACATCCATCGCGACAACGAGGTCGACCTCGGACTCAGATCCACACTCATCCTCATATTCAAGGTAGGGCATTTTTAGGCTTCTGAGAGAGAGAGATTTTAGAGTGAGAAAGGAAAGAGCGGCGGAGAGTGAGGGGAAACAAGTGCCAATTTATAACATAGGGATTTAGGGTTACTGTGTATATTTTTGCAGTGTGCAGAGGTAGTGGGCTTTTTTTTCTTAACAATCTCATGGTATGGTTGGTTAATTAGTAGGCCTAGACATGCTAAATGATCCAATGGCAAGTGACTGTAATTCTGCTAAATATTACACCCATTTTTTTAATGTCGCGGTAATGAATGAACTATATTAATATTTTCTCTTGTATTATTTCTTTAAATGGTTAAAATGTAATTATTCTTGCAATTTTATTGTTTGATTTAGAATAAAATTTTCAAATAAAGATGATCAATTGAAGGAGCTTTTGTAATTAATGCGATAAATGAAATGAATGAACAAAAGATTTGATAACCCAGTTCGTCATTGTTGACAAGGTGAACTGATACAATCGACATTGAAATAATTGCAAGGACCCCGGAGGTCGCCTAGCTCGATGAAATGGAGGGCAGCTCGCCCCGGAGCTCGCTTAAAGGAGCTCGCCCCCACCTCGGCGAGGTTCATTATCAAACGGCACCCTAAAGCCACACAAGACATCGGAGCTCGCCTGCAAGCCCGTCTTGTAGCCTGCTAGATCCCGATGGGTGCACTCTTTTTCTCTCCGTCCGGTTTAACCACAAGGGTGGTTTACGGCGAGGGTTTTAATGAGGACCATCTAGTCTAAGATATTGTAGTAGGATGAGGCACGATGTAGGGGGCAGTGTGAGGGACCAGGACGAAGGTTACGGACCTTCGTCAACACCGGAAGCCAAATAGGCTCATAAGGTGCCGTCCCGCACTCACGCACCTATAAGTAAGACCTTTCTTGTAACTAATATACGATTCTAATACATTTTTCCTACACTTTACTTTCTCTCTCTAAGCTCTCCACTTTCTCTCTCTACATTATCCAAGAACACAAATCATAAAATTATTGTTCGGTAGAATTAATCCATTATAAAGCCACATAACGAACAACGATTAGTAAATTCTATCAACAATTTGGCACTAGAGGAAGGGCCCGAACCTCAAGAATCTGAAAAATTTAAATTTTCAAGAACAAAAGTTAGGGTTTGTTTGAAGGTTTGAAGATTTGGAGGTGTTCTTGATAAAACTCAAGAACACTTGAAGATACACATACATATCCATTCCTCTGGACGAAAAACCCAGATTTTCGAATTGACCGAAATCTGCCCGAAAAAGTTTTCAAACGCGCGCGTTTACACGAATAAACCAAATTTCGGATAATTCGTCACACACGAGGCTAGACGAAAATTTGTAAAGCTCCACCTAAGCTGGACGAACGTCACCTCGGTGACCTCCGTCCACCTCGGTGACCGGCAGCAAGTTACCCCCTCCAAAATCCAAAAATGCCTAACACTCGAGCTACCAAGGGACAGACCTCCGCAGCTGCCGGAAGGACCATGGGGGGCGACCAAAACCAGGCCGAGGCAGAAACCTCACGCCAAGTAGTGGAGACCTCGCACCCACCTCCCCAGAAGAACACCGCAGCTCTGCGACCTCCGCGAGTTGTGGTGGCGCAAGAAGAATTAATCCCTGCCCTGAGGGACCTGGCCAACAACCCCGACGAGCTCCAGCGCACCATCGCAACCTTCCAGAGGTTGCAGCAAAGGCAGAATGACAAACTCGCCCTAGTGCCCAGGTGAGCTCCAGCTGCCGAGACTCGGGAGCAGACCAGGCCAACCCAGGGCACCCAAACCCGGGGGGAGTACAACGTCCTCCCCACCTAGCAGGAGGCGAGCTCGGCACAAGCTCGCCAACACAGGGAGAGGGCCGGCAAGGCCAAAGTGGTGGAGGAACCCGCCCCATACATCGGGCGAGCTTCGGCGAGCTTCGGCCTACACCGAAGCCTCCGCCACGCACCAATCACAGAGGAGGGAAGTCCACCAAGGCCGTCTGGGCCCGAGGTACGGGGAGAATGAGTGGGCGGCGGCCCCAGCCACGTCCCACGGGGACTCCGACCAGCAACCACGCAGGTCCGCCCATAAGAGATTGAGAAGGCCCGCCACCGACAGGTTGGGCCTCCGTGGTGGACGTCAATTCCTGTCACATCCCTATTTTTATAAACCTTTTTTTTAGACCAAATTATA